>JANAVB010042219.1:2666600-3084973 GCA_029216955.1 Iris pallida | reverse complement strand
ACTGTCGGTATAGCAGCGCAGCATGCTATAGCAGCAGCTGTAGCAGCATGCATTAGCTCAGCAAATGGCAGCAGTAACAGCATATAGCCCCCCTTTAGCCCCATTTAACCCCCCCCCCCCCCCACAAAACCCCCTATATATACCAATATATACATATATATACCTACATATATCTCCTATATATAACCATATATATCCCCCTAAATGGCCTATGAGTGGGTATGTGGAGTGAGATTAGATGTGTTAGAGTTGTGCTATAGAGAGAAGTAGGGAATAGTTGGATAGTGAATGAAAGGGGAAAATTTAGAATAGGAGTGTCGAACGTGTCCAAATTTGAAATAGGACTTAGCTATTGTGAAATAGAGTTTGTGGGTAGGCTCCTAAGTTAAATCGGAGTTTCGTTTGGATTAGGAGAATGGTATATCAAGATATCATTGAGTATTTTGCGATACTCAAGATAATGGAAAATTAGACAACATGAGTCGTAAGATGGACTGGATGTCCACTTTACCTAGGAAAACTTGGTAGGTAATGTTAGTATTGGCTAGTATCCTACTACCCTAGGAAGCCGGGAGTGAAACTCCTAAGGGAAAGCTACTTGGCATTAGTGTTAGAGTGGGAAGGATAAACGGGATAAGCTGGGATAATACCCATTTCACCACATATGGGTTTAATACTTTAAGATATAGCAAAAATTAGGGTATTATGGTTGGTAATGGTTAGGAATAGTAGACATGGACTAGTTTTGACCTTGGTTGACCACGGTTGACTAATTTTGACCAAAAGTCAACCGAAAGTCAACTGTAGCCTAAAATTTACTAGAACTTGATCAAACTGACTAGTTGACCCAAAGTCAACTGTTAGTCAAGTTTGACCTATAGTTGACCTAGAGTTGACCTAGGGTTGACCAGAGTTGACCAATTGACCAAAAGTCAACTGTAAGTCAACTGTTAACTTAAATCGACCTAGTTTAATCTTGTTTGACTTGTATTGACCCAGTTTGACCTTGTTAGGCCTAATACGACTTAGATTGACCCTGTACAATCTAGTTTGACCTTATTTGACCTAGTTTGACATAGTTTAACGTGTCTTGACCTAGTTTGACTCAGTATGACTTAATTTTACTTCCAAACCATTATATTGATACAGTATTCCATCAATAGGTCATCGAGGCACTATTCTTGGACTCAGTCGACTTATCCATCACATTACAGGCGAGTACATTCTCTGATAACTTTTCTAATTTATGATGATTGTTATAATTCATGTAACTAGTGTAGATATGTTCGTTCTTGACACATTGGTCACACGGATTAGTATTCATGGATCTCGACATGAGATGTTATTTCTTGCTATCTTGTTATATCTTGTGCAAGCCCCCTTGTAGTTCTTGTGCAGTATATGGACACCGATTCTCGAGGAGACTTGCTCCCTTCTCGTAGAATCCTGTGTCGTAACGTGTCTTACTTGGATCCACTCTATCAGTCGGAGACGGGGAGTACTAGTGTAGATGTGTGGTCAATACCCGCCTTGTATATCTTGTGAACCTTGTGAATGCCAATCCTACACCACAAGTATGATTAGCTAGATCATGACCTTGTGCAGACCCAAGCCGGCCACATGTTGTAGCTAGTCATCACACACCTAGATAGATGATTCTTGATTCTTGTACATGCCATGATCATTTTTACTTGCCTTGTTCTAGCTCTACATTTATAGCTTATCTTGCCATGATACTCACATGTACATTCAATAATTTCTTGTATATACTCTCGATTTACAGTCTTATAGCTTTTGTCATATCTTGTGAACTGTTGTTAGTCCATTGTGGTCATTCCATCCTGACTGGATATGTTGACAAAATATTACAGATATCGATGAGGAGGATTACTGTACCTACTACGGTCCGGCTGACGTAGTAGGCTTAGACTTGGAGACCTTGGTTCAGCAGGGCTTAGCTCCGCCCGACGAGCCTCTAGCTAGTTTAGTTAGAGTATATATTTTGGACTGGACCTTGTCTCCAGCTTGCTACTTATGTTATGATATATTATATTTTGGGATTGTATAACCATATTACTCTGTGACTCTTTCTCTCGTTGTTGAGCTGGATATTACACTTGTGGTTTTTATCTATCTAGTTTTCATGCCATGTTTCTTCCTTCTAGATTGTGATTGAGTATTATCAGCATTTCATATTATATTCCTCCATACGGAGATGACAGGTTATTATATACTGTTTGTTGGCTAGTGGACCTACAGCGTTCTACATCGTTTTATGGTGTAGGTTGGGCGTTGTCACGTACTTGTGCCCCTACCTAGGGTGTGGGTCGTGACACTTAATATATCACCTTATTTCTAGATAAATAATAACTCAACCTATGGTAGCTTTTTAATACGGTTCCTATTTCTCCCAACCTTACCCTTTATTTACAACAACATAACAAATGAATCGAATATATATATATATATATATATATATATATATATATATATATATATATATATATATATATATATATATATATATCCCACCTGTTGTCAACAGAAGAGGAAGGCACTTAATCAGTAACCCTCAATTTTGATACACAAGTATATCCCTTGTCAACATACCACTCTCCCATATCTACATGTACAGAGCCCTACTCTCTGTGAAGCACACACAATAGCAACATTCCTCGCATATCATTTCTTCTCATGTCTAACACTCAAGTGACAATGAAATTCTCCTTCGTTAGCATAACACAACCCACATTTCACCAATTCAACATGCTTCTTCACTGGTATAAACTATACATTGTATAAGGAGCATTCACACACTATTTACTCTCTTAATATAACCATCTCTCTTCTATTTGTGAACTAGCTACACACTCCCCTATGGCTAAGTTTCAGCATTCTCTGAACCTATTACCACTCTTATTCCTACGAAAACCCACAAGCATAAAATTTAGGATTGAATCAGCAACAGAGTTATGTTCTAAGCTTTATCTATATGCCATCTACATTTGCTAAATAATCAAGCACTATACTACCTCTCCATATTTTAGCAGTAGGTAGGAAATGTTCTCTACATTCTTACATGCCACAATTAACCCTAATGCTCGATGATATATACATGGAAACTCTAGCTAATTGGACTACAGGGCATTCAACTCATATGATTCATTTAATGAAAGAGAGACTTGATGGATGGCGGCAAGAAATATACCACGAGAGGCGATCGAGGAGGATGACGCCGGCCGTCATCGTGTCCGAAACTCGACCGAACACACTTCTAGGAAGGCTCTACGACCCTCGATAGTGACGAAAGGGACTGCTACTTCCTCGTCATCATAGCCGCGTGGTGGCAGGCGCTGGGAAGGAGCGCGCGCGACATTACGATGATAGCTTGCTATGCCGACAGTCACCCTGGAGGTTAGGGTTGACAGGGATTGGAGGTGGAGTAGTGATGTATGGGCTTGATTTGTATGTGGCGGCTACTTGCTATTCTCAGGAGTGAGAAGGAAAAAAGGAGAGAAGAGCATATATAGTGGGGGCTAGCAGGGACGGAGCCAGGACTCGTATTAGACAGGGGCCAAACATCCAAGCAAAAAAAATCATGTCACAAAAGAGTATTTTTCAAAAGTTGAAAAATAAATATTATATATTCTCGAATGTTTCTGAATTTAAATCTTACATGGCGCGACCTAATATTAAGATAGGAGAATATATAAATGAAGAATTTTATTATTTAGTTTGAAAGTGCGGCAAATATTAAGATGAATAATTGCTATAAGAGTTTCTACATGTAAAAATTCTCATGCAAATTTTTTCATCCTACATCAACACCAAATAAGATGAAAATTGGAATGGAAACCAGTGGAAGAATTTTTTTTTCTCTTCTGAAATGTGTTTCTACCATAGAAATAGGGAGATAGAAATGTTATTGTAGATGCTAGATGGCCTAACTAACTTCACACCAAATTCAGGCTATATCTAAATTTGATGATTTTATTTTATGAGTCAATGACTAAATTGAATGAGGTCTATGAAAAATTGAATGGGTCTGAAGCAATGACTCAGCCTACATGACCACATCTTATGTTGATAATGCTTTATTAAGTATAATTTTTTTTAGATTTCTTATCAAATTTTATGTAATAAAAAAAAGTCAAATATCCAAGGGGACCATGGCCCCCTTTGGTCTTAGGATAGTTTCATCCCTGGGGGCTAGGGTTTCGGATGGGGGAGGCTCGGTCGAGCTGTCGCCCACCCAGGCGGGTCGAGCTTATGCACAGCGGACCAAGGGTGTTCGCGCATGCGCTCAGAGAAGAAGAACAATAAAGTTGCAGAAATTTGAATTTAATGGGTGGGAGTTCAGGTTGGACCCGTTAGCAACTTAGAAAGGGGATCAGTGAAAAGGGTTGTGGGTTGGTTCCTCTTAAGGTGCATTGTGGGCCGGTTGGCCCGAAGCCCGGTTCGGCCCGCATGTAAGCCCGCCCACAGCCAGCCCGGACCGGCCCGCTTCCAGGCCCGGCCCCCCACCCCACATGGTTCGGGTCTCCCTCATCCAGCCCGAGACCAGCCCGGCCCGGTGAATTTTTTTTTTAATTGGCTCACTAGCCCGGCCCGTGGCCCGGCCCGGTTGGACCGGCCCGAAAATCGGCCCGAAGCCCGGTCTGGTTCAATTTTTTTAAAAAAATCAGAACGTTGGGGGGCCAAGGGGTCTTTTACCAAAATGCCCCCAAATGTAACCGTTTTATATACGTTGGGAGGGGCATTTTGGTCATTTTTAGACCAAAATGACCAAAATAACCCTAAAAAATTCCTATAAATAGGCAAAAAAATCTCATTTCTCAAACACAACTCATTCTAAACATTTCTCTACAATTCTCTACTTCTAAGGCTTCCCGGTGCTCTACGGTGCTTCTAAGGCTTCCCGGTGCTCTACGGTGCTCTACTTCTAAGGCTTTCCGGTGCTCTCAACCCCATTCCGGCGCTCTACGGCTTCCTGATCTCCCTCCCAATCCCTTCCTTTCTTCTAACAAAGTTTTAATTTATTTTATTTTCTAAATTTGTACTTTTTTTTATAAATGGCTGGTGAAGGTTCAAACCCACCTAATCTTGCTGGACAGACTTACGAAATTTTTAATTCTTTTTTCGAGGGAACTCAACACCTGAGCAAATAGCAACCAATCCGGAGGGGTGCCTTCCATCTCCTCCGGAAGTCGCTAGTTCTACACAACTTCCTGAAAAGAGAAAAAAGCTTAAGTATTAGAATTTTTTACTTTGATTTATGAAACTAATCCTGATGGTTCGCTTGTTTTAGATGCCAAAGGTGAACCAATATCGTGCAAGGCACAATACAAGAAATGTTTGAACCAGTACGCATGGAAGAAGGGCGATGGCACCGGAACCATATCCAGACACTACGACACTTGCTACGGAAAGGACACGCTTCAAACGTCCCAAACCCAGATAAGCTTTGGAGGTGCCACCGGTTCTTCAATGGGTAACTTTACTTACTCAGCTGTGCGTCATAAAACAGAATTAACTAAATATATTATTCGTGATGAACTTCCTTTCACTTTGGGTGAAAGTGAACCTTTACGCGATTATGCAACATTGTCTCTAAACCCCTGCCTTACTAGTGTTAGTAGACAACAAGCTCGAAATGAGGCTATTCGTCTCTTTAAGGAGCAGAGAGCCGCTTTGAAAGCGGTTTAATAAAATGTTAGTAAGTTGTCTATTACTTCTGATATTTGGATTAGTAAGCAAAGTTATGCTTTATTACTGCACACTATATAGATGCACAATGGATGTTGTAAAATGCATCATCTGTCTTAAAATTATAGAATATCCACACACGAGCGCTGTAATTTCAAGTGCCATTTTAAATCACGTGCATGAAATGATATTCACCACAAAAAATTTTCTGTCTCTTTGGATAATGCTTCAAACAATAATGCTGCTATGTCTTCTTTGTTATTGATTTTTTAGCCTATTTTAAAAGGTAGACTTTTGCATGTTAGGTGTGCTTGCCATATTATTAACTTAGTTGTTAAAGAATGTTTAGAATATTTTGGTCACCATTTAGACACTCTGCGACAATGCTAGCACACTTTGAAGATTTGTGAATGATATACCACATAGGTGGAACTCCACCTACTTGATGTTGAAATCTGCAATTCCTTTTAAGGATGTTATTACGTATTATTGTAATGCGGATCTCACCTTTGACTTTCAAGTTACTGCTGATGATTGGGTAGTAGATGAAAGTATTTGTGAATTTTGAGAAATTTTTTATAATGCTACATATATTCTTTCTGGTGTTTATTATCCCACATCTTGCTTAGCTTTACGTGAACTTTGTAATATTTCTTATTTATTTTCTAGATATAGAGATCTTCCAAATTTTGAATATGTTGTGAGAAATATGGAAGCCAAATTCAAGAAATATTGGGGTAAAGCACCTCTTTTATATTGTTTGGCTTCCATATTTGATCCTACAATCAAATTGGATGGCGTAGAGGCTTTATTAGATGGATTTGGAGAATATATGGATATAGATGTTACTGACATAAAAGTAGAAGTTAGACTTGTGTTGGATAGGTTAGTTATACTGTACGAAGAAAGAGCAGCGTCGACCCGACCAACTCAGGGGGGCTAGTAGTAGCTCCGGTTTGGCGTCTAAGCTATCAACAGCCAGTCGCATACTACAAAAGAAGAAACAAAGGCAATCTTCCCAACCTACTCAAGAGTTGTCTCTGTACCTTAGTTCTTATGAAGACGAAGAAGAGACTCCAGATCACTTTGCCGTTTTAGAATGGTGGAAGAGACACGACAAGAGATTTCCTATTCTTTCTACCATAGCACGTGATTTACTAATGGTCTCGGTGTCTACGGTAGCATCGGAGTCCTGTTTTAGTGCAGGATCAAGGATGTTGAGCAGAAAGAGGGGCCGCTTGAAGCCCGATATCTTCGAAGCAATGGTGAGCGTACAAGATTGGATTAAAGCCGAGAGAAGAACCCAAAACCAGATAGATGAAGGTCTTGATGTCCATGAGCTGGACTTGGAATCGCTTTCGGTGTGTGAAGGCGAACAATAATGAGGCTACGGTGCAAGGTATGTACATTTAATTTTTACAAATTTTTTACAATTTTTTACAAATTTACCAATTTCAAAATTTTAACTTATACTTTTTAATTTTTAACTTATACTTTCAAAATTTAAATTTTAAATTATAACTTACAAAATTTCAAAATTTTAACTTATACTTTTAAATTTTTAACTTATACTTTCAAAATAACAATTTTAAATTATAAATTACAAATTTTCAAAATTTTAACTTATACTTTCAAAATTTTAAATTTCAAAAACTAATTTTTTACTTTTAAATCAAAAAAGAACATTTTTTAACTCCGCCTATGCCAAGCAAGCATTGCCGGTCCCAAGCCCGGATAAAGGAAGAGGGAGAAATATTTTTTTCAACTATTACAAACATTTTTTCAACTCTTACAAACATTTTTTCAAAATAATTTAACCAAAAAAATAAACAAAAACAATAGAAATAAAAAAATAAAAATAAAACTGAACCGGCCCGCACTAAACCAGAGCCGGGCCCGGCTCGTAGACCGCTCCAGCCCGGCCCGACCACCCTCTGGTCCGGTTCACTGGGCCGGGCTGGGCCCATCCATATAAAACCGGGCCAGGCCAGGCCTGGCCCGCTTGGTTGGTCGGTCCGGTTCGAGCCCGGCCCGAGCCCGGTCTGAACCGCAGTTTTTTGGACCGCGGGCCAGCCCGGCCCGGCCCACGAACACCTTAAGGTTCCTCACTTCCTCTAGCTAGTTAGTTTTGCAGCAGCTGTTGTTGCTGTGACAAACGGATTTTGGGTTAGCTATATTTGTATTGGGTTTTGAGGGTTTGGGTGACACCCAGGTATAAAGGCCTAGGTTGTGGGCCGGGCTGGTATAGGCTTAGGTGTTGGTTTTTATGGCCTTTGAAGGAATATTTGTCTTATATATATATATATATATATATATATATATATATATATATATATATATATATATATATATATATATATATATATATATATTATTCTTTTACAAGGACAAACCTAACCTTCCATATAAAATATAATAATAATAATAATACTAATTCTTATGCCCTATCCAGGAATTTCTAATTTAACAGATTGCTCAAATTATCTATTTTCCTAAATTACAACACCCAGTAAATAATAATAAGAAAACTACTAGTTAATAATATTATTGACATTACCTATATATATATTTACAAAACTCCATTGATTATTTTGTAGTAATTTACACAAATATTAATATATAAAAAGGTAGAAAGTATATGATTGCACTATTATTAACTCTGATTAATGCAGGGATTAAATCATATTTATTTATAAACATATCAAATAGTGAATACATTTGAAATAAATTAAATTGGTCAACAAGATTATAAAAATAATATATATAAAATAAACACAAAAATTTTGGGGGCTCCCATTCTCCCCGTTAGAAAATTTTGTCCCCAAAATTTAAATTGATGGCACGCTTGGAAAAATGAGATTCCTAAATTATTACGGTATTTAAAATAAAGTACGCAAATTCGTACCTCGATCTTTGATGAAGTGAGAAAAGCACTCCAGAATAGAGTCCTCGCTCTCCCAAGTGGACTCGTCCAGAGAATGATGCTTCCATGCAACCCGGACGTGTCGAATCGTCTGTCCTCTCAGAACCTTCTCGTTGCGATCGAAAATCTCCACAGGCTATTCCATATATGATAGGCTCGGTCCAACTGAAATATCTAAATAATCCAGCATGTGATTGGGGTTTGCCACGTACCTCCTCAACTGTGATACGTGAAAAACGTCATGCAGTCCCTTTAGGGACGTGGGCTATGCCAGACGATATGCCACCTCACCTACTCGCTCCAAAATGTCGAAGGGCCCGATATACCTTGGACTCAACTTGTCTCTGTTTTTGAATCTGATAGTTTCCTGAGTCGACGATATCCCTAATAATACGTGGTCGCCTTCCTTGAACTCCGAAGGTCGGCGGTGCGCATCAGCCCAATGCCTCTGTCTGTCCTGTACCGTTTTGAGGTGGTTCAGAATCTGTTTCACCTCTCCACTGTCTAGGTCACTAACTCTGGACCAAATATCTGACATTTTTTGATGTCACTCCAACATACTGAAGACCTGCACCTCCTACCGTATAGTACCTCGAAAGGTGTCAGCTGTATGCTTGCCTTGTAGCTGTTGTTGTAGGAGAATTCCACCAAATGAAGATGATCCTCCCAAGGTCCTTTAAAATCAAACATATAAGCTCTCAACATATCCTCAAGTGTCTGGATTGTGCGCTCTGAATGCCCATCAGTTTGCGGGTGACAAGCTATGCTGAACTTGAGGCGAGTCCCCAAACTCTCCTGCATACTCCTCCATAAATGTGATATGAATCTAGAATCTCGATCCGAAACAATACTGACTGGTACTCCATATAGTCACACTATCTACCTTATGTACAAATCAGCCAGAATCTCCATAGATTGTCCGACTCGGAAGGGCAAGAAATGAGCCGACTTGGTGAGTCGATCCAAATATTTTGTAATTACCACACGCAGTAAATAATAATAAGAAAACTACTAGTTAATAATATTATTGACATTACCTATGTATATTTACAAAACTCCATTGATTATTACATAGGAATTCAAGATAACAAATTTATTTACTAGGCTATATAAGCCGAATCTATAGAAATCTCATAAAACCGTTTTGATAACCAATAACCGACACCCATGAATATAAAATCTATAACATATCGCGTTTGTAAAATATTTTTCATATGACTAAGTATAATAATCAAAATTTATAATTTTGAAGATTTAGATTTTTTTTTGAAAGAATAGAAGTTTTTTAAAAAATTCAAAAAATTCCATAGTTTGGTTCAAGGGGGTTACAAATCTACCCTACTTAAAGAAATTGTGTCCTCGAAATTTAAAATTGACGTGGTCAATCGAAGATTCAAATATGATGGAAAGTATAGTCAAAACCATAGGCACGATCATGAAGATGATATGTTTAGCACAATCAAGAATAATCAGATCCAAAATTTCTTACGCAAGACTAGTCATATTAGCACGATCAAGGATAAGGTCGAATTGATTAGGCACGATTTAAAATAATAAAATCTAGTTACTTAGGTACGACACAAGTCACGACAATAGAACCAATATAGTTTTTAGTTATGATCATAAAAGATTCAATTTAAGTATAGCACGATCGATAGAATTTAGGCTCGATAAGACCAGATTTAAAGTCTCACAGGCACGATCAAAATCTAATAAACAAGATTAATTATGTCATGAATAACGATCAGAGCTCGAACGTGATTAAGAATTTGAAAATGATTCAAATACACTTGGCACGATCTAGGATGAGGTTACGAAAATTAAAATATACATACGATTTTTGAAATTTAGGCGTGAACCAAAAACTGTTTAGACATGATCAAAATCCAAATTCGGACACGACTAAGTTCGTAATAAAATCATATAGTCGTGATTGAAGAGCAAAATTTTAGGCACGATTAGGGAGAAGAGTAATACGTTTAGTCATGATCGTTAGAAATCACGATCATTGGAATTAAGGTCACTAACCATAAAATTCAGACATAATCAAGAATAATAGTAAGTCGAATCATGATTGGAACAGGACTCAGATATTACTAAGAATTTGTTTGAAGTTTCAGTTACGAGCAAAAATGGGATTGACGTCTAAGCACGATCATGATTAATGTCGTTGGAGTATAATCTAGAATCCAGAACCTCGATGCGATAAGGATAATCAAAATCGATTGGTCACGATCAAAATGGATCAAAAATCTTGTGTTATTGAAATTTAGGAAATGATTCAAGGATAAAGAATCCAACCTCTTTTACTAGGATGGAAAAATCTAAGGATAGGATTTTTCAGAAGAAAAGTTACGGTAATCATATCATTCTACTTCCACTACTACCAAGGTTATCCGAAGTCCAGTTATACTACTACAAGAATCATAATCTTTAGTCATGAAGATTAAACTGCTCGATAAATACTAAAGGCTTGACATTTATTCCAAAGAAACATACTTTAACTCCTCAATTCTTTTTACTTCCTTTGTCAACTTAGTTATTTGAAAGTCCAAAGTCCTTCACCTTGTCTTTGATTTGGATTCAAAATCCCTGAATCAGGTTTATAAAATTCTTGAACATTGTTCAAATTTATACCCTTCGTATTACCTAAATATAATGTCACTACCATAAAAAAAATTTATTCAACCTTCATATATCCTTAAATCTTATAGAATGATCGCATCTACTGCCACTTTCTTGGCTACTCAAGCAAGAAAGACAATTTCAACATTTTCCTCGATAGCTCTTACTAGTGAAAAAAAACTTCGCTTTAATATTTTCCTTGTCGTAAGCCTATACAACATTATCCTCTAATCTTTTAAAATTATAATGCACATCTACTTGAAATTCCCAACCTAATTATGTAATCTTTTCTTTGTTTCTCCGGATTCCTTCGTTATATTATGTTTATTTCTCAAACCTATTCCGACAAACTCTTGAGCCCCAAACATAATATCTGGGTCAAAATTTAAGTTTCTTGAATATAACATAAAAATAATTCTCGACCCTCATTTATAAGATTGACTACTCATCTTCTTTTTTCAACCCGAGTGGTTATAAGTTCGACTCCTATTCCCTTGTTCCTTCTAGAGTACATAAAATTTATCTCTATGCAATTGAGTTCAGCAACGAACAGGTATTCAAAAGTCAGGAGAGCAAAAGCAAGTGAAAATAGACTCAACAGAGTTTTAAAGTAAGATTCTCAGGGATCATCCCTGGAATCTATCAAGAGATCCTAGTACGTGATTGTGTACCAAACCTCATAAAATATTCTATGACTCTAAAATTCTTATCCTAAGGCAGGCTCGCAGTAGTACGGCTAAGCCTAAGTACTACCATAACTTCACGCTAGTTGCGAATACTGACCTGCACATCCTACCATAAAAATGTGTCACGACCTACGCCCGGATAATTTGGCACGAGTACGTGGGCTACGCCTAGTTTATGCCGCAGTATCGGCGAAAGAATGTTGTCAATTGGTACCCAGCAAATATCTCAACAGTTATATAATCTACTAAATCAACCTGTACTCAGATCACATACAGCTAAGGAAGATATGAAAGAAAGATAGTAATAACTCTAAATCATCTAGAATCTACAAATAAATCATACATATCAAGAAATGTATCGGAGACATATCCAATGAACAAGACATAAATCTAGATAAAGAATATGACCTAGAGCTCTCTAGAGGTCAACTCACGATCAAAGGAACATCATGATATGGTATCGTGAAGTCCAAGGTATGGGGCCTAACATTACCTAAAAAATAGTTGTCCAGTCAGGATTGGAATGAGCACACCACTAACAATAGTTTCCAGTAAATGATAAAGACTATGTAACAGTAAATAGAGAGAATATACGAGAATAAGTAAAAGTGTATATAAAAGTAGCATGGCATGGTAAAACTGCAAACAAGAGCAAGAACGAGTAAGATAGGTTATATCATGTATAAGAGTCAAGAATCTGTACTAACTATGTGAGTGAGTACTAGCTTCGACATACGGCCGGCTTGGGAACTTGCACAAGGTTTTATGGTCTGGTTAATCATACTTGAGGTGTATGATTAACACTCACAAGAAAATAGACTTGCACAAGGAGGGTATTGACCACATATCTACACTACTATTCTCCGCCCCCGGCTGATATAGTGGATCCAACCATGACATGTTATGACATGGGATTCTCCGAAAAGGTTGCGAGCCTTCGCAAGAAGCGGTGTCTATACAATGCACAAGAACAAGGACAAATTTTGCACAAGATATACCGAGATATACAAGGAATAACATCTCATTATGGGATCCAGACAATACCAATACGTGTGACCAACATGTCAAGAAATAAAGGATATCTACATTAAATACATGAAATATAAAAATACCATAAACGAAAATTTATCAGAAAATGTACTCGCCTCAATTTAGTTGGAGTTGACGTGCACGACACGAATGTGTTGACACGGAATAGGTACCGATGCTATACTCCAAAATATGATCCCAAATGACGACACATGTGGTTCCAACGATTCTATAATAATCCAAACATTCCAGTTTAATATATAAAAGCCCAAAATCAGAGTCCGACACGATTATCGAGGTCAAAGGGAAGCCCATGATAAAGGAACAAAAAATGACTATATTAGTCACGATTTATGATTTTAAGGGAAAAATACAACTAAATACATAATACTATTTTTTGAAAATTATTTATATTATATTGAAACTAGATCTCATTAAGCGAACTATTTTTAGATAATACTTTAAAAACCCAAAAAATCAGTTTAGTACTAACTCCAAAATATAAATTAGGTCAATACTGATAATAACATTTTATAAATATTATTATATACTTATATATATATATATATAATATATAAGTATATAATATATAATATATATATATATATATATATATATATATAATATCCAAAAAATAATACTATTAATACCAATACATTACAACAAAAATACCTTTTAATGACGGCTAAAAAGCGTCATTAATTACAAACCATGACACTTTTTTTTCCAATCCAAGCGTTATGAAAACGGGTGTTATAAATGTTTTTAAAAGCGTTATAAATAATTCTTCCAAAACCGTCATTAATAGGTTGAATTTCTGCTACGGTTTATTTTCAAAGCGTTATGAATAGATGATCTGTATATGGTCATTGTATCACATTTATAACGCTCTATACTGCATGTTATATATTACATTCCAAACACTGCTCAATTCAATTCGAAAACAACCACTTTTAACCATATTCATAACAAAACATTGAAATATAATATAAAGTACCATTCTCCATTTTAGTGTCTCAAAATAGGGTACATCAACATCTCACAGATATAGAGTACTTAAGCTAGCTACATTTCAGTGTGTAGAGAAGTGGTCTAAGCAGGAGGTGAAGCTTTAACTTGTAAATCCTGCAAATTGTAAGATAGTTTATAAATATATCAAGTTCAGAAGTATAAAAAGACAACTCCAAAGCTACAGTGGAGTCCTTGAACATAACATAATGATAAATAAATAATACTGCTGAGTGAAAATTACTGAACGAGCAGATGTATGGTATACCATCCTTGAACAAGCAACAGCAAGAAAAACATGCTTGACATCATCTTGATTCTCCAAGGCAAATAATAATGCAACCATCTTGATTCTCCAAGGCAAATAATAATGCAACCATCTTGATTCTCCAATAATAGCAGCAAGAGAAATTTCCTGTTTACAAACAAGTCTCCAAATTTTCGCATAACAAACCAGTCTAAGTCTATCCACATGATCAAGCATATTAATGCAATAATAATAATAATTAAATCTTAATATATAAAAAATTGGGCTCAGAGATTTGTGTACATGATTCATATTTTATCGTACCAATGCTGCAAAAGTTACTGAACTAAAACCATACACTGACAAAAATACTCAAAAGTTTACAAAAACCGATACTGCATACAGAAGACAGCATACGAAGAGTTAGCAACAATTTTCCCACAAAGCCAAGTGATACTCAAATGCAAGTGTTACTAAAGCCCAAACAAAAGTATACTCAAAGCCAGTGATACTCAAAGAGAAGTTAATACTCAAAGAACCTGGGTACTCAAAAGTAGAATTTAATACTCAAAAGTATACTCAAAGCCAAGTATCCATCATGAAGTGATACTCAAAGATACTCAAAAAATGATACTCATCTACTGATATCAAATCATTTTGTCTAATCAAAATTAGGCAACCATTCATCATCATAGCCCATTGAAAAACAAAATTCAAGAACATGAAACTAGGGTGATACTCAAAGAGAAGGAATACTCAAACTGTGTTTGAATGGTTACTCAAACTGTGCTTGAAGGGTTACTCAAAACGCTCAAAAGATCAAAGTATGATCCTGACAAATATAACCCCAAGCCACACTCAAAAGAGCAAAGCATGAAACTCAAAGCCACTGATATAAAATAAACCATTTAGCCATTCAATAGAAATTTCTAATCCCAATTTTACCAAATCCAGTGATACTCAAAACCGGTGATACTCAAAGAGAAGTTAAAAGTCGAACCCATAAAAAATACAATTGAAACTAAATCCCAAACAAAGGTATACTCAAAGCCAAAATCAATGTCAAAAACCTACACATGATGCTCAATAAAATGCACAAGATGAAATATTCATGAATAAGTCATCATTGCCAGGTTTGCAGCAACAAAGCCAACATTAATGTCAAAAACCTGCACATGATTCCCAAACACTGATATAGAGGCAGCATCAACATAAAGAAAAAAATATCTTGAGAAGCGGCATATATTGAAGGGGACCCATATATCTTGAAAGAGATACTCCAAAACTGATAGGGATACTCAAACTCTCTGATCTTTTTAAGTGCTGATATACTGCGTAGAACTGACACAGAACTTTACAATGGTTAACCGATGTTTGAACCTTGTTATTATATTAATCTAAGCTAACATCAAAATCTCCTATAGGACATAGGTAAACCAAAACAATCAAAAGTTATCTTTCTGAACTGGAGACCTCCCCTCAAACTGGCCTCCATCTTTATAGAATATAAATTCGTCGTCGGCCGCAATTTTGTATATCCTGATTCATACCTATAGTTGTACTCTAGTAATTTGCAACAAGAATCTACTCATCATAATAGGCTTTTTTTTACTGCTCTTCTATGTATTTTTTTATCTTCCTCCAATGCCACTACTATAGAAACTGATACTTCGATCATAAACCACCGATAGTGCCAATACCGGCGATCCCGATACTCATAGGAATTGTCTGATACCAATTCCGATACCGATACTGCGAACCTTGATCACTACCCCAAAAGAAATGACTTCAAAAACAATATATCAAAATACAATGGGGAAAGTTAATCTTAGTCTTAGCTAGACCTGAAATGTTTAAATATTTTAAATATTCCTTCCACAAGGTCACACTACCTTCTACTTGCTTTCTGTTATGGCATTGAACTGACTATGGACTTTCTTATACTAGGAATCATGAACCTGCAACATATCGAATTCAGATGGTTTAGTTCAAAACTGTTAGAAAATGAAAAAAAAGAAAATCAAATCTTTTAATGTTGACAAATCTGATTTGAGTTTCTAAGAATTAGCTGCAGCTGAAGAATAAAATTTGCAGGTGAAAGGCCCTGCCAGCAATATAGAGAAACCAGTAATTTGCAGGTGAAGAATAAAATTTCTAGAGTCCATTTAGAAAATATAAACATAGTCCGAATATCCACCTGTGATATTCTTGTCTCTCTGCACACAGACTGCAGCATAGCGAGAATCATCCACTTCAAATAGACTGAATGGCCAATTGGAAGTGAGGCTTTCAGAAGTATCAGAAACTTGCATACATATTCTCGGTGCCTGATATAGAACATTTGCCCATTCTTCAATGAACTGTAACTATAGATCAAAGTATAGAAGCCATGTCAACTAAATAAGTAGAAGAGTCATTTTAATTTTAACTCACAATTTTCAAATTGTCTGAAACTTGCTCAGTTTCACTTGCTTCAAATCGGACGGTAAAATCCCTAAAAGGTGCTGCTGAGAATCCTCTTCCAAGAGCCTTTACATATGCTTCCTAGAAGTTGGAGGAGCTAATCAGTATTTTAAACTTAAATCTTTCCAGTTTCTAAGAATGAGCTGCAACATACCGATTTGTCATGTACTTACGAGGTGGATGGGGGCCTTGATGTGCTTGATGAGGGTGGTGCTGCACTGGTTCTCCCTCCGCTCGTGACAGTGGTGCCGACGGACGTACTCTGACTCCAGGGATCTGAACCCGTTGCTCCCGTCGCTGTCTGCCGGCGACGGTGGAGAGATTTGAAGACAATAATAACAAGTATCCGAAAGAAAACCTAATTTTCGAAGAGACCCTAGTATGGAAGAGACCCTAGTATATAGATTCTTCCATAGGAATACATCGATCAGAAGGATCCGGAAGAAAACCTAATTTTCGAAGAGAAACCCTAATTTGAAAAAAATGAAAGAGAGGGACAAACCCTAATTTTGGCGAGTATGCCATTCTTCTCGAGCGTGCGAGTGACGAGAGTTTTCAAATCTATCATCTCTCGAGCGTAATCCATCATCTCTCGGCGAGTTGGAGAGTTGGGGAGCGGGGGGAGAAGGAGAAGGAGAAAGAGAGAGAGGATGAGGGTTTTCTCTTAAGTGCGGGAGAGTGGAGGTTTTGACTTAAATTTTGGTACTTTTTTCCATGACGCTCGTATGACTGAAAGACTGTCAATAACATTTATATTGGACACCGTCATAGAATGGAATCTTGCTAAACTTTGATGACGCTTTTTTTACCAGCCGCCATGAAATCCACTTATCAAGCGTCATTAATAGGTCTTTTTGTTGTAGTGATAATACTAATAATGGTAGCAATACAAACACGCATATATATATATATATATATATATATATATATATATATATATATATATATATATATATATATATATATATATATATATCAACTCTTAAATATACAGAACGTAAAAATTATGTATATAAATTTATATATAAAAGCTACATTCAAAATCTAAGTAATTAAACACGTAAATTGCTTTAACCCAAATTACAATTTAAATGGTTATAATATACATGTAGATACACTAATATCCTATATATAATTATAATAGGCCAACAATACCAAAGCCCATTCCCATAAAATTCTGTCGAAAAATATATATATATATATATATATATATATATATGCCTGCTACTCTAAATATATACACTTTAAAACTGGGCCCAGCCCTTAATAATTTAATCAAAAATAGAAATCCCAAAGGCCCACCTCAGCCCAAACAGTAATATCAGTTAACCAAATATTCGAAAAGATTTTTACTAATGGGCTCCAAGCCCAGATTGGAACCTCAACTCAAAAATGTAACCCTAATCCCTATAGTTTTTTTAACCACAAAAATGAAAATAGTTTAAAGCTTAACAACTTTAATTAGCAATAGTAGAGGGGGGGGGGGGGGGGGGGGGGGGTCAGCTGTGA
Organism: Iris pallida; assembly: GCA_029216955.1. NCBI lineage: Eukaryota > Viridiplantae > Streptophyta > Magnoliopsida > Asparagales > Iridaceae > Iris > Iris pallida. The sequence goes on along the minus strand of JANAVB010042219.1, from coordinate 3,066,777 downwards.
TGACTCTTCCTTCTCCCTCCCCAAAAATCCCACAGAAAGACAGATGATGAGAGAGGCGAGGAGACAGCTGGAGAGAGAGAGAGAGGGAGAGTAGTGAGCGAGAGTAAGACGGAAAGGAGAGGGGTTCTTAGAGTGGTGTGCGTGCAGCGTAAGGGCCAGGCGGTGGTCGGGAGAGATCGATCTGGGTCGTGCGACAGCACAAGGCATCGCGATGGACCCAAATCTGAGCTTCGAGGTTGGTGGAAGAGTAGGTCCAAGTGCGATGGTCACTCTCTATCGGGCGCGGCCGGAGCACCTTGGTCTGACGGCGGAGTTAGTCGCCGCCACAGTTCCGATCGTCAGCACGAACAAGGTAGGTGGCAGTCTAGGGTTTGTGGTGGTGGTCGAGAGGGAGGTGGAGGCGGCTGAGGAGGATGGGGGTGGCCAAATTTGGGTCGAGTCGACGAAGATAAGTAGTGGTGTGCGGTGGTCGAGAGCCGGTGGAGGGCTCGGCATGTTGCAGAGGAGGAAGTCAGGGCATGATCTCGTGATGGCGGTGGTAAGAAGATGATGGTGGTGGATCGGTGGTGACGGAGGTGGCTGATGGTCGATGGGGCAGTGGCTAGGTTTGGTTTTGACTGGGGAGGATCTGTAGGTCATGGAGAGTGAGGGTGGTCGGGGATCACTTTCAGGAGGATTCGCGATGGTGGCCAGGATGGGCTCGGCCAGGGTGTTGATGCACAGGGAGAGGATGGTGGTGGCGGTCGGACAGGAGCACGACTGCGACGGCAAAGAGAAGGCAGGGAGGAGGGATGTGTTTGTTGTGTTAGCCTATCGATACGGCACAAGGGTTGGTTGTGGGTGCCTCCGACATGTGGACACGAAAAGAGTGAAACATAAATATAAAAAATGATGGAAGGAAATGGGATGGACATGAAAACGGTGCACTTGGAATACATTAGAAAATATGAGCATGAGGAATGAAAGCTCCATTAAAAAATGGTGAGGGCATGCTCCCAAGCATGTGAGAAGAAGCTTCCTAAAAGCTCTTCTATGAATTAGGCCAATAGCCCAATAAGAACCAAATCCAAAGGAAAACTCCTTCATAATTAAATCAAATAACAAACCAAGTTATTTTTATGAAAAATCTAATCCTAGTCCGAAATAGCATGCATGATAGTTTACTAATTTCAAGCTCAAAACAAATAAGTGTTTTTCATATATAATATTTAAATATATTGGTTACTATTTATTAGGTCTGTAGGCCGAAAACTGGTTGAAGTTCAAATAATCGTGAAGGCCTAATGGTAAAATGCTAATATTCTAATTTATAAAATGTTTAATAATTTCTTATATAAATCTCCACTCATATTAGTTTATATAGAAGATTGCAATAATGGGTTTGAGTATAAAATAAGGAGTTCAAGATAACAAATTTATTTACTAGGCTATATAAGCCCAAACAATAGAAATCTCATAAAACTGTTTTAATAACCAATAACCGACACCCATGAATATAAAATTTATAACATATCGCGTTTGTAAAATATTTTTCATATGACTAAGTACAATAGACAATTTTTTTTAAAGATTTAGAATTTTTTTGAAAGAACAGAAATTTTTTTAAAAATTCAAAAAATTTCAAAATTCGGTTCAAAGGGGTTACACGTAGCACCGGCGGTGACAAACCCATCCATCGACACTGACCGGCTCGTCCGTATCAGTGCCCATCGTCGGTGATGCCAATGCCACACCTCATCGTTGAGCCCTTCCTGTCACGCCCCGGTCCCGGAGGAGTGATCGTCCTCGCTATGGCATGATGCCAAGTGAGCCTACATTGCACTCACGCAAGGCGGGTTCCATAACGGCCGATTACAGGCTAAGCGATGGGATCGTCGCACAGAAGTCTCGAGTGTTTGCAAAAACAAAAATTTGATTTCTACAAACTAAGAAAGAAAGAAAGTATAAGAGTACAATTGATTTCTGGAAAAGTACCACTATAGAAATCTGATCAAAAGACGATCACTTTATCCCTTGGATGATGTGATATCGAAGACCCGAGCCTCTGAAAGATGCAACAGCACTTTGTCAGTAGATTATGATCATTAGTGATGCTTTGGAACTGATTTGAAACTCTATTTATAGAGTTTTGAAATAACTGTTTTCTGAGTTGGCGCACTTCAGGTTGTGCGCCTTCTATCCAGTTGTGCGAACGGTTACTTGAACTGCTGGAGACGCGTGGCATTGTTTGAGTGAGATGCGCGTGGTCATGGGCAGTGTAGTAGACACATTCTTCGAGCTTAGTGGCATGCACGCCACATCATCCTGCTTTTGAATAAAAGTTGATCAGGTGGCGCCAACACTCTAGTTGGCGCGCGTGCGCAACTTAACGTTTGGCACCTTTGACTGGGTCTTTTATATTATGATAATTGATTCTCGCGCTTCTTGATAACTTGCACAAACTAGCTGTCAGCATTAATTATATGCTAACAAAATCTCCTCGAGCGTCGTGTTACGCAAAATTCGAATAAATTTTCTTCGACTGATGAGCTGTCAGAGCTGTCAGTAATGATGGCAGCCGTTACAGCTTCTCGAGGATGCTTCCCACGTGGAGCTCGCGAACCCTGGCTTAGGCGCAACCTGAAACCGGTCCAACTTAATGATCTGGCGCCACTTGATGCTGAAGCTTTGTTGAGAGGGGCGTCCAATTACTTTTAGACTCCTACAAGATCCCCTTTAAAGTTTTCAAAGTTTTGAAAGATTTTAAAATTTGAAATACTTTGAATTAGAAAATTTGACACGAGTTGCGCCAGTCAATGTTTAACCAATTTCGCTTTTTTAGCGCAGGTTGCGCAACAGTTTCAGAATACTCTTTAGGCTATAAATAGCTGTTCAAAGAGGATTTTTAACTTTTTACATAAAGTTATTTTCTTCAAACCCTTCATCTTCTTCTTCCTAACTCCCGAAGCTCCTCCGACGATCGTAAATGGCACAAAGAAAGTCCACCACCGACAAGGAAAAGGCTATTGCTGGGCCTTCATTGTGCGCATCACCGCCGAGGGCACCTCATTATATGCCTCCATCACCGAGAGCTGAACACGCCAACCCACCTCTCGCAGGTGATCATCATAGAACAAATTGACCATCACTTAGGCGCCAGTGAACAAATGAATCCATTATGCCAGAGTCAATCATCTATTTTTAGAGTTTTGATTGATTCACACACTTTGTAACGCGTGCCTCCTCTTTTTAGAGTGTTGGTTGCATCAAAAATACACTATTTGTTTTTACAAACTTTGTTGCGCATGTTTCAAATTCGTGCCTTTTGACTTGCGCGAATGCACCCTTCAAGCATGTGCATTTCAAGTTTGCACTAGGCGCAACTTGATAACTTGCACAATGTAGATCTTAAGTTCATATTAATCTTGAACTGCCACCAGATGTACTCTGTTGGCTTGCGCAACATAGAATCATACGCAACCTAAATTATATATATTTTTAGAAGAACGCGCAACCTGTGACTTCGCACAACCTGTGACTTCACGCAACCTATGACTTCACACAACTTGTTTAAAATTTAGATACTATTGTATATGCTTCATAATTAATCTTTTACTCTCTTCTTTTTGTAGTTGATCTTAGAGAAGACCCTATTGCTGAAAGATATGCTTCGGCCTTCTAAGTGTCAGAATACCGAGAAGACTTATCCCACGTACAATATCCTCAATATGATCTTCCTGAGCCCCGAAGAGCTATGCTCGCAGCTCAAGAGAATCCCACTTTATTATGCTTGATGAACGGCGAGCCTTTGGAAAGTCTAGACAATGTTGTCCATAAGAAACCAGCTTTCTTGTTTGGAGAGACGATCAAGAAGGCGTCCTAGTCCAAAGCGAAGAGAGAATACAAATTTTATCAATATGGGGACAAAATCATGTACCTCACTGAAATTTTGAGACACTTGTCTTTGTCTCGATATGCATTTTTTGGTTATCCCCGACGTATGGCATAGGATCTGACTCCGATTCAACAGGCCAGAGTTGGGAAGATATGCTACAGATTGGGTCTGCAGAACAACTATTTGTTCCACAGCACTTCGAAGAGATACATCTCCTATCTGAGAGGTTTGAGACCAAGTTGTATACCTCCTAAAGATTCATCAATGCTGCTTCCCGTCAGAGTACCTATTTTCACGAACATTTTTGCGAAGGCTGAAGAAAGATACCCAGACCAAACCATGCGCTTAACAGGCTTAGTGAACCCTGACATGAAATGCTGGAGCAGTGTAGTGGTTTGGGTTTTGGATCATTTTAAGGATAAACTCCTCGAATTAAAGCTCTATGATTCGATCCGGACCTGCTCACGGCTTTAGCCCGAATGATCACATTTATTTTGGCTTTAGTTGAAAGATATAATGAGAGGACCAATACCTTCATGACGCCTCATAGGAAAATTGGCTTCGTACTTCATGGAATAAAGTATCTTTTGCATTTGCCAATGGTGAAAACCCCTATGAAGAATATGTGCCAACAAACGAGAAATTGGATACTCTCTCAGCAAAGAACCCTAAGATGGTGGCTGTGTTCGAAGAATTATTATGCCACTAAATGATCTGTTCCCTTTATTACAAGAGTGCTTCCAAAGGGACTTGCTACACTACCAAATGGCTGCCATACTTGTTTCTGGGGCATGCTCATGAAGAAAAGATCGTCGAGAGTCAAGCATGCGATCCTTGTTTCTTCAAACCGCTCGGCCACAACGATATAAAAAAATTGATAGAAAAAACTAAGTATTATGATAACATCTTTCATGTAGATTGGTACCCATTCACTGCTGGTGCTCCAATCGAAATTTATCTTAGACAGGGTTACAGAACCATGTCTCAAAAAGCCCAGCTAGCGGGTGTCCTCTCTTTGTGGCTACGGCGGTTTGTGATACCCGGAGCCAGTGCCGTCGATCGATTCCATCGAGGTGTGCTATTCGTCGCAGCGCGTCTAGTATTCGGCTACAAGATCGATCTTCTCTCGGTGATGACATATCACTTGAATGCAGGCTTGCATTTTTTTGTTAACACCATGGTGTACGATAAGAATTCTCGGGACGACTTCCCTCGTACCAAAATGGCGTACACGTATCTATTTGTGTGGTTGCTGTTGCACTACCCGGATTTGATGGACCCCGATATGGTGCAATCAGAGGTGATTTTATCAGGCTTTATTCCAGTGCTCGATGGAATATAAATGTGCTTTCATAATGCCGAAGAGCTTTAAACCCAGGGTCTGGATGGAGATTTTAAAGTGTTTCTCCTCCTCTAGGATATGAGAATCTCCCTCCATAACTCATGGATCTAGAAGCAGCACCTCTTCGTTTATCTTCGGCTGAGTTCACATGGTTGAAGACAATTCGGCCATCACATTTAGTTTACCGGTTTGAAGGCGAGTGTTTTCTGGAACCGTACTTACCAAGGAGATTTGCTCGACAGTTCGGCTATGATCAATTAATGTAGGTAATGCCACCACCTATTTACAGGCTAAGGGTTACCTAATAGATGGTGCCAGGGCTTGGTGATACTACAATGCAAGAGGCACTAAGGCCACATTTTCGATGCCCCCAAGTCCCTCAGAAAGGCCCACATATATTATATACATAAGCAAATTTTTATACTTCAGCCAACACCTTTACCGAAAGCTTCCATCTGGCTGATAGTTTTGCCAGTGATAGACGTTCAAGAGCTGCAGTTCGCACTGCACAATCCTTCAGAGATGAAGAGAATCACAAACCCGCTGATGAACCTCTAGAAGTCTCTCTCGTAGTCTTCTGTGACGAAGTCAACGATCCACTAGATGTATCACTGAAGATACGAAAGGAAAAGTCCCCAGCAAAAGGACTTGGGATGAAAAGAAAGACTAGAGAGTCATCAACTCATTCACATCCTAGTGATCTCCTTTCTTCACCTAAGGCCGTAGGAAAGAAAAAGAAGACTATATTGGTCAGTACAGAGCAGCCCACCACCAGGACCATGCTGTCCTAGACAAAACAGATGCAGACTGGAGCATCCTCTGGAGGAGGAGAAGCAACTCCTTCTTCAGTTCCAAGAAGCAGTCAAGTTTTCCATAAGAGGTTACTAGAGAACCCAATGTGCAAGGTGACCTTGATGAGGTTGAAGAAGAACCTGAGACACTACTTGTGTGCAAGGCTAAAAGAAGATTAATAGTGACTCCAAAAGACTGTCAAGAAACGTTGCCTTTACAAGTGCCACCTCCACGAGGTAAATTTTAACACTCTTTTAATGTAATCTTGATTGAATAACATATTGACATTATTCTTTTTCATCTACAGAGGTTAGCGTTCCGGCTCCGATCATTACAGAAACGATTTCAGAACCCATAATCAAAAAAATGACTATTCCCGTAACTGTGCTAGCTGCCGCAGGAATTAGGATGTCATCTCCAACTCTAGGAGTTCCAAAGACTACACTTCCTATGGAGGATTTGTTTTTTACAGAATCTAATCTTATGTCATTGTTCCTTCTGTAGCTCAAATTCCTACTTATTCTTAAGAGGATCGAGAAATGATAGCGGCTCTCGAAGGTTGTGACTACGACGATGTATTTGAAGATGATTCTACAAGCGCTGTTGAAGGAGACCAAGCTTTAGTGGAAGTCCCGCTAAATCAAGGGTTACCAATCGTAGAAGGCCAAACTACTGCTGACGGTGAGGAGCACCTTGTTATTGAAAAGGGGCTTTAGAGTCCAAGAACCGATGAGCCTAAAAACAACAACAATTCTGATGATCATGAAAATCATACCATGGCTCCTGAAGATGCTGAGATCAATGAAAATCCTAATACTAATTCTGTAGAAACTCAAACCCCTACCAACCTGCCTTTTGAAGTCAATAATACAGAAGTGATTGCTCCAACTGAACAGGTAGAATCAGGGACTGTGTCACCCTCATTTCCCGTATTTCGTATTTATGCTCGTATTTGGATTTTGGCACGTATTTTATTTTCTCGACTTGCGGATTTTGGTTTCTCGTAAATGGGTTTGGACCATGGCTTGGTTTTATTTTTTTTTGAAGTAGGATTGGTTTGGTTTGGTTTATTATAAATGGAACACCTTAACCTACACTCCTCCCTCAACACACCATAACCCACTCTCATTAAAACTCCACCTACCATTCTCTCTCCTCATTAATTCTCCATTAATTTCTAACTTCTTCTTCTTCTTCCTTCTTCCACACAACTCCCCAACCCATAGGCAAGTGCACCTTGCCATCAAATAAGCACCACTTTTTATTTGTCCATTAACTAGATTAGGCCATGGAGAACAACTTTAGAACTTGACATTTTGTGATTTGGAGCTTTCATTTTTCTAGATCTAGGTTTTAACCATTTTGGAAAATCCTTGGTTTTGATCCATTAAACTTCGATTTTTGCATGTTTTGATGCTTCCATGTGGAAGAGAATTCGATTTTACTCAAGTTAGAACTTTGAAAATCTAGATTTGGTTTTGATTTGGCTAAGTTATGAAGATTTGAAGTTTTGGTGTTCTTGAGGAGTTCATCTCAGCCTTGGCGAAGGCTCTCGGCCAGTGCTCTTTAGCACTTGACCGTTTGCGCACCCCGGCTTGTGCTCTTTAGCACATGGCCGATTGCGCATAGGCTCAGCCAGTGCTTTGCGCTGCGCTGGATTGCGCTGGCGCAAGCTAGCCATGCGCAAGCCAGCCATGCGCAAAGTAACCCCTGCGCACTCGACCATTGCGCAGTCCATACTCTGCGCAGTCTACCCTTGCGCAATCCTTCCTTGTGCAATCCAATTGATGCGCAAGGCATCCCCTGTGCCCCTTTAACCCTGTGCCCCTTGACCCCCTGTGCAGTCTACCCTTGCGCAAGGTAACCCTTGCGCAAGGCAACTCTTGCGCAGCTCTTCCATGCGCAGTACATACCCTGCGCAGCCCAACCCCTGACCCCCTTGCACAACCTACTTGTCTATGATGAAATGTTTATTTCCTTAAGCTTGGCTCTTCTATAGTCCTATATATATTGGTATTTATTTAGATATTTTACGCCCATTTTATATCCTTACGCCTTTTGTCATGAACTGATTTTACTTAATATGTTTGGAATGACTATTGTACATGGCTCGGTATGGCAAGGAACTAGCATAACATGATAGTGACCCGTAGTGGTGCACTCCTGACATGACCAACCTGACATGATAGTGGCCCGTCGTGGTGCGCTCCTGACAAGTACCCTGACATGATTTATCTTGATAACTTGATAGTGGCCCGTGGCGGCGCACTCCTGACTTGGCTTGTAACTTGTAACTTGACTCGTATAATCAACTTGACACCATGGGTGTTCCTGCTTGCTTGCTTGTACAATCCACTTGTCTTGTCTTCATCATGTCTAGGACGTGACTTCCTGGGTACCACGGCCAGGGACTCGCACTAAATTGGATTAGGCTAATGATTAGATCAAACTAGAACATAGAGAATTCCCAGTCACAGGCAATCTCGTTATCTGGGCGCTTTAATGGACTTGTAGCTTGTCGACGAGTAGAGCACATTTCCAGCACACTGTCATGTGTTGCACCCTCTAAGTCACCTAAGGGTACATTTGTCTCCCGGACAATGTACCCACCTATAACTCTCAACCTGCGGAAGGATAACTGGATAGTCTGCAGGGCTTGGGACTGGGAGTTTCTCACTTGCATCTTGTTAGTAATTAAGGCTTGTGATAACCCTAGTTAGTTAAAGTAGTAAGCCGTAGTAATTGCTTGGCCGCTTGTGAATGCATGATGTCCAGCCTTGTCTAAGTCTTGTCTAGCTCCAGTACCTGCTATCTCCTGAGCATGTTTGTTTTCCTTATCTTGACGATAAATGAGTAGAGACAGTGAGCTATTCAGGCGAAGGGTTACAATCCCGGTCCTTGTTTGGTTTAAGGATTGTAACCTGGCTCCCGGAATGGTTCCACGTCCCTAGTCGTTTATCGCTCTGTGTACTTTTATTACTTGTACTTTCCTTTTATTCTTTATGTTCTGATATGCTGGCTTTTGTTCTTATTTGTGGCCTCCTTGTGGCACTTGCTCTTTCTGGGGTTTGACCCAGCTGGTTTTGTGTGGCTAGATTTTGGAGCAGCTCCCGAGGATCTACCAACCTTCCAGCCCAATGGTGAACACTAGACGGAACCCGGGCTACGAGTGGGTTTTCCCTTTTGTTTCACCCACTTATATGTAAATTTATTCTTTTGAGGCGTTTAGCCGACGAGCACCTGTTAGCTCGATGCACATTTACTTACTGTCTGCCTACGGGCTGTAAACATGATTAACAAATCCTAGGGTTGATCATGTATGACTAAACTCTTGCTAGTCCTATCATTTTGTACGACTAGCTTCATGATCATCCAATATGTAATATTTGGGACGCCTTATATATATATATTTGATGCTCTAATATCTTGTAACTCTGTTAATTGCTTGAGATTGAGACAATAGGCTTGACCTTAAGAGACTGCTGGCTTGTAGTAAACCCTCATATCTAGACAGCCGTGACCGTATAGTTGAGATGTATTCTATTTCAATATACGTAGCTGGCTATGTCTGCCCCCGCTCTCCAGTATTCTGGTTCTGGGGCGTGACATGGTTTAAGTGGTGGCCCATGCAGGTCTTGGCATTCAAGAAATGTGAGGGTTTACCGAATAGATGTCTTAATCAATATTCGTCCTTGATCTCTGCCCGTATCTTCAAATCCTCGAGAATCTCGACCTGATCACATTGTTTGTATTATTGATCCGTCCTGGTCCTTTTCTTATTGTTCCCTATGTCGTCTTCTTCAGCGGCATTGCTCCCGGACCTGCCAACCAGCCAGAGGAAGCTCGGCAAGCACCCCAGCGCCAGGAAGATCAAGCTCAGCACTCTGGAGTAGCCTCCCGAGTTATGCTTTCCGGAGGCTCGGAACCTCCAGTTCAGGCAGCTCCGCCCGTTCAACCAGCTAGACAGGATGGGGAAACTTTGGTAGGGCTTATCAGAGAACTGCTTGCATCCCAAGATCGTCGATGCGACGCCTTGCACCAGGAAGTTCATGATGCACTAAACAGAGGAGGTCCCCAAGGGAATCAGGCGGCCAACAGTTTCAAGCGCTTGAACCCTCCCTTCTTTGACGGCAGTGAAGATGCGATTGCCGCGGACGCTTGGCTTCAGGATACCGAGGTGGTCCTGGAAGCAGCGAGGACACCTGAGAATGAGAAGGTGGTGGTGGTACGGCTACAGTTACTAGACTTGGCTCGCGATTGGTGGCCAGCTCAGGCCATGGGGTTAGCGGCACCAGTTACTTGGGCGACGTTCAGAGAGAGATTCCAGACAAAGTACTTTAATGCGGTGGCACGGTACGACTTGCAGACCAGATTCACCAACTTGAAGCAAGGAGGCAGGACGGTCGATGGCTATGCGACCGAGTTTTCTAGGCTGAGTAGGTTCGCCCCCACCTTGGTGGCAACCGAGTTCGATAGGGCTCAGCGGTTCCAGCAAGGGCTGCATTTAGAGATATTATTGGCTGTCGAGCAGTTCGAGCACCAGACGTTTGATGCAGTGTTGAAGGCAGCAAGGAGGCATGAGTATACCTTCCGAAAAATTGTGGACAGGACCGGAGGCAGGAAGCGGTCCCACAGTCAGATGCACCAATCATCAGCTCCAGCCCCGGCAGTTAGGGGATTGACCATTGGAACTCCGAGGCGGGCGGCCTCAGTGACGTCGGTTCAGCATTCAACCCAGACGTACCCGCAGCAGCAGAAGCAGAAGCAGTCTTCCGCGGTGGGATGTTCGCATTGCGGGAAGCCGGGCCATGTAGTGGCAGAGTGTCGTAGGGCGCAGGGATTGTGCCTGGCTTGTGGAGGAGCAGACCACCAGATAGGGACCTGCCCGAGTAGGGGAGGTCCATCATCATCCAACCTTTCTAGTTCTTCGGTGAGAGGACCAGCCCCAGTTCCAGTCCAGCAGCAGCAGCAACAGCAATACCCGAGGCCATTGGCGCCCCAGGCCCAGGCCTTCCAGCAGCAGTTCACCCAGGCTCCAGCACAGAGTCGGTAGAGGGGTTTCCAGCAGAGGGGACCCGCAGCTAGAGGTCAGGCTATGATGATGACCATGGAAGAAGAAGTTGCACCAGGTGAGGTAGTGGCAGGTACTATTCTCGTCAACACCTTTCCAGCATCTGTATTATTTGATTCTGGTGTATCGCATTCATTCATGTCTGCACGATTCGCGACACGGATAGGATTGGAGCCCGAGTCATTATCAGTGAGGCTCAATATACTTACTGGTAATGGTCTTGTGGGAGTAGATCGAGTGTTTTCCTCGTGTCGGATCGTAGTTAGCGATAGAGAGTTCCCCGCTAGGCTCATAGAGTTCCCTATGGCAGACTATGATGTAGTCCTAGGCATGGATTGGTTGAGGAACCATTATGCTAGGATAGACTGCCATGTTGGCAGAGTTGTCTTTAGTATTCCCGGAGAGCCAGAGTTTTCATTTTCCAGAGGCACAGTAGAGCCATCTCCTCCAGTATTGCGGATGGCAGTAGCAGCAGTGCAGTTGCCCCGGATAGTTGAAGAGTTTCCAGATGTCTTCCTAGAGGAACTTCCAGGGATGCCACCAGAGCGGGAGATCGAGTTCACCATTGACTTGATTCCCAGGACAGCACCAGTATCAGAGCGAGTCTACAGAATGGCGCCTTCAGAGTTGGAGATTTTGTACAAGATGATTGAAGAACTTAGAACCAAGGGATTCATTCATGCTAGTGGATCGCCTTGGGGAGCCCCGATGCTTCTTGTAAAAAAGAAGGATGGTACGTCCAGGTTATGTGTTGATTACCGTACCTTGAACTCAGTGACAATCAAGAACAGATACCCTCTTCCAAGGATAGATGACTTGTTTGATCAACTCAAGGGGGCTTCAGTTTTCTCGAAGATAGACTTGCGGTCAGGATACCACCAGATCAGAGTCAGAGAGCAGGACATCCCGAAGACGGCATTCAGATCTAGGTACGGGCATTGGGAGTTTCTAGTTATGCCCTTTGGAGCGACCAATGCGCCGGCAGTGTTCATGGACCTCATAAACCGTATTTTCATGCCTTACTTGGATCAGTTTGTGATAGTGTTCCTTGATGACATCCTGGTCTACAGCAAGAGTGAAGCAGAGCACGAGCAGCATCTCAGAGTTGTCCGCCAGATTCTCAGAGAGCACCAGTTGTACGCTAAGTTCAGTAAATGCGAGTTCTGGCTCGATCGCATTTATTACTTGGGTCACATCATTACCAGAGGAGGAGTGGAAGTGGATCCCCAAAAGATTGTGGCTATTGAGGCATGGCCAGTACCCAGCTCAGTGGCAGAAGTTCGCAGCTTTCTTGGATTGGCCGGCTACTACCGGCGGTTCGTCTCTGATTTTGCAAGGATTTCAGCGCCGATGACCCAGCTGACCCGCAAGGATGTACCGTTCGTTTGGACAGCAGAATGTCAGGAATCATTTGAGAAGTTGAAGCAAGGTTTGATAACGGCTCCCATTCTCACACTTCCAGATGGGACCGGAGGATTCACAGTTTATTACGACGCTTCAGGCAGAGGATTGGGATGTGTTTTGATGCAGCATGGGAAGGTAATTGCTTATGTGTCACGCCAACTCTGTGATCATGAGAAGAATTACCCGACCCACGACTTGGAGCTAGCAGCAGTAGTATTTGTACTTAAGTTGTGGAGGCACTACTTGTACGGAGACAGAGTGGAGATATTTGCTGATCATAAGAGCCTGAAGTATGTTTTCACCCAGAAGGACCTTAATATGCGGCAGAGAAGATGGCTCGAGCTACTTGTGGACTATGATGTGGACTTACAGTATCACTCAGGGAAGGCCAACGTGGTAGCAGATACGTTGAGCAGGAGAGCCGGAGTCTACCTTCTAACAGCACAACCAGAGCTATTGGCAGATCTTCAGAAGATGGGAATTGAAGTGATTCTTCCTTCCAATATGGCCTTGATGGCCAGCCTACAGATTCAGTCCAGCATAGTTGAGAGGATCCGGACCGTACAGTTAACAGATTCCAAGATTCAGCGGCTCAGAGCAGAGTGCGAGACAGGGAGAAGGCCAGAGTTATGTATTCATGAGGATGGTACGCTTCGACACGGCACGCGTCTTTGTGTACCCAGTAGAGATATCAGACAGGAAGTCATGGCAGAGGCTCACAGTTCGCAGTATTCCATCCACCCAGGCAGCACGAAGATGTACCGAGATATTTGTCAACACTTTTGGTGGAATGGTATGAAGAGGAAGATAGCCCGGTATGTCTCTCGATATTTGGTTTGCCAACAGGTCAGGGCTGAACATCAGAGGCCAGCTGGACTTCTTCAACCCTTGCCGATCCCAGAATGGAAATGGGAACACATAACCATGGATTTCGTGACTGGATTACCCAGATCTCCGGCCGGCAGAGATGCTATTTGGGTCATTGTGGACAGGCTTACCAAGGTGGCACACTTTCTTCCATTCAGAGTTGGACAGTCGACGGTGCAGCTAGCAGAAATGTATCTCAGGCAGATCGTCCGACTTCACGGAGTGCCAGTCAGCATAGTATCAGACAGGGATACGAGATTCATATCGCACTTCTGGCGCAGTCTTCATCAAAGTTTGGGGACTCGTCTCAAGTTCAGCTCAGCGTATCATCCGCAGACAGATGGGCAGTCAGAGCGTACTATATAAACTCTTGAAGATATGTTGCGGTCGTGTACCCTTGACTTCGGTGGTTCGTGGGAGGATCACCTGCACCTGGTGGAATTCTCGTACAACAATAGTTTTCAGGCCAGTATCCAGATGGCACCCTTCGAGGCTCTGTATGGTAGGAAGTGCAGATCCCCGTTAGCGTAGGACGATGTCGGAGAGAGGCAGATGCTCGGTCCAGAACTGATTTCTCAGACGGTTGAAGTAGTCAGGAAAGTCAGAGATCACCTCCGAGTTGCTCAGGATCGCTAGCGCCATTGGGCCGATGCTTATCGGCGTCCCTTAGAATTTGCTGTCGGCGACCATGTATTCCTTAGGATCTTGCCTACCCGTGGCGTCATTCGTTTTGGCGTACGGGGAAAGCTTAGTCCTAGGTATATAGGGCCGTTCGATATTCTAGAGCGAGTAGGTGATGTGTCCTATCATCTCGCTCTTCTGCCGTCGCTAAGTGAGGTACATGACGTATTCCATGTATCCCAATTAAGACGATACATCCCGGACCTGAGCCATATCCTAGATCATTCAGAATTGGTTGTTGGTACCAACCTTTCGTATGAGGAGAGGCCCGTGTCTATATTGGATCGGAGAGAAAAGAAGCTCAAAAACAAGACTATTAACTTAGTCCGTGTTGCTTGGGGTCATCACTCTCTAGGTGAGTCAACGTGGGAGCGTGAGGACGACATCCGATCGCGATATCCCTACCTGTTTGACTCGTGAGGTATAATATCTTTCTTATGCCTTACGCTTTCCCTTCCTTGCTTGTATTGTATGATTGTATGATTGAACTGCTTAGTGTAGCTTACCTGTGCTTAGTATAGCTTGTCGTGGCAATCTCTAGCTCCTTGATTAAATTCTGAGTACGAAATTCTTTGAAGGTGGGTAGAGTTGTCACCCTCATTTCCTGTATTTCGTATTTATGCTCGTATTTGGATTTTGGCACGTATTTTATTTTCTCGACTTGCGGATTTTGGTTTCTCGTAAATGGGTTTGGACCATGGCTTGGTTTTATTTTTTTTGAAGTAGGATTGGTTTGGTTTGGTTTATTATAAATGGAACACCTTAACCTACACTCCTCCCTCAACACACCACAACCCACTCTCATTAAAACTCCACCTACCATTCTCTCTCCTCATTACTTCTCCATTAATTTCTAACTTCTTCTTCTTCTTCCTTCTTCCACACAACTCCCCAACCCATAGGCAAGTGCACCTTGCCATCAAATAAGTACCACTTTTTATTTGTCCATTAACTAGATTAGGCCATGGAGAACAACTTTAGAACTTGACATTTTGTGATTTGGAGCTTTCATTTTTCTAGATCTAGGTTTTAACCATTTTTGAAAATCCTTGGTTTTGATCCATTAAACTTCGATTTTTGCATGTTTTGATGCTTCTATGTGGAAGAGAATTCGATTTTACTCAAGTTAGAACTTTGAAAATCTAGATTTGGTTTTGATTTGGCTAAGTTATGAAGATTTGAAGTTTTGGTGTTCTTGAGGAGTTCATCTCAGCCTTGGTGAAGGCTCTCGGCCAGTGCTCTTTAGAACTTGACCGTTTGCGCACCCCGGCCTGTGCTATTTAGCGCATGGCCGATTGTGCATAGGCTCAGCCAGTGCTTTGCGCTGCGCTGGATTGTGCTGGCGCAAGCTAGCCATGCGCAAGCCAGCCATGCGCAAAGTAACCCCTGCGCACTCGACCATTGCGCAGTCCATACTCTGCATAGTCTACCCTTGCACAATCCTCCTTTGCGCAATCCAATTGATGCGCAAGGCATCCCCTGTGCCCCTTTAACCCTGTGCCCCTTGACCCCCTGTGCAGTCTACCCTTGCGCAAGGTAACCCTTGCGCAAGGCAACTCTTGCGCAGCTCTTCCATGCGCAGTACATACCCTGCGCAGCCCAACCCCTGACCCCCTTGCACAACCTACTTGTCTATGATGAAATGTTTATTTCTTTAAGCTTGGCTCTTCTATAGTCCTATATATATTGGTATTTATTTAGATATTTTACGCCCATTTTATATCCTTACGCCTTTTGTCATGAACTGATTTTACTTAATATGTTTGGAATGACTATTGTACATGGCTCGGTATGGCAAGGAACTAGCATAACACGACAGTGACCCGTAGTGGTGCACTCCTGACATGACCAACCTGACATGATAGTGGCCCATCGTGGTGCGCTCCTGACAAGTACCTTGACATGATTTATCTTGATAACTTGATAGTGGCCCGTAGCGGCGCACTCCTGACTTGACTTGTAACTTGACTCGTATAATCAACTTGACACCGTGGGTGTTCCTGCTTGCTTGCTTGTACAATCCACTTGTCTTGTCTTGCATCATGTCTAGGACGTGACTTCCTGGGTACCACGGCCAGGGACTCGCGCTAAATTAGATTAGGCTAATGATTAGATCAAACTAGAACATGAAGAATTCCCAGTCACAGGCAATCTCGTTATCTGGGCGCTTTAATGGACTTGTAGCTTGCCGACGAATAGAGCACATTTCCAGCACACTGTCATGTGTTGCACCCTCTAAGTCACCTAAGGGTACATTTGTCTCCCGGGCAATGTACCCACCTATAACTCTCAACCAGCGAAAGGATAACTGGATAGTCTGCAGGGCTTGGGACTGGGAGTTTCTCACTTGCATCTTGTTAGTAATTAAGGCTTGTGATAACCCTAGTTAGTTAAAGTAGTAAGCCGTAGTAATTGCTTGGCCGCTTGTGAATGCATGATGTCCAGCCTTGTCTAAGTCTTGTCTAGCTCCAGTACCTGCTATCTCCTGAGCATGTTTGTTTTCCTTATCTTGACGATAAATGAGTAGAGACAGTGAGCTATTCAGGCGAAGGGTTACAATCCTGGCCTTGTTTGGTTTAAGGATTGTAACCTGGCTCCCGGAATGGTTCTACGTCCCTAGTCGTTTATCGCTCTGTGTACTTTTATTACTTGTACTTTTCTTTTATTCTTTATGTTCTGATATGCTGGCTTTTGTTCTTATTTGTGGCCTCCTTGTGGCACTTGCACTTTCTGGGGTTTGACCCAGCTGGTTTTGTGTGGCCAGATTTCGGAGCAGCTCCTGAGGATCTACCAAGCTTCCAGCCCAATGGTGAACACTAGACGGAACCCGGGCTACGAGTGGATTTTTCCTTTTGTTTCACCCACTTATATGTAAATTTATTCTTTTGAGGCGTTTAGCCGACGAGCACCTGTTAGCTCGATGCACATTTACTTACTGTCTGCCTACGGGCTGTAAACATGATTAACAAATCCTAGGGTTGATCATGTATGACTGAACTCTTGCTAGTCCTATCATTTTGTACGACTAGCTTCATGATCATCCAATATGTAATATTTGGGACGCCTTATATATATATATTTGATGCTCTAATATCTTATAACTCTGTTAATTGCTTGAGATTGAGATAATAGGCTTGACCTTAAGAGACTGCTGGCTTGTAGTAAACCCTCATATCTAGACAACCGTGACCGTATAGTTGAGATGTATTCTATTTCAATATACGTAGCTGGCTATGTCTGCCCCCGCTCTCCAGTATTCTGATTCTGGGGCGTGACAGACTGGAAGCAGCCGTTTCTTATCAGGCGGTTCCGATGCTGGAAGTAGTCAGGAATCTTTGTCTGAAACTACAATGGCCAGGCTCCGCTCTGATCTGGACATGCCCCGTGAGAACCCATATGTATTGCCAGGATCAGGTAAAATTTTGACTTTTATTTACCTTAATTCCTGTAATAATGTATAATGACTGTGTATCTTGATTACAGTGGGTCCTGTGGGGACACTTGCAACAGCTGCGTTGACCACATTCAGTTTTAGCTCGACTATGGCTCCCCTAGATATGGAGACCCAAACTGGAGAGGGAAGTTTTTCTATGGTGCCAGTACTATAGTGTCTTGGTGTACAATCTGTAATTCCTTCAGCTACTGCAGAAATAAGAATTCAAATAGAAGTGGCTACACCAGGTATATCAGCGATGAACAGAGCTGTCATCGAAGCTTATACTAATGCTTTCTTCACTTATTTGAAGCATATAGTTCAAATGGTCATGGAAAAGGACCAACCTTATGAGTCAGTAAAGGGTCCTTCCTCCTTCATCATTGGAGCCATCCGTAAGATCGGTGATCTGGATAGAGTCAACTATTTAGATCATATTTTGAATGATCTTGAAGAATCAATCAAATCTTATAAAGATCTAATAAGAGGAAACATCCAGAAACTCGTAGATGTTGAATGCGAAGTGATGGCTCGTGAGGCTGCAATACGAAAAGCAGAGTTCGAAGCTTCTGTGGTAGCTTTCTTGTAATGCTATGCAGAGTTGGAATCTCGCATTATCGAGACAACTTCTTCTGTTGAGTGCTATAAGAATGAAGCTGCAAAGAAAGAGAAAGAAGCTGCTGAATATCAAGTTCGCCTTCGGGATCTAGAAATTGAAATGGCTAGGCTCCATGAAGCAGTCAAAGCAGCTCGACGACGTGAATAAGAAGCATTGGAAATGCATCAAATTGCTGTGAGTCAATTAAATGACTTGAGGAGGCAACGAGATGCACTTATCCAAACCAAAGGTGCAAAACTGGAACGCCGAGCAGATTCGCTGCAACCTTTTGATCCAGAGTCCGGGAGAGCTCTTGCTAGACAAAGGATACTCAACTCCAGAGTAGAGAGGGCTGAGAATTTAAAAAGACTGATCATTGATCTCAGCACTCAGCCTCCCCAATGAAGCAATCTATAGGAGCTTTTGTCTTTTTGTCTTTCACATGATGTACATTTTTTTGACATTTTGAACATTATTGAAATAATAATTAATTCTCTTTTTGTGGTTCTATTACTTATTATATACCTATAGTAGTAATAGATAAGAATAGGAAAATATGTTCAGAGGTAACGGATATGACATATCTCCTAAAAGAAAATGACAATACTAATTATATCTGTTCAGAGGTAATACGGACATGACATAATATAATTCTCAGAATATTGTCATTTTAAAAGACGACTTTATCAGTGGTAATATGGACGTAATAAACTGCTGATGTAGATGAAAGAATTCAGAGGCAATATGAACATGAATTCATGTATTCATTGATTATCTTTGAATCATCTAGGATTCAAAAATAATATATCTTTTAAAACGATTGAGTTCCAAAAGATTGGGTTTATGATCAGGTGATATGATGTGGACATATTTTGCTGAGGATTTTAATAGTTTATCAGAAGGGTGAACAAAAATAATAACTCAATATTTTTTATAGTATGTATAACACTCAAAGAATATTTTACATTTCCTTCAGACATAGTACTTTTTTAAGAATTTTCTGTTGATAGGCATCATAGCAACTCGGCCATCCATCCCAGTTAGTTGATAAGCTCAGTTTGAGAAAACTTTGCTTACAATATAGGGACCTTTCCATTTCGCTTCGAATTTGCCCTTGCTCACGTGTGTCATAGTCATAGGACGTCTGACAGAAAGGACTAGTTCGCCTTTTTTAAATGCTCGTACGTTGACCTTTTGGTTGAAAGCTTTGGAGATACGCGCTTGATATAGCTCAATATGCTGTTGAGCTAGTAACCGTTTCTCGTCCAATGCTTCAAGCTCCTGAAGTCGAAGGCGATCATTATTTTCTGTTATGAGTTCATTGATAATTGCAATCCTTAAGGAGGGGATTTGAATTTCTAATGGTAGGACAGCTTCGCATCCATACACCAAGGAGAAAGGTGTGCAACCGGTTGGAGTACGTATAATAGTACGATAAGCCCATAGACATTCTCTAAGATTTTCACTCAAGTTTCTTGTATTGGTAGAAACGAATTTCTTGAGAAGCTTGATAATAGTTTTGTTGAATGCTTCAGCCAAACCGTTAGCTGCAGGTTGTAGGCTGTGGAAGCAACATTATTGATTATGTTATCATCACAAAACTGAGTAAACTTTTGTCTGATGAATTATGATCCATTACCATGAATGATTCGTCGAGGAATACCGAATCTGTATATCACATGATGTTTAATAAAGTTGATAATGCTGTTAGTCTTGACTTCAGATAAAGGTATAGCTTCGGCCTATTTTGAAAAGTAATCGGTTATAGCCAGTATAAACCAATGTCCTCTAGACGACGGTGGATTGATAGGACCAATGACATCCATACCCCAAGCTTCAAAGGGCCATGATGCGACAGTCGGATGAAAGAACTCCAACGGTTGATGGATGAAGTCTGCATGAATTTGGCAGGCTCGATATTTCCTTATATATTCAATGGCATATGATACCATAGTGGGCCAATAGTAGCCCATACGTCGGATATGATCTTGTAATTTAGGACAAGACTGATGTGCACCATACACACCATCATGAGCTTCCCGTAGTATTTGTTTTGCTATATCTCCAGCAAGACTACGTAAGAGTAGACTATCAAATGTTCGTCGATAAAGGGTCCTAAAAATATGATTGTAATAAAATCGGAGAGATCGCCTACGAATTATTGTAGCTCCCTTAGAATCTTCAGTAAAATGTCATGTACTACGATATCAATGAAAGGAGCTCTCCAATCTTCACTAATGACATTGATTTCAGTTAAATTGTTGAACTCAATATTTGAGTTATTTTTAATACAAAATAACTCTCTGTTAGTGATGACAATTATTTTTTGCCTTTTCACAGAGATTACTAATACAATTGCCAAATTAGCTAATGCATCAGCCTCCGTATTACATGCCCGACGTACATGTTCAATAAAGAAGCCCTTGAACGATGTAGCCAGCCTAACTGCCACTTCATGATATGGGACAAGATCCTGGTGTCAAACTTCATACGTGCCTCTAACCTGATTGACAATCAGTTTAGAGTCTCCATATGCTTTAAGATATTCAATATGAATTTTTTTAGCCAATTGGAGACCAATGAGTAGAGCGTTGTATTCAGCCACGTTATTGGAACACGACTCGTCTAAAGAATAAGCTCTTTGAATAGCTAATCCTTCTGGCAATACAAGAACGATTCTAACCCCAGCGACAATGGCACATTTTGGTCCTATTCTGGATATACCATAAAAGAATAGACGCCATGTAAGAATTTCTTCTGAAATTATGTTGGATTCTAAAGTTTTTTCTAGAATCTCGTCATAGAGTTTAGAAGTTTCAAGAATTGGATTAGCTGCCAGGAAGTCAGCAAGAGCTTGACCCTTAACAGACTTTTGAGGAATATAAACCATATCTTATTGTGCTAATAATATGGCCTATGTAGCAAGCCTAGAATTGAGTGCATTAGGCTTCTTCATGAAGACCCGGAGAGGGTTAACTCTGGAAATAACATGAATAGTTTGGCCGATGATATAATGTCTCGTCTTTTGAACAACAAACATCAAAGCTAGACATTCTTTTTCCACTGGGCTGTATCAATGTTTAGCACCGATCATTGTACGGTTGAATAGATAGCTTGTTCATAACCTTCTTTATTTTTCTGAGCTAGTAAGGCACCTAATGAATGATCTATTGCTTGAACATACATCAGAAAGGGTATTCCTGAGACTGGAGGTACTAGAACTAGAGGGTTCATCAAGTACCGCTTTATATCTTCAAATGCTTGCTGATATTCTTCAGTCTAAATAAAAGACACACCTTTCTTCATGAGTTGAGTGAACGGTCTACAACGTCCAGAGAGATTTGAGATGAATCTCCTGATGTACGCAAGCCGTCCCTGGAATCCTCGTAGCTCTTTTAGGTTGCATGGAGGACGCATCTCTTGAATGGCTTTAATTTTCTCAGGGTCAACGTGCATACCTTTAGAGGTAATAACGAATCCGAGAAATTTGCCACCAGAGACTCCCAGGAATGACTTGGTAAGATTCATCTTGGGTTGATGTTGGCGCATTAGATCAAATATAGTTCTCAAGTCTTGGATGTGGTTTTTCTTTAGACGACTTTTGACAGAAATATCATCTATATAGCATTCAACTGCTTCCACAAATGATCACAGAAGATAGTACTCATAGCCCACTGATAAGTTGTACAGCATTTTCAAGACCAAACGACATAACAGTGTAGCAATAGACTCCAAGAGGAGTACGAAAAGATGTATGTTTCTCATCTTCTGGGTGCATCTTGATTTAATTATATCCTGAGAATCCATCCATAAAAGACATTCGTTCAAATTCACAAGTATTGTCGATCATGACATCAGTGATCGAAAAAGGAAATTCGTCCTTAGGACAAGCTTCATTAAGGTCTGAAGTCGATCCAGACTCGGACCTTTCCTATTTTCTTCATAACTGGGACAATATTAGCCATCCAGTCTGGATGTTGTTCTTCTCTGACGAAGCCACAGGCGATGAGCTTCTTGACTTTAGCTTCTATGGCATCGATCATGTTCGGTAGAAATTGACGCTGTTGTTGCTTGACTGGCCTTGTATTCGGCAGAATGTTGAGCTTATGAGTAATGATTTGGGATCCAATCCTGGCATGTATTTATAGCTCCAAGCGAATACATCAATGTATTCCCTAATAAGTTGAATCAGTTCTTGTTTATCCGCTTCAGGGAGGCTTTTGCTGACAAATATTGGTATTTTGGAGGCTTCATCCCCAACATCGACTTGAACCAACTGATCTTCGGTATGCGGCTCATATTGCTCGAAGCGAAGCTCCCATTGAGTATCCATCCTTTGTGCCCAAGGATCTGATTCAGAGGCTTCGGCAAAGTCTTTGTCGTCTTCCAAGAACTCGATAGTTACCATATTGGAATATAGAGTCACTCGATGGACGTACCCTATACTGGTGTCAGAATCCCATGAAACAGAGTCAGAAGAGTTAGATCGTTCTTCTTTATCAGATTCGGAGGCTTCTGGAGTCAAAATTGGCAAGGTATAACCCAATCCCCGCTTTATTTTGCTGTAATATTGTTGTGACTTTCCTTTTGGAGCAGGAATACGAATAGAAATTTGCCTTCCCTTACCCCCATTGAGACCAACTTTAAAATTATAGCCCATCTTTTGAATAATATCTTTTGATTTTTGACTATAACGACGTAGTTGAAGTCTTCCGTTATCTTGATTTTCTTTTTAACTATCATGCGTGACCTTATGTCCTGTTCCTTTACTAAAAAGTATAAAAAAAAATATCTTTCTTCCTGGAAGGAACTAAGAAGAAGGAGACTTGCATTGGTTCGAGCAATACTTCGTCTTGGAGAAGTTGAACTGCTCCTATTGTAAGTGGTTCGAAGTTATCTAACATTTCTAAATAACATCGAGTATAGTAAAAAATATCAGTATACTGTAAAGGAGATGCTACTTTATTGATTTGTATATCATTATTTACAACATAATTCTTGGCCTTAATAGAAGGCTTAGTAAGGTTGATAACCAGAGGAGGAGAAGAAGAAAGAGAATGTTTTTTACGACGAAGGTTGATAACAAGAGGCTCAGAAAAGGTGAGCTCCTTCTGTTCCATTTTTACAGCATGAGGCTATTTGTTATGAAAGGAAAGATGGATAGTCAACGTCCGAGAAGAAGATGGACGAGTAGTACGTCCTTTGACTGGGATTATGAGAACATCATCTGAGGTGTCTTTCTGATCTTCCTCACTATCCATCGCCAACACAACCTTCATAAACTCTTTCTTGTACATCTGAGAATCAGTACAATATGCTTCAATGCCCCTGAAAGGATTTAGGTCAGCTACTTCCTTCTGGACTTTTCCATTCACGTCTACATATTTAAAGCATTGGTATAGAGTGGATGGTACAATGTTATGCTCATGCAGAAAGGGTCTTCCCAGTAAGGCATTATAAGAGCCATGATTATCGATCACATAGAAAGTAACCTTTGTACGAAGGTTACCTATTTGAACTTTCAGGCAAATCTTTCCCAAGGCTTTATTTCTTTCAGAATTAAATCTCAAGATTGTCATGATGGTTGTTGAAAGATTATATACAAGAATCTTTAATGCATCTAGAAGAGTTTTTGGCATGATGATGAGTGCACACCCAGGGTCGATCAAGATGAGATCAACCTTCATGGTATCGACATATCCCGTGAAGTAGAGGGGTCGGTCATGACGATTATTTTCCAGCAGCATATCATCTTGTGTAAAGGTGATCTTGGACATCAGCTCCATCACTCTATGACAATGAAAGCATGTTACAAGCTCATCCTCTGGCTTCTTGAGGAGTGTTACACAAGTATCAGCTTGCATCAAAGCTTCACTCAATGTTTCTCCAGTTTTCTTCGAGAGATATAGTAGCTAAAAAATTGATAACCTTGCCGGGGTATTAGTCAGCTGAGCCAATATATCAAAGTTATACGGCTTCTCGAATCCCAGAGCTGGAATCTTCTTTAATACTTTATCAAAGCGGAGAGGCTGCTTTTCTTTGTCGGCTGTCGTCGGTTTGGGAGGAGTTGGTTCCACTGGAGGTAATAAAATCGATGGAATATTGACAACAGGAGAGGATGATGTTAGAGGAACCTCCAGAGACAGAGCAGGGTTCTTTTGACCTTTTGAATAGTCTCTCAGGTAAAGTCTCCCAGACCTGGTACCAGTTAAGGCCTCTTCTTTGGATATAGGTTCGAAGGACACCATGTTGCAACTCTTTGCCTGGATCTTACTTTTGGAAGGTTTCTTTTGGTAAGATGAAGAGTTTGTCCAGTAATCCAAACCAACACGAGATTGGTTGTGTGAAAGGCATAGAGAAAGAGGTACAGGAGATCATTTTCCATGATTTAGGCCGGGAGCCTCTGGTAGATCATATCCCATCTTCTTCATGAGTTCACGGGATTGTTAAATATATATGTGGAAGGCTAGTTGATAATTGGTTTATAGCTTTGGCAGCGTTGTCTCAGAAGAAAAGAAAGAAGAATGATCTGCGGTCGAGGTGAAAGTGGTAGTTAAACGTGGAGGACAATGTTCACCCAACGAAGTCATGTGACATGACTTGTATTTGGTTGCTTTCTTGAACCTTGAAGAAGGTGCTTCAAAGTCAGCTAGTAAATCAGGATGAATCCACATAATCTTTCCTTTATCAGTAGACAGAGGAACAAGACCATCAGTTCATGCAGGTGGAAGATTAAATAATCTCCAAAGTATTTTTTGGGATGGGAATGACGCCATCCTGCACAAGTTGAGCAGGAAAATTGCCAAACTGTAAAGAGACGACGTTAGCCAGTACAGTCTTTTCGTTTTGTTGGAGAGTAATTGTACCCAAATTAACCATATCCTGGATCTTGCCTTTAAGCACATAGCATGCTCGAGTCGGATGTCCGATAAATCTGTAGTAAACACAATATTTAGGGTGGTCAGTTTTACCTACTTCCTCTGGCCATTTTGCTTATGGCAGTTAAAGCTTATTGCTCTTGGTCAAACAATCAAAGATGCTCATGACATCATCTTCATTAGAGGAATATTCTTCTTTTGGACGTGGTGCCCTCTGTGGTGGTGCCGTTGGAGTAGGTGTTGATTGACCTATATTGACGGCTAGAGTTTCTTTGCCTTTGATATTGATAGCCAAAGTTTCTTTACCCTTGTGGTTGTTCTGACGGCCACCGTTATTTGGTGTAGCATATTCATCTTTGTCAAGATTAGGCATCTGAATACCTAATTGTTTGAACTTATCAGCAGTTTCTTCTG
This sequence comes from Iris pallida, assembly GCA_029216955.1. NCBI lineage: Eukaryota > Viridiplantae > Streptophyta > Magnoliopsida > Asparagales > Iridaceae > Iris > Iris pallida. The sequence goes on along the minus strand of JANAVB010042219.1, from coordinate 3,041,423 downwards.
CCATTTTAGCATTCACTATGATTGAAGGCCAATCTTAAAATTGTGTCGACCCAGTCCACATGCTGATTATAGGCAACAGGTTTGACTTGCAAGTGTCTATAGTCAAAGCATCTGGAGTTTCGAGAGGCACTTTGACTTGCCTCATGGCAGAATCGTTCAATGAACCGTTTAGTTGTTTCATTGTGTAGTTGTTTAATTTTAATGAGAGTAGACATAGTCATGTCATTTGTTTCCTCATAAAATTGTTCCAGGAACATTTGTTTGAATCAAGAGAAAGAGGTTATACAACCATCTGGCAAACTACGGTTCTAGTCGTAAGCTGCACTTACTAAACATCCAACGGACACCCTAGTGCGTAGAGCGTCATTTGGCTGTAGTTGATTAGTCATTACCTCAAAGTGATTGAGGTACTGACTTGGAGATGTGCTGCCATCAAACAACATAATAGTAGAAGGTTTATAATTGGAAGAAAATTGGACTTCCTTCTGCTCTATAGGATAAGGCTACTTGATTCCAAGCTTCTGTAAGCTTTCTTTCTGTTTGACAGCCCCAAATTGAGTATGTAAAAGTTTTATCGCCTCATTGGTATCTCTCGATGATTGTGGAGCAGTAGATTGATTTGATATGTTAGGAGGGGGTACTGCATGATAAGTACCACCCCCAGCACCAGATTGACATAGAATAGCCTGTACAGGTATGGAAGCGGTGTGAGAAGATTGTACCCCCAGACCAATGTTGACGGGAGCTGATGTCATTACAGGTTCTTGAGTCAAAATTAGATTCGCGACCGGTGGAACCGTATGTTGTGTCAAAATTACAACTTGTATGCTTGTCATCATCTCAACCATGCTCTTCAAACTAGCTTCCAAAGTAACAATTCTCTGCTCTTGACTGTTAGAACTGGATGCATCTTGATCTTCTGTGACGACATAAGCAGTCACTTCTCTAGCTATCGAAGACGAGCTAGTAGAAAAGATGGTCCTTTCAGAACTTTTACTATCAACATCAAAGTCATATAAGGAACTACTCCCAGAATAAGTGATAGAGATGTCCTTTTGACTGAAGAAATCTTGGTTGGAATCAGAAAGATTCCTTTGATCGATTATTTCTTGGTCGGAAGGAAGATTTATTTGACCGGTTGTGTCTCGGCTTCTTGATCTGGTATATTGGTATACTCCTTCGCCGGATTCATGAATCTGATCTAAGTATTGTTGACTGGGATTGCGAGATACATTACGTCTCAGGCGCTTTCCACCGACAGTGCTTCGAGATGTCATGTTGACAGAGGCATACAATAATTCATCTTCATCCACTATCATCGTTTGAGGAATCTGAGAGTAATTCAGACGGTCAAAGACAGACCGTTTAGCTGATTGACAACAGCATTTGATAACTACCTTTTGGTGATGGTTACAGTGATGTTCTTGGGGCTTCATTACAGATGGATAAGACGGATTTGTGATCTTCCACTTCTGTTTAAGAATTTTACGGAGATTAGTTACAACAACAGGATGTGAAGAAGTCGAAGGACCATATTCTTTAATGATGTTAGGAACATGATTCTGATTCTTGAGATGTCTCATTCCTTGAGTGTATAAGGAAGTGCTGAGTTGGTTAGCATAGGTAAAGGGGTTCTTGACTTCAGAAGTCTGCTTCTAGCACAAGTTAGCCACTGGCATAGGCTATTTGCATTCTGCTAAAGTAGGTGTTGACTGGCGCCTGTTGAGATAGGTGCATAGATCAAATAGGTCTGCTACTTGTGTATCTGTCTGAGATATTAGCAGCTTATCCTGCTTGGATCTTGAGATGCAAAGGGTTGGAAGATCCGTAGTTATATTTTTTGGATTTGGCAGAATTCCTTTTTGTGTTGTGCAACCTATTTTTATGTGCTTGCCTGGCGCAACCGGGTAACAGAAAGTTCAATTTGAACAAAACTCACTTTCTTAGCTGAGATTTGATTGTCTCTGTTCGGAGGAGTAGAGTTCCTGCCCAAAAGAGCTTTTACATTGACTGGTGCATAGGCGCCAGGGGAGATACTTTCTACCAAGTCAAGGACTGGAGAAGAATTAGAAAATACCAAACGATGCTTTCCTTTATTCTATGACGAGGCTGGAATAGGTGTATTCCTTGCCAAGTTCAAATTTGGAGGAGTAGCTAAAGAGCGTTTCCCTTTATTTTGTGGCTGAAAGGCCACAGGCGCAGGTTGTGCAGGTTGAGAAAAGGCCAAAGGGTGCTTCCCTTTATTCTGTCTAGCATTCTCGCTAGATAGGTTCTTCCCCGAGTTCAGAACTGGAAAAAATGAGGAATTAGCCAAAAGGCGTTTCCCTTTGTTCAGAGTCGAAGAAGCAGTAGGCGCAGGTTGCGCAGGAATTCTGGTTGGCAGAGAAGCAATCTGCACAAATTATGCAGGAGTTCTGGTTGGTAGAGAAGCAGTCTGCACAGGTTGTGTAGGAGCCATAGTTGGCAGAGAAGCAATCTGCACAGGTTGCACAGGAGCCATGGTTGGCAGAGAAGAAGTCTGCGCAGGTTGTGCAGGAGCCATGGTTGGGAGAGAGGACTTAGGAGTCCACACTGTACGCGCTTTGTTCTTAGCAACAACTACGATGCGCCTAGTACCCCCAGCACTGATCATTACTTCGTAAGCGGTTTGGTCGACTTGAACGACCAAAGTCTTCTGCGTCTTGCCGATCGATGCGGTATCACATTGAGTTGTCACTTTCTCCTCAGAGAAGATAGAAGTCCCTAGCAGATTCGCCATTTTGTTTGCAAAAATAAAAGTTTGATTTCTACAAACTATGAAAGAAAGAAAGTACAAGAGTACGATTGATTTTTAGGAAAGTACAACTATAGAAATCTGATCAGAAGACGATCACTTTAACCCTTGGACGATGTAATATCGAAGGCCCGAGTCTCTAGAAGATGCAACAGTACTTTGTCAGTAGATTATGATCATTAGTGATACTTTGGAACTTATTTGAAACTCTATTTATAGAGTTTTGAAATAACTGTTTTTTGAGTTGCGCGTACTATAGGTTGCGCGCCTTTTATCCAGTTGTGGGAATGGTTACTTGAACTGCTGAGGATGCGTGTCATCATTTGAATGAGATGAGCATGGTCGTAGATAGTGTAGTAGACATATTCTTCGAGATTAGTGGCATGCACGCCACATCATCCTGCTTCTGAATAAAAGTTGATCAGGTGGCACCAATACTCTAGGTGGCGCGCACGTGCAACTTGACGTTTGGCGCCTTTGACTGGGTCTTTTATATTCTGACAATTAATTCTCACGCTTCTTGATAACTTGTGCAAACTAGCTGTCAGCATTAATTGCATGCTGACAAAATCTCATCGGGTGCCGCATTGTGCAGGATTCAAATGAATTTTCTTCAACTGATGCGTTATCAGAGCTGTCAGTAATGATGGCAGTCGTTACTACTTCTCGAGGATGCTTGCCACGTGGATCTTTTGCACCCTGGCTTAGACGCAACCTGAGATGGCTTAGGTGCAACCTGAGACCGGTGCAACTTAATAATCTGGCGTCACTTGATGTTGGAGCTTTGTTGAGAGGGGCGCCCATTGATTTTTAGGCTCCTACATCGAGTAGAAATATTGAATAAACAAGGGCAACACAAGTATTCAAACAAAATCCAGTCTTTTTATTGCTAATGAATAAGATTACAAAAGGCATGAAGCTAGATTACAAGTCGTCAAGCTCACTTTTCTCTCTATTTACAAGTAGGTACAATATGATGAACCAGCGGTTGCTTCAGAAGGCAATGTCCATACATTATGTCCTGTATAATTCCAGACTCCATACGGCCGTATGTCTCGAGATGCCAAGGAACTCTGTGCCTCGACGCATCCAAGTGAGCTCTGCGCCGAACGAACTTCTACCTGTGCCTGCACATGGAAACAATATGGGTGTCAGTACACAACCGTACTGGTGGAGTGAGCTCCTCGCCTATCTATACAAAACTAACACGTTCATTTAGTTTATGCAACATACCCTTTCGATTGTCTTTCTAATCTTGCCTTAGGATCAGTTTTAGGACATAGACGCCTGGCCTGTTTTGTGTCTCTAGACCATTACCGAGCCTCACACTGATAACTTACTTATCGTTGTGTCTTTAGACCATTCTAGTGCTTGTAGCATCAATATATCGACTCGTACTTGCCTTTTCGACTCATACTTTGGGATGCAACATGTTTTGTATCATCGACTTGGTCCGTGCTTCAAACATCGAGGTCGTGCCTCACAATTCAACATGACTTAAGCAAAAAATTTCCTACGGCCCTTCTTGATTTAACTCGAAACGACTCAATCCCGACTTGTGGAACTTGTTTTGACGACTCAATCATGATGCTACATTCGTACCAAAGTACGTGTTCTTGCTATAGCCAAATCTTAGGCTCCATAATGGTGTTGTAACAGTGCATACCTTGTTAAATCAATTTATGCCGTGCTTGTAGTTTCTTTGATTCGACCGACACCGTGTATGCGGATTGTCGCTTAGCACACCAACTTATCTATATGAAGGATCACTAGAAATGTTAAGCTATCTTGGACATAGCTCAGATAGACGATGGATCTTTTAATGCAAGGTAGCTAGACCCAAGAAAAGCCCCCGACTACCCTGGCAAGGTACAATACAGTCCTGCTATAACATCTTCCCCCTAAGTCGATCTGGCCCCAACGTAATACCAGTCGAGAAAGAAATCCTTGTGTACAAGTTGTCCATGACCAGGCACCTACGAGAACATCTAGACTCACGTAAATATATAGCCTAATTTATGGTATGACTCGAACCATACTTAGCAAACGCATATAGGAACCATGAGACACCCAAACGAGGGACCGCCTCATACCTTGCAAAATGTGCATTGGAACCATACTATGCAAAATGTACATCTTTGGAGACTCGCAAACGAGGGACCGCGTCGACGATAAATGGTCGCATGAACTTTCCATTCTTTGAAACCTAGGGAATGGCTATTGCATAGCCTTCCTACTTAAATTGAACTATACATGTCTATTACATGCCATGGATCGTGTCATACTTATTATCGAAATGATCGTGTTTCATGCCTTTAACCAACTGTGTTCTGTGTGACACTACCACCCGAGTCATACTCTATATGACGGGCCATGAGACCGTAGAAACTTATGATTATAACAACCGTAGAAATCGTGGGGTAGTGCTTGCTTTGACTTTGACCACCCATGGCATAACTTTGCCTAACTCAATCGTACAATAACTTAAGCCGTAGGACAAGAAAAGGCTATGCCAAGCCTTGCACACGGAGACGTGCATTGGGACTGTGGAACAATTATGCTATACCAAGCATAGGACAGTGGGACCGTGCATGCTTTACTAAGCAATTATATGTGCGATGCCTATGACTTATACTAAGTTCATAGCTTTGTGGCAACATAAACCAACATTCCTTTCTCCCGAGGCACGTGATGATGGATCGAGTGTCGATTTTGAAAGCACGTCGTGCAACGATTCTAAGCCAACGTGGGAACTTTCCATATTCTAACTCAATTCGACCCAATATGGGATTATTCCCTCAGTTATATGGATTCATCTTTTTTATTACTGGGCCTACTTTGTGCACTTGAAAACTTTTGTTTTATTAGTGTGAAGGCCAAGCTGAGGCAAGTTCACCGAAGCCACCCACCTGAGCGAGGAGTTGCCTCGACCGAACGGGACTTCGAACAAGTCATTGCATGGCTAAGTCCAAACGTCATTGGCATTTTGATCCTTCGGTTGAACTGAGCAGGTAGGGGCATTACATTATACACCACTCAGGAAAATTTTCGTCCTTGAAACTTACTGAGTACACACTCATCGTCTTGTCACTTGATTCAACATTCATTGGTTTTTGCACACACTCCTCCTACGTATTATTTCAATCTGAGCTACGCTCGTGCCTTAGTTTTTTCACATCGAACAACTATATCTCAAACTTAGGTAACTTATACTTATCGCGTACACGGACAACTTAGTTCTAGGGCAAATCACCCGATCAATCAACATTCACATTCATTTCGAATCCAACGATCGTACTACCATCAATATTTTCTTTCGAAACTCACGATCTTAAAATCCTCGTTACCTTCTCGTTCTTTTCATCTCACCTGAATTCAACGTATCACTTAGTTGGATCGTACATATATTTAAGACTTCTTCAAAATATGTGTATTTCAGCCAAGCCTCGTGATAGTAAATCCAGTTCCACATATTTGATTCATTCTATCTATCCCGAATTCAATTATACCAATGCTACTTCTTAAAATAGGAACGTCTTGCCTAACAGTTAGGCCATCTCTCCAGGTTATTATTAATGTCAGTATTGGAATCATCATCCCCAAACAATAATATCAACACTGACCCCAATCCTAAGGTCAAATCAAAGTTGATAGTACGGGGCTTTTTAACCAAGCTCGCATTACTCTAATTTCTAAACTTCGAGCATATATTCTCTTATCGCACTTGCAACACTTAGTTCAAGGTGTCCGAGTCATTCAGCACAGCCATCCTACGGTAAGTTCTGTTCAACTAATTCATCGACATATCAATATCGTATGTCCAAACTAGCAACTCACGTAGACTATCTCTTTGAACATGTTCGATATAATCTATTTATTCATCCTATCTAAGTCAAGTACTCCACTACATGATTTGTCATTGAACCATAATAATCATATTATATTCTCCAAGTCGTTTGACACAATTTACGTATTCGATCATAAGGTCGTCTAGCATAACAATATGTCACGCCCCAAATCTCCCGCAAGTTCGATTATCTATGCTGGACATGAAATCACCATGCCATCACTACAAGAAAAATGTTCATTTACGGCACGCAAAACACGCCGTAAAAGACCTTTTACGGCGTTCATATTGGCGCCGTAAAAGACTATGCCATAAAAGACACTACTATTTACGGCGCGAGGATAAACGCTGTAAATGTCTAAATGCAGGCCGTAAATGTACACAACTGAACGCCGTAATTAATTTTTCTCCAAATGTTAGACAACCATTTATGGCATATTTAGTGTGCCGTTAAAGCTATTCGGCATAATCAAATATGGCGCACACATAAACGCCGTAAATCTATTCCTCATTTGCAAATACGGCGTACACTTGAACGCCGTAAAAGCTATTCCTCAAATCAAATACGGCTTACATTTGTATGCCGTAAAAGTTATTCCTCAGAATCAAATACGGCTTACATTTGAATGCCGTAAAAGCTATTCCTCAGAATCAAATATGGCTTACATTTGTATGCCGTAAAAGATATTCCTCAGAATCAAATACGACGTACATTTGTATGCCGTAAAAGTTGTTCGTCAGAATTAAATACAACGTACATTTACATGCCGTAAAAGCTAGCTGTTCCTCAGAATCAAATACAAGAATCAATCTGAACAAAGTATATATATATATATATATATATATATATATATATATATATATATAACATATCAAAAAAAAAAAAAAAAATATATATATAACATATCAAAAAAAATATATATATATAACATATCAAAAATAAGTTAAAGAAATAGTTAATTGATATGTAATTGATCACAATCAGAGTACAAAACTGGAAACTCCTTCAAATAAACCCAAACACGTGATATCATAAAAACTAATTGGATTCAGTAGACAAAATACATCAATTGTAATGCTAAGATCATGCCAAAGTACATCATGCCATATTGATACATGAACTATAAAAACAATTAGTACTGAATTAAGAATCGTACTTCGACACAAATATTTTTGATCGAGTTTGTTTCATACATTGCCCTGCTTTGGAACAAAAAGTGCAAATTGTCTTCTATCTATGACAAAATTCATCTCAATTTGGTTGTAGAGGAGAAGCTTCAAGCAATATACTGATTTCTTTCTTCTTCTTTCGATTGATAACCTGCACAAATAAAAAATGAGAAAATTGAGTCAAGAATGCATGTATACTATACTGTTGATAGGTTACAGAAACCAAACTAGAATTTCCCTCTATATGGAAGGATGTTAACGGTTTATGATTATTTTCTAATGCTTTGTTGTACAATTATGAATTCTTAGTTAAACCCGCCCACAGCCTGTAATTTTCTTATAGGTAATTGGTTCATTGCATCATTACTAGAACTAGAGTATCCTGTATTGGAATTATATAAATATATAATCTTAAGCCTCATCATAACTCCAGGCTATGGTGCAGTGATAGTTATATATAAGGTTCGAAAACTTGGTTAGGGTTAGGTTTTGGACCCTTCCTATGACTATCAGTTATTGCACTTTCAAGGAGTTAAGTGGTTTTGGTTCAGTTTCAGACTTTACTATCCAAATCCAAAGTGACAAAAAAATTGGTTTAAGACTATTGGAAACCTTGATTTTAATATGGTACCAGAGCAACTCAGGTCAAATCTCATTTGGTATGCTATTTAAATGGATTTTAAAACATTCATACCATTGTAGGGATCTTGATCTAAAAGAGGCATTCAACTTGTGGGGGTCACGACCGCACGAGACGTCGCCAATGACAGCAATAAATTAAAGCTCTCACAAGAGAAACATATATGAATTGCCAATTGCTGACAAATTAACAGACCAATGCTGCCAACTTTCCTAACCTGATGATTTGAGCACACATGTTGCTGCTTTTGCATAGATCATTGCCGAGTTGAGTCTCTTTAAAGTGTTTAAAGGACTCAATGAGAGAGAGAGAGAGAGAGCGCTACAGAGTTTAGTTAATTGGTGAGTGATGGGACTTCTAGGTACATAACTGTAGAAATGAATACGCATTATTAATTGCTGTGTTGCAAAGCATTTGTTGACCTAATCTTAAGTTGCTGTAATGATTTCTTGTTCAAAGGAAGGGGCTGTCGAATATTTCACGCTTTATAACAAATATTATGGACTCCATGTGACGCGAAAAGAAGAAGAAGATGACAGGAACGCTTTTGTGTCATCCGATAGAAAGCTCTAAGCCCATCATCCACCCATAGAGCATATATATAATTAATCCATGTGACATCAGTCACATGACTATCAACACTTTAACTTGGCTAGAAATATTCTGTGTGCTAGGGAACCTTGGTCTTGTTGCCTTCTAAACATTAGTAACCTCTGCACATGATATCATAGAATGAAGACATTCTTATGACTGTTAGTTAAAAGGACTCCTCGATTAAAAGTTCTTCCACACGGGCTTGCTTTGGATCAGTTATCCGAAAGTGCAAGAAGTCAATGATTCTAATTCAACAAGCAACTGGAAATTGATCTTGATTTTGTTCGTATATTACCTACAAGTTTTCTTCATTACCTGAGAGCCGTCACTCTTAGAGTCGAACAACCAAGCTCGAATCCATAATCCTAACAGCACCTCTCCTGGAAAGCATAAGTCTATTTGTGTTGAGGATCTTAGAAGTAGAAATTTGGGATAAAGGCTTTATTGGTGTTGTATGTAGGAGTAGAAACAGTGAAGGTTACTTGGATTCCAGACTTAACAGCTTGTGCAGCAGCTAGCAGGCTAGCATAAAGCAGAGGACCCTACAAATGCAATTATGTTCCAGAAATAGTTACAGGACAACTAAGGGTCAAACTTGTAGGTAAGAGGCTGCTGAGAATTGGTACTTTGTTTAACATTTCAAAGCTGTTGCAGTTGCCACTGCGTCATCATGTGCTAGCTAACATAAACCTCAACTGTATAAGGTGGGTAATAGTTCTTGTTTGTATTATTTAATTTTTCAGAACACAAATAACGACTGTCTCAGACACTAGATGCCAGTACTCCCTTTAGATTGTAGTATACGTCTCCTTGCTATTGTGTTATATTTCACATAAGAAGCACATATACTTCAAAATTGGTGATATCTTATTGTATCCTTCCCTGATACTTTTCTGGCACGACAGGAGAGAGTTTAAGAATCACATACCTATTTAAGAAACCTCATAATGTGTCCACATTTCATTATCCAGTCACACACCTATAAAAGGATAAAGAATCACATAGTTTAAGAAATGCTTAAGAATCACACACTTTTAGAAATACTTGAAAATAACACAATTTTACCTCAAATAAAGAAGCTATACAATATAGCTTAACAAATGAAAAGCACAAAGCCCTGATAATTAGATAAATGAAAAGCATGAAGCCGTGAAATTTTTTTGGGAATGTTCCTAGCAAAAATTCTTCATACAACTTCGATGTGCTTCTCAAATATCTCAAAAATATTTGAATGACATGGAAAGGGCAAATGAAAAGCTAGTAATTCACGTTTCTACCTATTTGATCCCTCTACAACCACATTCAAAGTTGAACTCAATTATAAATAGTGGAGCAACTATGAATCTTTCCCGTGTACACTTGCTTGTAAAATAGGACAAGAAGAAACAAAACAAGAGCTGCATTTTCAATATGCACACTTCGATGCCATGACCATTCTTAAAAAGTAAACACTTTATCTCTGTAAGCCTAGATGGAAGAAAAAGAATGTTAATAATATTTCATCGAAGGAAGAAATAGCCTCTCTCTAGTAGAGTTTTCAGTTGAACCACACAATTCAGTATGATATAGGGAGTGTCACATCTGTATCAGTTGTGCTTAATTATTGCATTGGAAGAAAAAAATTTAAGCTTCGTACATGTACGTATACCGACATCATTGTGATAGAACCAACATTCGCTCGATGACTTAGGTTATTATTGATGTTGTTCCAATCATTGTTTGGCTTTGACCCTCACACTCATGAAACCTGTAATTTAGTTCAAAACAACATAAAAGTTACTCTTCTAAGCAATACAGATGAAAAAAATTGAGTACATTTTCCAAATAATAATTAGATGTCAAGAACAAACAATTTCTAACAGTTCTGTGTGAACCGGGCCACAATGCTTATTATATCTTGCAACTTTGATAGTGTTAAGGATAGAAAGTCTACTGTAGGTAAATGATTTTCTCGGAGTGTTTATTCAAGAAGACACTGAATAGTAAGGTTCCTACATAACATACTAGATTATGGACAGATCAAGTGCTTACACTGAATAGTAAGGTCCCCGAGGCCGTAGCCCATTGGGAACAGCGAGGCATCCTGGTGCAGTGGCACGGGTCCGAGCCTCCATGCTCCATTAAGAAGGGACACCAAAAAAAATGCTTACAGTGATAGTAATTCTCCCTCGAAGATATTCCGTAAACAAAATCAAAATTTATATATATCCTACAAATTCGATAACTGGCTTCCCATACAGTACATAGTAACGCTCCATCAAATTCAATTGCTATGTGAGAGACTAGCAAACAAAAATCTATATATATGGACCATGAAAATGAGAAGTAGCTACCTCCTCCATAATTATGAATGCTCCATGGAGAAGGGAGACCTTGCCGAAGGTCATCGGGGTTGCAAGTAAGGCACGAGAAGACTGCCATCTCGATCCAAGGAAACCCTCTTCCTCGAGTTACTGGATCTAACAAATTTGGAGGAGGGGAAATGGAAAGCTAGGTTAAAATAAATCTAGGGCTCGGGGTTGGGGGTGAAATAGAAAGACAGGTGAATAGATCTCTCTCCTCTATCTCCCTCGTCAGATACATATAGTTAAAATGACTCAATTTTATCCTTGGATACTTTTTTAATACATATCTAAAAATAATACATATCTAATCATTTTTTTTATTTTAAAAATATGGATAGATAAATTTTAATTTAGTTTTAATTCTAATCTTAACATTAATATTAAAAATTAACATAACATTTAAAAACTAACATTAATATTAAAATTAATATTAACATTTAACACTATAAACCCTACTTTCTAGATATATATCAGACCTTACCAAATAACCCTAAATATTTTTATGTCAAAGCTACTAATCGAAAAAGGAAGAATGGGATTTATATGCTTCAACAAACTGATGGTTATTTAGTAATATTGATAGTTCTAGCATTGCTCATGTCATTATTGATTATTCAGTACTATATTCCAAGCAGAGGATTCTCAACTAATGGATCCAGTATTTACCATTTCTTCTGATCCTACCCAGGACCGATCCAGGATCTTGTGTTGCCTTAGTCGGAGCAAATTTTGGTTGTCCTTTACCCCTATTGAAAACATTCAGGTTTCATTTGGGTCTGGTCAACATTAATATTATTATTAAAATTTATATTTGAAATTAAATTTAAATTAAAGTAGTTATATGGACAATTCTATTTTTTGTTTCGCTTAATTACCATTTTATTTTTGTTTCAAAATTTAAATCTCACATTAATTTTAGAAAATCGCTATATTAAAAATAATACATATCTAATCATTTTTTTTATTTTTAAAATATGGATTGATAAATTTTAATTTAGTTTTAATTTTAATTATAATCTTAACATTAATATTAAAAATTAACATAAATATATAGATTAAATAAGTTATTCTTAATCTTAACATTATGCCAAAATGGAAAAAAAGATGTCGTAAATAAGTTATTCTTAATCTTAACATCGTTCTGGGTAAAAAAAAAGCTGTCAATTACGGCGCGTAAACGCATGCCGTAAATAAAACAACATTCACGGCGTGCTGAGGAACGCCGTAATTGAGATCTCATTCACGGCGCACAAGAACGCATGCCGTAAATAACTTAAGATTTAAGGCATACAAAAACGAATGCTGTAATTAAGTTACCATTCACGGCGCAGGAAAATACGTGCCGTAAATGCGTTTGCAATTACGACGTGTAGGTAAAATACGCCGTAAAAAACACAAAAGTTGACTCTTTTATGGCATGCAGAATTGCATGCTGTAAAAGAGTGTCATTTACGGCGCACAGGCAATGCGTGCCGTAAATTTTGTGCCGTAAATGATCATTTTTCTTGTAGTGCATCGCTCTCGTAGGATAATCGTCCTCCTCGAAACATAACTCTTGCTTTATGTCTAGACTACTTCATTCTTGATACACATATTGGATCTCTATTCAATCCTCAACTTACTTTATCGACAATCACAAGTCCCAAAATCCACAAATTCATCTTCGTGTCAAACTACAAGTCAAAACAATCAAATTGCCACGCCTAATCTCCCATAAGTTCGATCATTCTCGCTGGCCATGAATCACCATGTCAGTGCTCCCGCAGAATGATTGCCCAAATTCAGCGTAACGTATGTGCGGTGCTGGAGTTGCGCTCGCACAAGACAAGAACGTCAATGTTGTGATTATCTTTGAAACAATCAAGACACTTTCATTTTCGTCCAAACATTCATTTCTATCAAAATTCTAAATATAATATCCATTGAAACAATAACATTTTATACGATCATCATTCCTCGAATCAGAGTACCCTCAGGTTATTGCACATCGATCTTTGATACGCTTCAATACCATCGATAATATACATAACCTGAAGATCTTCCTCTGCAATGAACTCCAAGTCGTACAACTGATACTGTCATCTGAATTGGATATATCATAATCTCCTCGATATTAAGATCAAGTTCGATCATTATCCCCTGAACTAGTTACATGAACAATTCGTTCAAACCCAAAATCATATATGTTCATCCATCTATCTTATGTCATCGAGTGACATGTTTCCTCCAATAGTATCGTTCTATGCTAACTCAATTTATCGAGGAATATTTATGCCAAATCCTTAGAGTCAGTCTTGTATATTCGAATCATTTCCATGCACGCTAACTTTCAATCGTGCTAACTTTTTGTATACAATTCACATCGATTCATCGACTAAGTCATCTGGCAGTTACATCTTAACTTTTGCTCAATTCAATTTACCAACTGAATCATTTTCGAATTTTATACTGGCGAAATCCTGATCCCATATGCTTTATTTTTAGTTTGTTCAAATCGACTCATCAAAACTTTAAGATCACAACTTTTTCCATGATACTCAATCTAAGGCTTTGCATACAGCGACACTTGCTGATAGACTCATTGGCACCCTGCATCTTCAATCAATTGATATCCCCGAGGCTATCCCATACACAACTCAGGGATGAAGTCATTCGACAAATCCACGAAACAAGTTTCGAAACACAACCGATTACTTCAAATTTTCATTCGAACCATTCCTCAAAATTCAAGCACGTTTTATCTATATCGTATTGACGTTAACATCATTCGATGGCATCTCTACAATTAGTCATCCTATTCTATGACTTCGGTCAAGCTCATTCTTGTCCAAAATAATTTGAATCCCGTACACGACTTTGCTAAGGTCAACGTAAATTTTGGTGTATTTGCCCAGCCCGACTTAGCCAACCATAACTTACGTGAAACTATCTTTTTCAATCAAATTTACCATCATGAGATTTTTTTAAAATATATAGACTTATTGTATGGAACATTCCGCAAAATATTGAGGGAGAGCGCATCAACAATATTGATTTACGGAAACGACATTTAGTACGAAGCCATCGGAGTTAAAGAATTCAATCCAGAGTCCAAGGACGTAAAGCCGTTTTCTGATACCATTATGTCACACCCTGCTCCCGGAGGAGCGGTCGTCCCCGCTAGGGCTTGATGTCGTATGAGCCTAAATTGTGCACACGTAAGACGGGTTCCATAACGGTCGATTACATGCTAAGCGACGGGGATGTCGCACATAAGTTCCAAGCAGAAGTATTGAATAAACAAAGGCAACACAAGTATTCAAACAAAATCTAGTCTTTTATTAATAGTGAATAAGTTTACAAAAGGCGCAAAGCCAGATTACAGGTCGCTCAAGCTCACTTTTCTCTCTATTTGCAAGTCGCTCTGCTCTCTCTCATCTCTCAATACAGCATAACGAACCAACGGATGTTTCAGAAGGCGATGTCCATATATTATGTTCGTATAAGTCTAGACTCCATGTGGCCACACGTCTCGAGATGCTAACGAACTTCGTGCTTCGACGTATCCAAGCAAGCTTCGTGCTGAACGAGCTTTTACCTGTTCCTGCATATGAAAACTGTGTGGGTGTCAGTACACAACCGTACTGGTGGAGCGAGCTCCTCGCCCACCCATAAAAAACTAGCACATTCATTTAGTTTGTGCAACATATCCTTTCGATTGTCTTTCTAATCTTGCCTTAGGATCAGCTTTAGGACATGGATGCCAGGCCTATTTTATGTCTCTAGACCATCATCGTGTCTCGTACCGTTAAATTACTTATCGTTGTGCCTCTAGACCATTCTTGAGCTTGCAGCATCGATGTATCGACTCGTACTTGCCTTTTTGACTCATACTTTGGGGCACAACATGTTTCGTGTCATCGACTTGGTCTGTGCATCAAACATCGAGGCCTTGCCTCACAATTTAACATAACTAAACCAAACTTTGTCCTACAACCCTTCCTGACTTAACTCGAAATGACTCAATCTTGACTTATGAAACTAGTTTTCGTGACTCAAACACGACGTCACATTCGTGCCGCAGCACATGTCCTTCTTATAGACAAGTCATAGGCTCCATAATGGTGTTGCAATCGTGCACACCTTCTTAACTCAATTCGTACCTGGTATGTACTTTCTTTGATTCAACCGACAACGTGCATGCGGATTGCCATATAGCACACCAACTTATCTATATAAAAGGTCACTAGCAATGTCAAGCTATCTTGGACATAGCTCGGATAGACGACTGGTCTTTCAATGCAAGGTAGCTAGTCCCAAGGAAAGCCCCTGACTGTCCTGGTGTAGTACAATCTAGCGCTGCTATAACGTCTTCTCTCTAGGTCGATTTGGCCTCGGTGCCCCGGAGTAATACTAGTCGAGGAAGAAATCCTTATGCACAAGTTGTCTAAGACCACGCACCTATGAGAACATCTAGACTCACGTAAATACATGGCCTAATTTATGGTACGACTCAAATCATACTTAGCAATGTGCATAGGAACCATGAGACTCCCAAACGAGCGACCACCTCATGCTTTGCAAAACGTGCATTAGAACTATACTAGGCTAAACGTGCATCTTTGGAGAATTCCAAACGTGGGACCGCCTCAGCGACAAACGGTCGCATGAACTTTCCATTCTTTGAAACCGTAGGAACGGCTATTGCATAGCCTTTCTACTTAATTTGAACCATACATGTCTATTATGTGCCATAGACCGTGGCACACTTATCATCGAAACGATCGTGTTTTGTGCCTTAAACTAATTGTGTTCTTTGCGACACTACCACCCGAGTCATGATGGGCCTTGAGACCGTGGAAACTTATGGCTATAACAATTGCAGAAATTGTGGGACAGTGCTTGCTATGACTTTGACCGCCCGTGGCACAACTTTGTCTAACTCAATCATGTAATAATTTAACCGTGGGACGAGCAAAGGCTATACCAAGCCTTGCACATGGAAACGTGTGTTGGAACTGTAGTACAATTATGTTATACCAAGAATGGGATAGTGGGACCGTACATGCTTTACCAAGCAATTATACATGCGATATCTATGACTTATACTAAATTCATAGCTTTCTGGCAAATAAACCAATATTTTTTTATCCCGGGCCACGGGATGAAGGACCAAGTGTCAATTTTGAAAGAACGTCGTACAATGATTCTAAGCCAACGCGGAACCTTTCCATATTCTAACTCAATTCGACCCAAGATGTGATTATTCCCTTAGCTATGTGGATTAATCTCTTTTATTACCAAGCCTACTTAATGCATTTGAATTTTTTTGTTTTATTAGTGTGAAGGCCAAGCTGAGACAAGTTCACTAAAGCCGTCCACCTGAGCGATGAGTTGCCTTGATCGAATGGTACTTCGAGCAAGCCGTGACATGGCTAAGTCCAAACATTGTTGGCCTTTTGATCCTCCAGTTGAACTGAGCAGGAGGGGGCATGACACTCCCACCGAGATCAACCAGCCTCCGTGGAAGGCATGACCCCGGCGACGCCTTCGTCTCCGCAGTGCGAGTTTCCTCCCTTGAACAGAATCCCCCGCCTCGCCCAGGCTGGAGCTCACCACCGGTAGGCCTCTCTCCTTTCTTCTGCCTCCTTCTTCTTCCCTTGCTCTCCACACTTCGAATCCCCCTCCGCTCTGTCTTTCTTCCACTCCCTTAGTCTCTCTCGTGCTATCTTTGCCTCTCTAGCTCATACTCTCGCTCTCCCTTCTTTACCTACTCCCTTTTTTCCTCTGTCTGTAGTTTCTTTTTGTTTCTTTTAAATCCTCTCCCCCCCTCTTTTCCATATAAGAAGACACAGCACAACTGCTGCATTTGGTTTTTAATGTTGTTTTTTTGTTGTTGTTGTTTTGTTGGTTTACTTGTTTTGTTATCTTTATTATTATTATAATTATTATTATTATTATTATTATTATTATTATTATTTTGTATATATATTAGTATTATTACTGTCATTATATTTATTGTTATAGTAAATAAAGGTATACACATATTAGGATAATACATGGTAACGTGTATATAATAGCTTTTTAAAATACTAATATTACTAATTAAATATTGTATATTTTCCAAAAACTTATGAGTATAAATATATATGTATATATTGGTTATATTGGGCTTTGGCCTACATCTATTTTCAAAAGATAGGATTTGAAAGCATTTGAAATATTATTATATTATTTTTATCTGTTTAAATTATAGATTTTGATATAATTTAATTTGACAAAGATTAGATTTTAGCCCTAAAATAAATATCTAGATTTTAAGTTTTTTTTATAAATATTTTGGACTAAGGAAATATATTGTTACCTAGAAATCATATATTTACCAACATAGAATTTTTGGCTAAAATGATTATTTATTTTTAAAATATTTTCCTCAAATTATTTTTGGAATAAAAATATATTAGTATTATTTTAAGATGTCCTATCTGTAGCTTTGGACCTACAAATTATGTTTTGACACAAATTAGGTTTCTGCCTTACAATGATTCTTATATTTTCAAGGATTATCTTAAACTATTTTAACTAAAAAATATATATTTCAAATATTATAAATACTTTTCTAAAATATTATTTGAATTATTCCCTCATATTTTCTTCGATCATTATCTTGTCCATGACTAATCCCAGTTTTCCTTTCTCCTCGCCAATTCTATACATTCTTCTATCGACCTTAGCTAATTTGATTATTCTGGACTCGATGGAACAAGTTTGCGCCATCAACAGAGACAGTCTTGCGTAGTTATAACACCAAAGTCATATTCTATGCCCTTGTGATCATCGCAGCACACCAGGCGTCACTACTAGGAAAGATATCTTATCATTAATGTCTGTTTACTTTGCTCATTATTCTGCATGCATTTACTTATTTATTATTTAGTTTCCATAAATATAAATTGTTCTTCTCAATCATGTGTAGATGCAATTTACCGTTTAAATTCTGTTTTTCGTTACTTGTTTATTTCTATGCATATTAGACCTAGATTTAAGAGATTGTCCTTTGTTTGTGTCGTATTCATTGGCATTGACACCTATTTGCCACGAATTTGCGAGTCGCATGTTGATCCCGGACATGCGTACTGACCGTACATTGGTACGTATAAGCCGTGCGATAGGATTAACCGCTAATAGTATTGCATGATTAGCTGGACTTAGCGGTTATTAGAGGTTATGTGTTGTGAAGACAACATATAGGCATAGGTTGGGAAGGACATTTCCGTAGTGTATGGGCTACCATGCACATTACCGCCCCCACCTTGTCTTTGTTTGGTTGTAGGTGTGGTTCACCTCTTCGATGAGAAGGTACTGAACCTGTATTCATGGCTTGGAAAGATACTTCATCTTGGATTAGGGTTCCATCTTCTGTCCTTGTTTGGCTGGGGGGATCGTACACTAAGTCAAGGGTCGAGTATTGGACCATGTTATGATCCGATTTGACTTATTATTGAGCAGTTTATATTCAGTTATATGGCATACTTATATGTATCTTGTTACATCCTTTTGAGGACCTGGTGACTCCTCCAAGTGCGTGTTCTTGACTTTTTGCAGGTGTTCTAGCCAAGGTAGTGATCTTCTCGATTCCATCGAAGATGATTGCTCTTGGATCGTCCATGTACTCTTGCTAAATTATTTTTTTATTTATGTATTACTTCTCCTATTATTTGTTAGTGAATTTGTCTTCGTCCAACATCTTGTACAAATGAAAATTCATATTGATTATAATATCTTTTACTTCTATATTTTATGGATGAGGTTAGTTGTCATGGTTATACTGTATTTGACAGCTTACGTATATTTATTATACGACTGACATGTCTATGTACCTAGTCCTTCGTATTTTGGAACTGGGGTGGTACAACATCTTTCCCCCATCATTTTTTAGTCATTTCACAACATTTTTCCTCTGTCAAATAGCCAATAGCTGGCTGGTTGCATATGGGTAGATTGACTGAAAAGTTTAGTGACTTTGGAGGCTTCCAACTCCCAACCAGGAAGGTGTTGCCACCGAGGAGTGATCCTAGAGGGTAGCCTAGCATCTACCTTGCTTGGGAGTTTCAAGCCCTAGAGATGTTGTTTTCCTCTCCGGGAAACCTTCACGAGTGAGAGTGGACAACATTGAGTTCGATTGACTTTTTAGGAATCTAATTACTTTCCAAGTAAGTACCCTTTCCAAATTGATGCCAAAACTTGTAAATTAGTTCTAGGACAATGTTAACATGTCATTGACCTAGGTAGAAACCTTAATCATTTAAGGAAAAACCTATTTTTATACGATAATTTGTCTCCTACAAAATTTTGAATTCAGTTTAAGGTACCCTTTTTGTTTATGATTGTTGAGAGCAGCATAGGTATGATTACTTCACTGAAATTTTTGTACAACTTAGTAACCTATTAAACCATGTACTATAATATGTAAATCATAATTTTTGACATATTATTTCTGATATATTGAGCCCCGAATTTAGCTTATAGAAATCTGAATTTAGATTTGACACACTTTACCTACATGTTGTTTGAGCATAAACTATGAATGTTTTCTTCACTACATATTTTTGTACACCTTGATAACATATTAATCTAAGTGTTAAACTTAGTAAACCATGATTTTTGGCATATTAGACTTTGTTTTTATAGTTCAAAATCAACATACAAAATTCTAAATTTAGAGTTTAAATTAATTTTGACATATTGTAGTTGAGACTTGTCTAGTTTAGCCCAAAATTTTTTGTAGTATGGTCACGGAACTATGTCTAACCTATGATACGTGTAGAAGCTTTGTTTAACTAGTTAAAAACCTATTTATTTATTGTATAAATTTTGTTTATTATTGTATGTTGTTAGGCACAAATATGTGACACCGAAATGCACAATTAGAGCCTCGAAAAACCTAGTTTAGTCATAATAGTGTACCCAAAATTTATATAGGTTACTATCAACCTCTTTTTCTTAAACTTAAAAATCATATTTATTATATATTTTATATTATGTAGTATATATGTTGGTAGAAGTTTAACTTAGAAATTGTACCGATGCGACCTAGAAAACCAATATTTAGAGATGGTCATAGTTGTTACATTTATTTTAAGTAAATGTGACTTAAATAAGTATTTATAAAATATTAGGTTCTAATTTTTATGAATTAGTATTAGATTTATTTTATTTATCAAAGGTTTATACTACATGATATACTAATGACTATAGTTGGGACAAGCATGAAAAAATGTTGAATTGTGCAACCAAAGCCTCACCAGAAGTTTCCATTTAGGACATATGCATTAGTTTAGTTGTATAGGCTAATTTGATTATAATTTTGAGGATAAAACTCTAGGTTTTGTAGGTATGACTTGTCATTATTAGCAAAAGATCCTTAGAAGGTATCGATGTCACATTTATGCAAAGAAGACTGAATAGGGGCAACACTTATCTTCTAGGCAACACTTATCCTTAGAATGTATCGATGTCACATTTATGTAACTTTTCCTAATTTCTAATTTATAAATTAGAGTCTACCTCTAGCATATTGTTACGTCCCGATTCTGTAGAATCGATAGTCGTCTCCGGGACGTGATGCCGTGCGAATCTAAGTTGCGATCGCACAAGGCATAGTCATAAGGTTATCCGAAACACAACATCAAGGTACAGTACGCAGAGAAAATTGAATGACACATTAAAATAGAAGTAAACTTTTTTATTGATAATAAAACTTCATTTACATTAACTCCATTACAATCATTGCCGTGCGGGCTACAACAAGACTCGACTTACAAAACAAATGCGGATGAGATAGTCGTTCCATACATTATATCCCTTTTTACAAGCAAAACTATTACAATTTCCACCTGCTATCGAAGGAAGTCGAGTCGCCATTTGACTTCTTTGGTACTGAGTGCGGAGTCTTCAAAAAAGAATTTCAGAACACAAGCCTTCATACGTGGACGAGGCTTTAAAAAGGGTTCACGTCGCCTTGAACTTTATGTGGCACGCCCTTCGTGGTTCGGGGTACCTGCGTGGAGAGCGAGGATCAGTACATTACACTTTGTACTGGTGCATGGCTATTTAAGTTTCAAGCTCTCATTTGGTTGAAGAGTTTATATGACTTTAGTTCATGAATGTTTCTAACCATCCTAATGAATTTCAAACAAGCATATGACAAGCATAATATAAAATACGTTGGAACTTACCCACGACGGACCGTGCCGCGCCTTACGAAACTTACCATGTTCTTCCCTGTCAATTGTTATCATTTTCATACCAAGTGCAATACTTTGTGTGGTTGGTCACTGGCTCCTAGAGCCATCGTGGACTCCCTTTTAGCTTTTGTTAGACGGGACCCTTTCAGCGCGGGTAGCGAGCCCCGCTGTAAGTCCCCGCCTAACCCGTGTCCAGCACAGCTATGTAAATTATTTCCTTTCTTGGCCGCAACGGTCCCGTGGCCGCGGGTTGCCGTACGGGAAAAATTCTACCTTGTCGACAAGTTGTCCATGACCGTGCAAAGACCATTTTTTTTTTTAGTTATTAAGACATAGCCTACATTTTCTTTGAAAACTCAATCATTTTACTGTGTCCGTGCCCTTGCAGTTATTCTTTCACGTGCAACAACATTATAATTTACCTAGTAAGGGGTCGAGAAGAGAAGGGTCAGCCACTCACCTTGAGTTTACTTCAGGCGAGAGAACTTGTTGGTCGTGCTAGACGTCGCCTACGCGATTACCTGAAATCACACAAGCAACCGATTAGAATATTGTATTATTCAAGATGTTCGATAGGAAATGCGAGTTCGAAAAGCAAGCCATGAAAACCATCGAAAACATTCACGAAAATGCATTCAGAAAATAAAGCCAAAACCAACGCAAACGACGTGAAAAGTAGAGCAATGGGAGGTCTCTTCCGACTCATCCGCAAAGTCAATCCTTGAGGCGCAACCCGCTGAATATGGGACTTGGTTCCGAAGAAGCCATTCTATGACGGGGAATTGATCTTAATTCAACTGTTCCCGTTCGATCGGCTCGATCGATCCCGACCTATCGGTCCCGATCGAATCGATAGCGACAGTATTCCTTTCTCGCGCACCCCGTGGACGGAGAACGGGGCACGATGTAGGGACGGGACACTTCACCATAACCAACTAAGAAAAAATTTTGTCCTCGAAACTTAAGAATAGAACCTACCTCTAAGATAATAATGAAGGGAACTTTTCCTTCATTTCTGACTCAAGCTCCCACGTCGACTCCTCGACCGAATAGTTTCTCCAGAGGACGTGAATAAGAGGGATCGTTCGATTCTGCAGCAGTTTATCCTTGCGTTCTAAGATTTGAACTAGCGCTTTAACGTTGGATAAGTCAGACTTCAGCGCCAGCTGGCCAAAATCCACCACGTGGCTAGGGTCGTACACTTTCTTCCGTAATTGGGAGACGTGGAAGACATTGTGCACACCTTCAAGCACCGATGGTAGGGCAATTTTATAGGCCACTGTGGCGACCCGTTAGAGTATTTCAAATGGCCCAACGAATCTCGGACTCAGCTTTCCCTTCGCGTCGAACCAAGTAACTCCTCGCATGGACGACACCTTCAGGAACACATGATCGCCCACCTGGAACTCAAGCGGTCTTCGATGGGTGTCGGCGTAGCTCTTTTGCCGACTCTGTGCAATCTTCAGTCTTTTCCAAATTAGCTTGGCCTTTTTTATAGTCTGTTCTACCAGCTCCGGGCCGAGTATCTGTCGTTCCTCGACTTCATCCCAGCAAATGGGCGATCTGTACTTCCGGCCGTACAAAGCTTCATACGATGCCATTTGGATGCTGGACTGGTAGCTATTGTTGTCTGCAAATTCCGCCAGCAGTAGGTGGACGTCCCAGCTTGATTTGAAGTCAATTGCACAGAGTCGTAGCATGTCTTCGAGAATCTGATTAATGTGCTCCGTTTGGCCGTCGGTCTGAGGATGGTAAGCTGAGCTGAACTGCAACTTGGTACCAAACGTCGACTGAAGGATTCTCCAGAATCGCAACATGAACTGTGAATCCCGATCAGAGACGATGGATGCTGGAACTCCGTGCAGTCGTACTATCTCGTTAAGATAAATCTGTGCCAGGCGATCAACGCTCCAAGTAACTTTGATGGCAATAAAGTGTGCTGACTTGGTTAATCGATCGACGATGACCCAGATGGCGTCGTTCCCCCGTGGTGTCTTCAGCAGGCCAACAATAAAGTCTATAGTGACGTGATCCTATTTCCACTCTGGAATAGCAAGGTTCTGTATCTCCCCGTCTGGTCGCTGATGCTCAGCTTTCACCTACAGACGGGCCATGCATTGTGACACGAAGAGCGCCACATCTCTCTTCATCCCGTGCCACTAGAAGGTCGTGCGGAGGTCCTTATACATCTTGGTACTGCCTGGATGCAAGGTATATTTCGCATAATGCACCTCCGACATTATCTCCTTTCGTAGTTCTGAATCATTCAGAACACATAGTCGGCCATTCAATCTCAGCACGCCGGTCTTATCTTCCGTAAAGTCGGTCTCGCTACCTGTTAAAATTTGCTCGCACATTTTCTTCAGGTACGGATCATCCTTCTGAGCGGTAATGATCTTTTTCAGCAAACTCGGCTCTAACTGCAGCTGCGCCAACCGTACATCCCTGAATCGAACCCGGAGGTCGATACCCATTTCTTCTAGATCTTATAGTAGTCTGCGGTTGATGGATAGCGAGGCAAGATATTTTTGACTCAGTGCGTCTGCCACAACATTTCCCTTGCCCGGAGTGTAGTCGATCGTCAAGTCATAGTCCTTGATCAGTTCGAGCCAGCGTCTCTGTCGCAAGTTCAATTCCTTCTGGGTGAAGAGATACTTGAGGCTCTTGCGGTCGGTATAGATCGCGTACGCCACGCCATATAGATAGTGACATCACAATTTCAATGCGAACACAATTGTCGCTAACTCCAAGTCGTGCGTAGGATAGTTCTTCTCGTGCGGCTTTAACTGTCTGGAGGCGAAGGATATCACCTTGTTTTGCTGCATGAGCACACATCCCAAGCCCTGGCCTGAAGCATCGCTGAATATCTGAAAACCCTCTAGCCCATCTGGAAGTGCGAGTATAGGTGCCGAAATTAGTCACTATTTTAGCTCCTGGAAGGAAGCTTCACAGTCATTCGACCACTCATACACGACTCCCTTTTGAGTGAGACAAGTCAATGGCGATGCAATCTTCGTGAAGTCTTTCACGAAGCATCGATAGTATCCCGCCAAACCAAGAAAGCTTCGAATCTCACTAGCAGACGTAGGCCGCTTCCAATTAGCAACAGCTTCCACCTTCTTCGGATCGACTGCAATGCCTTTGGATGAAATGATGTGACCAAGAAAGGACATGCTGCTTAGCCAAAATTCGCACTTACTTTGCTTTGTATACAACTCATTCTCTCGAAGTGTCTGGAGCACGGCCCGTAGATGTTCTGTATGCTGCGCCCTGTCTTTCGAGTAGACGAGAATATCGTCAATAAAGACTACCACAAATTTATCAAGAAAGGGTCGAAATACCCGATTCATTAGATCCATGAAGGCGCCAGGGGCGTTCGTCAGGCCGAATGACATCACCAGGAACTCGTAGTGGCCGTACCGAGTACGAAAGGCTGACTTTTGCACGTCGTCTGACTTGATCTTGAGTTGATGATAGCCCGAGCGGAGATCAATCTTCGAAAATACCAAGGCGCCTTGTAGTTGGTCGAATAAGTCGTCTATGCGGGGCAATAGGTACTTGTTTCGGATGGTGGCCTTGTTCAGCTCTCGGTAATCGACGCATGGACCCATCCTTTTCCTTCACGAACAATACGGGCACTCCCCACGGTGAAACACTAGGTCGAATAAGTCCTCTGTCGAGTAACTCTTGTAACTGGACCTTGAGTTCCTTTAGCTCGGCGGGGGCCATTCTGTACGGGGCCTTGGAAATCGGTCGAGTATCGGGGAATGTATCGATGCTGAACTCGATTTCTCGATCGGGGGGGCATGTCGGGTAGCTCGTTCGGGAACACATCGGGGAATTCTGCCAGAACGTCGGTCTGACCCGCGTTTGCACCATCCTGTCGCATGTCTCGGACGGACGCCAAATGGCCTTCGCACCCAGAATGCAGCATCCTTGGAGCAAAAATTACCGAGATCAACATGCAGGTCGACGACGCCTCACCACACGAAAAACAGAATTCAGGCATTCCTGGTATGCGGAAGGTGACCGTCTTTCTGGAGCAGTCTATGGTTGCGTTGCACTGCCCGAGCCAATACATTCCCAGAATGATATCAAAGTCCTTCATGTCTACAACTATCACGTCAAAACCGATCTTTTGACCGCCAATACAGATAATCCCATCGGCGCAGGCTAAGTTTGTGAGTATTGGTGTGCCCGCAGGTGTACTTACGCAAAGGTCGAGATCTAATGATATTACAGGAAATTTATGCTCGACGGCAAAGTCTACTGATATAAAACTATACGAAGCGCCTGAATCAAATAACACACGAGCAGGCACATTATTGAAATTTTGTATACCTGACACTACTGTATCTGATGCCAGCACTTTGTCTCGAGTCATGGCGTAGACGCGGCCCTGAGTGTTGGGGCGACGGTCTTGGCCACTTTACGGTGCGGGTTGAGCGGGCTGAGGAGGTCGAGGCGCCTGTCTTCGATTCTCTTGACGGTTTTGTTGTGGCAGGATATTGTGATTCGCTCGAGGATTTGGACAGTCTCGAGCAAAGTGACCCCTTCGTCCGCAAGCAAAGCACTCTGACTTGGCAAATCAGTGGTCGTCAGTGTGCCCAAGCTTGCCGCAATATATGCATCGCGGTAACGGGTTCTGGCTTTTATAGCCACTAGTGTGTGGATACTTTGATGCATAGTTGTTACCTCCCGTATAGCTAGGACGTTTGTGATTGGAGTGGCGCACAACGTCATCGGCACCGGAAGGATGCAGGCTCTCAAGACGGAGAGCGTAATTCAGAGCCTCGCCCGTGGTCTTATACTCCGGGACTCTGATATGTGCACCAATAGAGTATCGCAGACCCACTTCGAACCGTCGCACACGGTACTCTTCTGTAGGCAGAAACGTACTGGCAAACTTGGACAACTTGTTGAATTCTATAGCATATTGTTCTACTGTCCGATTTCCTAGCTTCAATTGCATGAACTCATTTTCCTTCGCTTGACAAACGGCTGACGAAAGGTACTCGACTTCAAAAGCTTTAAGGAACGTGGCCCAAGGGATTGGTGTTATGTTGTTGTCACGTCAGATTGCTCGCTTGTGCTCGGCCCACCAGTCGTGCACGTTCAACCGTAGCTGAAGTTGTGCGCAGGCGACTTGCTTTGATTCTTCAATACCGAGGAGCTCAAAGTGATCTTCCAGCTCTTCCAACCAGTCGATCGCCATAGAAGGGCCTTCGGTGCCACTGAAGGAAGTGCGGCACACTTTCTTGAATTCTGACACTTCAAAGTTATACTTTTTCGGTACCGCCGGTTGACGCTCGGGCTCCTCCGTGTCGACTTCAATGGGTTGGACCATCGGAACGGTGGCAGTAGGTATGGTGACGGTAGGTGCAGTAGCAGAATTTTCGTTGGCCACGATTGTCTGGACGATCTGCTGCAGAGTATCCAGCTGCTTTTGTTGAAGTTTAGCTTATGCATCGAAGCGAGCTTCGAACTGGGCCTGTCGCGCATCTGTCTGTTGATGTTGGGTCTTGGACTCGTTCCGCTGTGCCTCCATCATGCGCAGTATTCTTTCGATGGTACTGTTAGAAGGTCCGACCTGCGAACGACGTGAACTACTAGAGCCGCTAGAAGCGCTCTCTCTTGCCCGACCGTGGGTTCCGGTACTTCTGCAATACGAAGGCAAACACATCAGTCATAAATTATTACGGACTCATTGAATGGAACAACTTATCTCATCGATGCGTGGTCAAAGGTTTAAAACTCTAGACGCGAGGCCAAAGGATGTAAAGCCGTGCTCTGATACTATTATGTCATGTCCCGATTCCTTAGAATCGATAGTCATCCCCCGGGCATGATGTCGTACGAACCTAAGTTGCGATCGCACAAGGCATAGTCATAAGGTTATCCGAAACACAACATCAAGTTAGAGTACGCAGACAAAATTGAATAACACATTAAAATAGAAGTAAACTTTTTTATCGATAATAAAACTTCATTTACATTGACTCCATTACAATCATTGCCGCGCGGGCTACAACATGAGTCAACTTACAAAATGAACGCTGATGAGAGAGTCGTTCCATACATTACATCCCTTTTTACAAGCAAAACCATAACAATTTTCACCTACTATCGAAGGAAGTCGAGTCGCCATTTGTCTTCTTTTGTACTGAGTGCGGAGTCTTCAAAAAAAGAATTTCAGAACACAAGCCTTCATACGCGGACGAGGCTTCAAAAAGGGTTCACGTCGCCTTGAACTTTAGGTGGCACGCCCTTCGTGGTTCGGGGTACCTACGTGGAGAGCGAGGATCAGTACATTACACTTTGTACTGGTGCATGGCTATTTAAGTTTCAAGCTCTCATTTGGTTGAAGAGTTTATATGCCTTTAGTTCATGAATGTTTCTAACCATCCTAATGAATTTCAAACAAGCATATGACAAGCATAATGTAAAACATGTTGGAACTTACCCACGGCGGACCGTGTCGCGCCTTACGAAACTTACCATGTTCTTTTCTGTCAATTGTTATCATTTTTATACCAAGTGCAATACTTCGTGTGGTTGGTCACTGGCTCCCAGAGCCATCGTGGACTCCCTTTTAGCTTTTGTTAGACGGGACCCTTTTGGCACGGGTAGCGAGCCCCGCTGCAAGTCTCCGCCTAACCCGTGCCCAGTACAGCTATGTAAATTGTTTCCTTTCTTGGCCGCAACGGTCCCGTGGCCGCGGGTTGCCGTGCGGGAAAAATTCTACCTTGTCGACAAGTTGTCCATGACCGTGCAAAGACCATTTTTCTTTTAGTTATTAAGACATAGCCTACATTCTCTTTGAAAACTCAATCATTTTATCGTGTCTGTGCCCTTGCATTTATTTTTTCACGCGCAACAACATTATAATTTACCTAAGAATTAAGGGGTCGAGAAGAGAAGGGTCAGCCACTCACCTTGAGTTTACTTCAGGCAAGAGAATTTGTTGGTCGCGCTAGACGTCGCCTACGCGATTACCTGAAATCGCACAAGCAACCGATTAGAACACTGTATTATTCAAGAAGTTCGATAGGAAATGCAAGTTCAAAATGCAAGCCATGAAAACCATCGAAAATATTCACGAAAACGCATTCAAAAAATAAAGCCAAAACCAACACAAGCGGCGTGAAAGCAGAGCAACGGGAGGTCTCTCCCGACTCAGCCGCAGAGTCAATCCTTAAGGCGTAACCCGCTGAATTTGGGACTTGGTTCCGAAGAAGCCATTCCATAACGGGGAATGGATCTTAATTTAACTGTTTTCGTTCGATCGACTCGATCGATCCCGACCTATCGGTCCCGATCGAATCGATAGCGACAGTGTTCCTTTCTCGCACACCCCGTGGACGGAGAACGGGGCACGATATAGGGACGAGGCACTACACATATAGCATTCATTATTATTTATTATATCACAATAAATAAATAGATAGTAATTGTACTACCTTGTGCATGTGTAGTAATTCTAAATTAATAATTGATTCATTAGTATATTTAATTTTGGCTCTCGGGAAATTACTACTTTGGGTTCGTAATCAGGTTTACAACTTTCTTCCTCAGGAACCCAGACAATTATACCTTGCCGATATGTACAGTTTATTTATACGTGCTTATCTAATATTGTTACTTTTCATGCTGTCAGTTTCTATACTCTGTTTACTTATCTATGCCCCTTGTACATGTTCACTACACTAGCACTTATTGTCATACTTCACTTGTATAGATAATCGTATTGAGTGAGAGCTTGGCTTGACCTCACTTGACTTGACTAAATCACTTGACCTGATTCGACTTGACTTGACCTTGTTCTATACTAGGACTGGCTATATGGCCACTTTTGACTCGGGAGTTCCACGTAGGTGCTACGATAGAGATTTACTATAGATTAGGACCGCCACACATGACAGCTCTCTATAGGACCGTAGGTACCACACAGGGTTGCGGTTATATAATTCCTTTGTGCCACTCTTAGCATAATAGTACTATGACATGTCATTATCAGTCTCTTATTATCTTGCCATGTACTTATGTTATTATTTTTGTTATTCCTTAGTTTTAGCCCTGCATATTTCATGCATGTTACATAAACTGTACAATAGGCTTGTATATTTTACGTATCTTGCTATGTCCCCTGCGGATTTAGTAATTTTTCTAGGTTTTGCTGAGCTGCTATTGTGGATAGAAGGGTAGTTGGTGATTGTTTCTTCAGAATTTTAGGTTTATATTTTGTTGATACTACATTATATGTATTCGATATTATATTTAATTTCTATTATTTTATTCTACTAACATGGCCTAATTTTGTAAGCTTTATTCTTTTTTATGAGTTTGTTCAGACGATTGTAAAAAAGTCTGGTCCATTTAATTATATACACTACAAGAAAAAATCCCTTTTACAATGTTCCATCTATAATACTTCTAAAAACGTTGTTAAAAATGGGGGTCTTCTACAACCTTTATGGCAAAAACGTTGTAAAAAATATATGCAAACAACATTTATATTCAAACGTTAAGGCTTCTACAATGGTCATTTCCAAAAGTTGTGTATTACTCCCTTCCACAACGTTTTATTAACATTGCAATATTTATTCATTTTGACAACTTTTATTTAAAGTTGTCGAAGTTATTTATTTTGACAACGTTTTTAAAATATTGTAAAAATGTCATGTTCAACAACATTTATCAAATGTTGCAAAAAAAATTTATAGTTTACAATGTTTGTTTGATGATGTAAAAGTAATTTGATTTTACTATTTTATATAAACGTTGTGTATTTGATATCATTTTACAACTTTTAAGAAACATTGTAAAAGGGTTATATTTAAGAAACTATGTAAAATATTGTAAAAGATGTGTATTTCACAATGTTTAGACAATATTATAAATTTATAATTTTAAATATTTCTAGGATGATATTATTTGAAATGTTGGTCTTATCAGGTCGATAACTCACTTGGTAGCATCTCATGAATGTCTTTCGATCTTTGGCAAAAATTGATGTCCATGATTGATATTCTCAACTTCATTATTATTATAATAAGTATTGAATGAGTTGATTGCTCTTCTAAAAGCATGGGGACCAACCTATTTAGAGAAATTATGTGGTGGAAGCAGTGTCAATGCCCCTAAAACTTGAAGTAGATTGGAGGATCATTTTCAAGTTAAACCATGTAAAGATTTTTCATCTTTTACAGGATAAGACTGTTAAAGACATTGAACTTGTGTAATGCTCGACATATCTGAACTGATTTCTATGGGAACTTTTGGAAGTTGTAGGTCATTCTACATAGGAAAACCTTTGTAGGGCTTCTTCATAACCTTAAATCACAAGGTTAACTTTTTAAATACCAAAGCTATAAATCTCTTCGACCGAGTGGATCGACTTAAGAATGAGGTATGTGATCTGGAAAAAGAAAGCACTATATTTGTAGGTTGATTTTATAATGAATTTGTTTATAATTGTTTTTTAAATAGATAGATATTTAAATTATATTAAAATATTTTAATATGGTGAACATATTTTTATTATGATTTATTGTAAAGTTTTTTTTTTTTTGAATCTTTGTTATGTATTCAGTTAGATAATATCATTTAGTCCGTTTAAATATAACTTTAAATTTGAATACATTTAGAATTTGTTTTATGTTCAAGTTAATTTTTAATTTTTTTTATTGACTAAGTGAGAAGTACGACAGTTAATTTTTTAAAATTTGTATATATTAATTATTGATAATATATTACTACTTTTTTTTGAGCCGTTTATAAGTCGTATCATAATATAGATATCTTATACGTAAACGGTAGTTAAATTTTTTTAATATATATATATATATATATATTTCTTATTTTATATATATATATATATATATATATATATATATATATATATATATATATATATATATTATGGCTTATTTTTGAACCATTTCTAAGTAGTATTACTGAGTATACCAAAAAAATTTGACAATGAAAATTCTAGACTGGATTTGACAGATGAAACTTTTGATATTTATTAAATTATCGAGTACACCAAAAATTCACCGAGTCCAAGGAGGTAACCAGATTTGAGTATGTACCAAAAATTCGTGTCAAATATTTACTATGTCAAATATGAACCCAGTCCAAAGAGGTAATGAATCTATACTTTTGAAAAGTATGCTTCACCGTGGAAGTTTGTGTTCCAAAAATATCGTCATCTATGCTTATTAATTAAAATTGTTTATTGAATTTAATATTAGTGAAGTATACATTTGGTGTTATATAGTATAATAGAAATATATACTTTTGTCATTATATAGTAGAATAGATATTTCCACCAGCACATTTATCAGATTTATCAATTGTATTGATAAATATTCTGGTAAAATTATCCATATAAATTACATCATGGTTTCCCTTTTTCCATTTTGACATTTGTCCCTTTTGACGTTGTGGTAAGATTATCCATATGTATATCATCAACCAATTAATTTTAAATAAATTACGGATGATTTTAAACATTCTCTTTTTTCTTTCAAATAACCGAATACCTTTTTTTTTCTTCCACGTGACCGAATATCATCTCTTTTATTCAGATATATCCATAGCAAATTATAACTAAATTTTAATTAAACTTTCATAAATCTTAATATATATATATATATATATATATATATATATATATATATATATATATATATATATATATATATATATATATATATATATATATATATATATATATATATATATAAATATATATATATATATATATATATATATATATATATATTATATATATATATATATATATATATATATATATATAAAATATATATATAAAAAATATATATATATATAAAATATATATATATATATATATATATATATATATATAATATATATATATATATATATATATTATATATATATATATATTGGTGCACCAGAAAGACCGTTGGCACATGGGCGTGAGGTCCCAGGATCGAACCCCTATGGGAGCGGCTGGGTGGCAGTGGCCACGACTTCCGGGCCAAGGCTGGCTGGGTGGCATTGTCCACGAGCCCTGGTTTAAAAAAAAGAAAAAGAACAAAAAATTATATATATATATATATATATATATATATATATATATATATATATATATATATATATATATATATATATATATATTTAATAAACAACATTTTATTGAAAATCTAAAGGGGGCTCTAAAAGAGCAATACAGACAGGTGCGGGACCAGAAGACAAAAGGGCCCTAAAAAACAAGGTAATAAAGACCTAAAAGTGAAATTCAAAATTTTGACAATTCGAAACAATCAAAATTTCGCAATGCAACGAAATTTCGAAGATTATCGAGATATCGAAACCCAAATTTGCAAAAATTAGGGGTCCGTTGACCGCAGCAAACGGAAGGCCCTAGGGGGGGTGGGAATGCAGCCCAACGTGGTTGGCACGCAGCCCTAGAGAAGGGATAAAAAGATATATAAATATAAATATATATATATATAAATATATATATCATATTTATGAATCTTTAATTTTTTTTTTGTGTGCGGAAGTGGAAAGATGCTGACGCGCCCCCAGCGCACGGGAACCGAGGTGGGAACACGCACGCGGCTCGAGGGCACATAGCCCGAGCTGGGGCTCTGCCCGATGGAACGGCCAGGGGGGCGGATGCCATCGACAGCCGGCGAGGAGTTAGGGGGACAGGGAAAGGGGGACGGGGGAGTGCGATGCCAGCGTCCGCCGATAGGAGGGCTTAGCTCCGGCGGAGGATCCTGCCAAGGGGGAGCGGATGCCTTCGACAGCCAGCGGGGAGAGGCTGTGCACGAAAGGCCAGGAGAGGGACGTCGCTCGAACGGCTTCGACGAGGGCAGGCCCGGGGGGACGAGGACGGGGGGAGGCCCGGGGGGGACGAGGGCAGGGGGAACCGCCGGGAAGGGGAGAGGAACGGGGAGGTAGTGGGGCAGGGCTGAGGAGGGTCGGGGACCCGAGGAGGAGGGTGAGGAGTGGTGGGAGGGATCTGGTGCTCGACCGCAGGCCCGCCGGGCGGGGAGCGACTGGGCCGCCGGGGGGAGGGAGCAGGGGGCTCGACCTCCAGGCGGCCGCAGGCCTACCTCCGGCTGGGGGGAGGGTCTGCCAACATGTGACGGATAAAGCATCGGAGCTCAGGAATGGGGGCGGTCGACGAGCCACAGCCCAGCGTTGGGGAGGATGCCGTCGCGGAGGCCGGAGGGGGGGACGCGGGCCACTGCGCGGCCCCCATGGCCCACGAGAAGGGGGCCACCGACGTAGGGGGGAGCTCCGACGAGGATGTAGGTGAGGAGGCGGGGGCCTGACCTGCGCCGCCGAGAGCGGGCACCGGCCACCGAAGAGCAAGAAAGGTGGCCACCTCTGTGGGGGGGAGGGTCGCCGCTGCGGAGGGGGGTATCGGCCACGAGAGTGGGGCGACGAGAGGTGGTGGCTCCCGGGAGTGCGGAGGGGACGCGCCCGGCGGAGCCGCAGGAGTGGGGACAGGGGGAGGTGGAGGCTGAGCGATCGTGCCATGAGGAGCAGCTGCCGGCGTAGGGATCCGCCTAGGCCGGTGGCGCCGCTGCCGACGAGGGTGTCCGTGGCGCCGGCGGAGAAGAGGGAGGGTGGGGTTGTGGAGAAAGGGGAGCCGCGCTGCGGGGAGCCGGCGAGGGAAGGAAGGGGGGCCCACATGGGGGTGGGCCAGGTGATACCCGGCGAGCCGCTCGTCGGAAGGCCGACGGGGGGAAACGGAGGGCTCCACTGGGTCGGTCCGGAGGGGGCCGACCAGCCTGGGTAGGTAGAGAAGCCGCCGAGGGGAACGAAGACGCCGTACGGCGCGACCGGGCCGGGGAGGCCGATCGGCCAACCGATCCACCAAATCCCGACCGGGGCGGTGGCGGACGCCGGCGTGGCGAGGAGAGGGCCGAACGCCGGCGAGGCTGGATGGGGAGCTCCCGCCTGCCTCATCTCCATCCAGATTTAATATTTCATTTATTATATATATATATATATATATATATATATATATATATATATATATATATATGTTGATAAGTTAAGAAAGAATAAATATATACAACGCACGTGCTTTTACTAGTACTACTTAGAAGTTTTGCATATTTATTATAGTATAATTCGTCAAGGAACAAACTTATTAATTTTGATTGTATGTAAAGTTCAAAACAAAAATAAAAAAATGAAAGTTAAATCTATCCAAAAATCTAACTAGATCAAATAGTTCGATGATCTAGCAGGCCAATTCGACATAATTGATTGGATTTTTAAAATAATAGTAGACCGATATCAAACCAGTCCGCCAATCTAATTTTTAAATATTGTATAAAATTATTATTAGCTAGATTTATTAACAATCATTGACAACATTTTTTTACTCCAGGGAAAATATGTATGAAATATGAGTTCAAGTTACTAGTGTTCGGGCACACGCATTGCGTGAGCAACATATTTTTTTAATTTTGTTGTAAATGTACGATATATAGATGTTTAATTTGTTAATTAGATTTCGTGATTACAGACTATTTAAAAAGTTATATTGACCATTTCGCTTTGAACTAAAACTTTTCTTGAAAAAAGGAGCAACTAAATAAGCCACAAGCGGATGGGTGTTGAGATTTTCTTGTTTGAATATAAACAAAAAAAAATTCATGACCATGTTCAACTGGAGCATATACCTATTATATATGGAAACCTAATTATCCTTAAATTCAATACAATATTTTCACTCTTTCCTACCGAAATTTCACCATGCCCTAGCTTTCCCCCTTTTTTTCCCACGTTGCATTCACCCCCCCCCCTCCCCTTCCCCTTCCTCTTTTCCCACGGTAAAAACCCCTCCTCTTTTTCATTGAAGACACCCCAGAAACTCTTCACAGCCCAAAAATATTTGATTGAAGAAGAGGTATGTTTTTCCCTCACTTCTTTACTTTTTTCTATCCTTATATGGTGTTGAACTCTAAAAATTTGCCACTCTCAACCCACTTCTCCATTGTCGATATCCTACGGTTGCAGCAATCTTCCCCAAACGAAGTCGAAAGCCGCTCGAGACATATTTGTTACGTGCTAATCCTAGTAAAATGCTTGATGGATCATCTGGCTATAATATATTTTTGTTATGTTAAATACCTAGTAATAGACATTTGTGCAAAGAAATAATTCTTGGCTGTAACATGCTTTCTTTTTGTTCCATTTTCCCCCGTTATAGGCTTCAGGCAAAAAAATAAATGATATGTTAATTTAATCGATTTTTCCCATTATAAGCTTCAGGCAATAGAATTATCAGCAAATAAACAAAAAAAAAAACTCGTCATTCTTGTGATGGATAAGGCTTGGGTTCATCTGCCAAGGTTAAATTTGACATTTAACATTTAACATCATAAAATTTTTATTCTATTATTATCAAATTTGTAATATTGTACTATCATTTTTAAAAATATTTTTTCTTTATGCAGAGTCACTAACGAGTATAAAGAAGGAGCATCAAATTTTGTTAAAAAATGCTATGAAATATAATGAAGTTCTTAGAAAGTCGAATCTTGCAAAAAATAATCCTATAAACAATGAACAACTTGAGAATATTAGTTGTCCATGTACAAAGTGTCGGAACACCTGTGCTAACCTACCTGGTCATATTGTGTTTGAGCACTTAGTGTGTAACGTCATGGAACCTATTTACACTACTCGGGTTTTGCATGGAGAACGGTCTACTATTCGTGGAGATGTAGAATTATTTTTTGATACATATAGGATGTTTCTAGACGCACATGATGAAATGATTCTAGACGATAGAAATAAAATACAAGAGGGCAATGTTCCAAAAGATGCTGAAACTCCTTTATATCCAGGTTGTACTAAGTTTACAAAGATTTCTGCTACAATAGCTTTATACAAGATCAAAACCATGAATGGATTATCAACTAGTAGTTTTAACGAACTTCTAACCACAATTAGTGGTTTGCTACCAGATGGGAACATGCTTCCGAAATGCAACTATAAAACAAAAAAGTTGTTGAAGACTTTTGATCTCAATTATGAAAATACATGCTTGTGAGAATGATTGTTGTCTGTTTAGAAAAGAATTTGCAGACCTGGATGCTTGTCCAAAATGTGGCTCTTCAAGGTACAAAATTGAACATAAGAAGAAAAAGAAAAGGGTGCCAGTAAAGTTAGCTTAGATATTTTCCAATAATACCTAGGCTTAAAAGGATGTTTAGATCTCAAGAAATAGTAGAACAACTGAGATGACATGACACGAATAAAAGTACATATGGCAAACTAAGACACCCATTTGATTATTTAGCTTGGAAGACAATTGACAGATAGTAGCCTAATTTTGCTTCCGATCCTAGAAATTTAAGATTTGGAATTGCAACCGATGGATTTAATCCTTTTTCTGATCTTAGCTCCACGTATAGTTGTTGGCCGGTCTTGCTTGTTATATACAACCTTCTTCCATGATTATTTAGCTCCATGATCTTAGATCCCGTGTAGGCAATGGAGTGATAGAAGCTCTTAATCTAGAAGAGGAAGAAAAGGCTGCAAGTTTTGTTGGGTTAAAGCCTATGAACTTGCCTGATCACTAATGGAGCGAATTCATAAAAAAGAGAACTTTCGCAAAATTTCAAGTAGGTTAAAAAGTTTAATGAATAATAATATCATACCACTAACTTTCATGTTTCTTGTTTCTGTTTTTTCAAACGCTCTAATGATTTACTACTTGACGTAGACTAAAAGCATTTTGATGAAGGAAGTGAGGAAATATCATACACAACCACACACGATGAGTCGGCGAGGTATGCACAATTGGCGGTTAAATTGGTAAAAAATACATTCTAGTATTTCTACAATTAGATTATTTGGTTACCAACATTTGTTCGAAGTATGCTAATTATTAAAATTTGTAGACGAAAGAAAAACCCGATCAAGAAGTAACTAGAGTCCTATTGTGGACCGAAGGGCATTTGAACAAGGATCGAGAACCGACAAATAAAGCCGTCGAAGCATCAATGGTAAGAAAAGCATAATTAATATATGAAAATTCTTATTATCTTCCTCAGTTAACATTGAATATTTTTCATAGTGATTTTTCAGAAAAAAAAATTAAATAATTCAATGAATCACAATCTATGTCCACAGAAACATCAATAAAATATGATGCTCTTGCACATGTTTTGGGTGAAGATTGACCTGGTAGAGTAAAAGGACTCGGGTTTGGAGTTACATATTCCAAGCTAAAAGCCCAAGCACATACTAATAAGGTGGTGCTTTCACTTGAAGAAAAAATGAGAAAAATGGAGGCCAAACGAGAGATGTATTTGAAGGTAAGAACTTGGGTTTGGTTTTCAACATTAACATTAATTGCTTATGCTTATTGTAATTATTGAGTATCTTCACAATATACCTATGTAAACCCCTTTTTAACTCCGCCAATGTAACTTTACATTGTCGGTTCCAAGCCCGGATAAAGGAGGAGGGAGAAAGAGCTTACTCATCTCTAAGGAAAAGAAACCCAATAGGTACCTATTGTTATATATGTTCTTCAATTGTACAACCTAAATAGCAGTATCACATCTTTGTTATATGACACTTTTTGAACCTCTAGTCTAACTTAATCATTTATTTCAGGGAGGTGATCTGGATGCAGTTGATGCCATGACACCTGTTGATTTTGTTGTCTGGATACTAAACTATCAGTTGAGTTCGCTAGTATGAACTTACATAAATATAGTAAGAACTTAGTATCATTATAGTAAGAACTTAATATCATTATAGTAAGAACTTGTTTCAAGTCATCTTCGTAATAAATATGGA
The DNA here is from genome assembly GCA_029216955.1 of Iris pallida. Lineage (NCBI taxonomy): Eukaryota > Viridiplantae > Streptophyta > Magnoliopsida > Asparagales > Iridaceae > Iris > Iris pallida. The sequence goes on along the minus strand of JANAVB010042219.1, from coordinate 3,002,992 downwards.
CACAGGTACATACACGATATGGGTATGGACCCTTTTTGCCGTATCTATACAACATAGATTACCACTGACTTAGTTCCTTATCATTCCTTATTTTTTGAACTTACAGATTCAAATTATAGTACTGTTGGATAACATAAAAGTTATTCCTTAAGCAGTGGGAAACAGTATATACCTTTACAAGTTATTCCTTAAGCACTGTTGGATAACATAGATTACAGGTGGTGGTTTCATTGGTGAAGCTATGAGACTTATTTTCATGTTGATTGGATAGAAGTGGTTTATCAGATGGTGGCTTCTTATGGGGAAGTTAGTGTTGATTGGATAAAAGTGGTTTATCAGATGGTGGTGTCATTGGTGAAGCTAGGAGACTTATTTTCATGGAATTTGTTGTTTATACAGGTATTTTATTCCTTGGATATTTTTAGAGAAACCAAAACTGGATTCGGGTGTGATATGGAACTTCCCACCACTTATATTTCTTCTCAATTGCCTCTGCACTTTTGCACTCAACTTTTCTGTTTTCCTCATAATCTCCCGTACTAGTGTGCTGACGATTCATGTTACTGGAGTTGTGAGGGACTGGGTGGTAGTTATATTGTTAGCTGTACTCTTTGCTGACACAAAGCTAACACATATAAATATCCTCGGGTATGCCATAGGTATGCAATCCATGACTTTTTTGTTGTTGTTTCCTTCTAGTATTCTTAGTTGGGTTGGGGGTGGGGGGGATTGTGGGGATTGGTCATGTGAATTTGGCATACACAATCCTTCTCTATCCTGGGTTTCAAATATTACCAACCTATTTTAGGTGAAGGCGTATTTAAGTTTTCCTTTGTTTGTTTGTTTTACAAGTATTTCTCCTGATATCATGATTCATTATACGATGTGTTTTCATTTATTTTAATGTAGGTGAATTCGTTACATCTTGAATGGCTTAGTCTTATAAATGTAATGAACCTGCAATAGTTCTCAAGGCAGTAAAGCTGAGAGAGGAGTATAAATTTATCAAGATCAATTTAATTGTTTGCTTCCATTAATAGATCTTTTTTTGGCAGTAATATAGCATGATACTTAATAAAACCTTTTGGCATCTCTAGCCATTGCAGGTGTGGTGGTATACAATAATCACAAGCTAAAAAGGAAGCATCCGGAATGAACTTAGATGGAAATGAAAATGCCAACGGTCAAGAAAATGATCAAGCAATCGGATCGCCATGATTACTCAAAAGTAAAATATATCACAAGTTTCATACAAAATTCCTTAGGCGAGGTTGTTGAGTTCAGTATCAGATACACCTTGCTTCGGCCTCATCGATTCTTTTTCTTACTAGGCCCTCATCTGGTAACAAAGAAACTGACTCTTTCCTCATTCAGATCAGGTTGAAGCATTTAACAAGTTGAAAGCATAAAAAAGTTGGAAGGAAAGGAAGTATAAGCAACACCAGCTCTTCATATCAAAAGATTCCAAACTCTTATGTTTATATCATTCACCTGTAACTAACTTTTAACTAACAGTAACTAAATGGCTGGTTCTTACAGGGCCAATAATGAAAGTGTTCGTCCAAGAGTGCCTTTAGAAGCATGCCTTACAAGTTTTTTAGCTCTAGAAGAGTTGTACAACTTCTACAACACTGCTGCTGAATGCCAAGACTACAACAATTAAGTAAGTAATTATAAAGGATGTTGGCAGTGATATCTTTTTTCAAGATCAATCAGTTTAGTTGTCTTCTTTAATTGATATCTTTTTTATTCAAATATACTGCCTCTTGCTTCAATTGTAAACGAGGAGAGGTTAATGAAGAATCTTGATCAACTTGAAAATGCATACTTCATGAGATCAGAAGTAGAGAAAGTTGAGCTTCCTAATGTTGCATGTTTGGATACAGGTGTTCTGAAGGTTCGTGATAAATATTCTCAAATCCATAATGGTGATGATATGTGGAGTTATTATTGTACTTCTTTATAGTGGAGTCACTTTTATATTCCTTTTATCTGAGTATTGCTGCTTCGTGACATTGTTAAGCTGTGAGTTATTACTGCTTCACTATGATCCCAATTTTGGATATGGAGGCTTTGGATTTGGTTCTACAATGACACTAAAAATTTTCTTTATTATTCTTGCAGAAAGGGTGTGTTGCCAATATATTGCATTCCAAAGAGAATCAATGCAGCTTTATGTGGTGAGTACTTGGTATTTGGAAAAGGGCATCAACACTATGTTGAGTTCAAGTTTGTGGTAAACCATATGTATTTTTGAGAAAAGGATTAGCTTATAGTGGTCGATACTACATGATATGATTTCTGGTTTGGAAGTAACAAATATACACACCAAATATCATTCATTAACTACATCTTTATCCTCATTTGTTTTTCTGTTCTATTTTGTGCATTTCTTTAGCTTGTCAAAAGTTGGTTGTTCTCTCTATTTTAAACATCATGTGTTGCAAATTGAATGTTTAAACTTATTATGTTGATATAGACCAATGCCAAACTGAAAAGTACCTGAATTGCAAGTCATTTTGAATCATGATTATGTTGTTACTGTAATAAAGTTGGACATCATACAATCTTTACTTTCTTGTGAAGATGCTCTTCCATTATCATTCCCTTTAACAATTTTTATTCGGTACATGCCTTGAATAATAACAGGGGAAGGTTTGCACCTGGTAGAGGTGGTGGGTTTCACGGTGATAGAATGAGAGGCCGTGGCAATTATGGAGGTCGGAGGGGTTATGGAAGAGGGAATTACAAAATATGATGGAGCTGTAGAGAAAGTGATAGCAACAATGGTAGCAACAACAACAACTGTAGCAAACAATAGTAGCAACAGTAACAGCGGTAGAAACAACAACAACAACAACAACGGGAGCAAAAATTAGAATAAAGTATTTGTACTTGTATTTGTATTTGTATTTGTATTTGTATTTGTATTTGTATTTGTATTTGTATTTATATTTGTTTTTGTTGTAATCGCAATCAATACATTATTATTTATAAATTGTATTTTTTTTAAATGGAAATAAAATCAACAACGTTTCAAAACTGTTGTAAGATAACATTTTAACAACTTTTCTAAACATTGTAAAATTTATTTACAATACTTTTAAATCATTGTCGATATTATAATTATAAATAAAAATATTTATTACAACGTTTGGCAAACATGAATGATTAAAATATACAATATTTGATATAAGTTATATAAACCTTTTTTACAATGTTTGTACATTGTTGTATAAAAACTATGTATAATGTTTACTGAACGTGGTAGATATTATTATTACTACAGTTCCAAAGCGTTGTTGAAATTATATTTACAACACTTGTAAAATGTCGTAAAAAATATTTTTTTACAATACTTGCAAAACGTCGTAGAAAGGTTTTTTTAGAAGTTTATAAATATTAACAATGTTTATAAATTGTTGTGGGAAGAACTTCTACAACATTTTTACAACGTTCAAACAAACATTGTGGAAGATGCCCCCTTTTACAATCCTGGATATAACAACCTTCTATTAAACATTATAAAAGCTTATTTACAATATTTTTTAACGTTGTAAATGGGTTTTTTTTCTTGTAGTGATAATGCCTATTTTTGTTTGCTTGTAGAATTCGATGTGTTAATGTTTGACCAATATTAGTGCACTTGGTCTCACGAAAGATTTATTTCTAGTGGACTGAGATATATAATTATCATAATGATATAGAGATATTAGTACCTGACATAGACAAAGTATACGTATTCGAGATGAGCTGGAGTCCACTTGATACGTAGCTGGCATGTCTATATATCCTAGTCCTATGTGTTTCGGGACCGGGACATGAGGAGATCGAGGCATCAATTATACATAAGTATAGAGTTTATGTGACATGTGGTATTGTCGCACGTCAAATACATAAGTCCCTTGAATGATAACTCCATTTTGGACATAAATGAGGTTCATCATTAGAAGTTGTCAACTGCCTCTATGGAACCTGTCCGTCTTCCCATGCATTGATTGGTGTATGCGAAAATTCGTTCGTTTCTTCTATAAATGTCAAGGAGGACTATCACTTCCCCATTGCTCATTCTTTCTCCATGGCACCAAAAAGAACCTCTTACCACAAGCGTTCACATGGGCCAGACATTGTTTGTAAGCCCTATAATTTTTAGAAATTATTTTTTCTTTATTTTATATGATTTTTGTTTATTAAATTATATTTTTATTTATAATTATGACTATAGATGTACCTTTCCGTAGCTTTGATTTTTTGAGTACAAGAAATACCAGTCCTTCGAAACATCCTTTACGAGTTTGAAGTTGACAAGTCAACCTTCAATTTGATATCATGTCTCATCCAACTTGTCCCCTAACATTCTTTTGACTTTGCATAATGATGGGTCAATTTAGGCTAACTAATTATTGTAATTCTTGACCTAACTTCAAACTTGAGTTCGGGTCTCAACATCGATCAAAACTATTTGACCAAATACAATTTTGACCCATTTTGAGCCTACGACACACATGCCTAGGGTGTGCTGCTCAATCGAGTTTTCATGTGTTATTTATTTGCGAATGGCACAAGAGACTCATTGGTTGACGTATCGGGCTCGATTTGAGTAGAAAATATATTTAGACCCTAACCTAGCCAATTCCACTTGGTAGAACCATGTTAGATTGCCATGACCTAGTCGAATTATTTTGAATTTATTTTACAAAATCTTGTATAGCGAAATAGGTTTAAATACAATTTTGCATATATGTGGTTATATTTATAACAGCCTAATACTATATATTTATTTATTTATGTATTTATTTAGTCGAATATAAATATATATGTGTTTAGTATTTATTTATTTATTTATGCTATACTAGTTTATATGCGTATTTTGTGTAATTATATGATCTACGATTTATATTTACACAAGGATTATATATATATATATATATATATATATATATATATATATATATATATATATATATATATATATATATATATATATATATATATATATATATATATATATATATATATATATATATCTGTGTGTGTGTGTGTGTATGTGTGTGTGTGTGTACGTATATGTATATATATATATATATATATATATATAAAAAAATATATATATATATATATATATATATATATATATATATATATATATATATATATATATATATATATACATATACGTACACACACACACACACACACACACACAGATATATATATATATATATATATATATATATATATATATATATATATATATATATATATATTTTATATATATATATATATATATATATATATATATATATATATATATATATATATATATATATATATATATATATATATATATATATATAGAGAGAGAGAGAGAGAGAGAGAGAGAGAATAAGGGAGGTGAGGTGCCACCTCATCGTGAGGTGGCACCATGTCACCCCCCATGCTATCATCATGCACTTTGGTGCATGATGATAGCATAGGAGGTGACATGTAGCCACCCTCCATAGGGTGTCACTTCACCTCCCTTATATATATATATATATATATATATATATATATATATATAAAGAGAACCTCTCTCATTTTTTCATAAAAGGTGCAAACTGCCGAAGCCTTTACATGTAAGAGCCAAAACACAGGAGGGGGAGAGGAAATAAAAAAGCACAAGGAGAAAGCGATCGGTCACTCTCCCACACTTCCGGAGAGTACCGATGCCCAAAAATTCAGGTGACCGTGGTTGCAAAGCTTGCTGACTTTGGAGGCTTGACGGAGAGTTTCCTTGATCAGCTGGCCGACCGAGTATTGGTGCCCCTCGTATCTGGCTTTGTTCCTATTCTTCCATATGACCCATGTGATGGAGGCTGCAACGATCTGATGGCCGTGGGAGGTATTAGCCTAGTAGGTCAGGAGATCGTTGAAGCCCCCGTCAATGATGGATTGACTGCATTTTTGGATAGGAAGGCAGAAGTCTTGCTTGCTAAGTCTCCATGGCGAAGAATGTGGTCTATTATTTCCGGCTGCTTCTCCTTGCAGCAATGACATGCCGATGCCAAACTGAAGCTGATGATGTTGAGGTTGTCGTCAGTTGGTAGTTTTCAACGAAAAACTCTCCAAATAAGGAAAGACCATTTCTTGGGGATGCAGGTGTGCCAGAGGAGACCTAAAGTTGGGAAGAGAGAGCCCGTACCGCGGGCGAGGCATCTGGCAGAGGCCGTCGTGAAAGCGCCGTTAGATGTGGGCGACTAATATGGTCTGACTGGCTCGTCCGAGATCTACAAACTTCTAAACAAATCAGCCTCCGCTCTAATCCAGTTTCGTGCCTTATTCCAGTTCTAGTCTACGTTGCTACCCCAGATCTCCCTAATCTTGCTGTTTCCAGGAGCAGCAGGTGGGTGAGGGAGAAGATTGTCTCCGGCCCATCATTCACAGAATATATGAGATTCGCCAGATCCCAACTGTAGACGAATAGCCGGTTCAGCAAGGTGGCGGCCGTGCAAGATCTGACGCCAAGCCGCGGAGGATCGATAGTTCGAGATTACGTTGGACGGGTGGATATGTTTAAAATATCTGGCTTTCATGAAGCGATTCCACAAGTTTTATCGCTATGGAGCTTCCACCACAACTTCATCTAGAAGGCATCGACAATGTGTGACATCCAGTCAAAGCCCAGGCCTCCCTCGGCTGTGGGCTTGGCCATAGTGTCCCAGCTGGCCCAATGGTGCTTGTTCTTTCTTTGGCTGTGGCTCCAGAATAAGTCGGAGAAGAGGTGTTCAATGGTAGTCAGCACCTTCTTGGGGGAGGGAGCAAGCCGCAAGGGTATATATGGGGATGGATGAGAGAACATATTTAATCAAGATTATTTTGCCTCCTGGCGATAGCGTAGCGTTGTGCCACCCTTCGAGCTTCCTTCTGATTTTTCTCACTAGTCCCTCGAAGATTCTAGTGTTCGATTTGCCGTACACCAGCGAGCTGCCGAGGTAGGTAAAAGGCGGATACGAGACTGCGAATGATGTGATGTTGGTGAGGGTGGCAGTATGATCTCGATTGGACTCGTGGTGGACGTAGATCACGCTTTTGTTGGGATTGACGTGCTGGCCGGAGCACGCCGTGTATCTAAGTAGCGTGTTATGGATCACTTCTATGAAACTTGCGTCCCCAAAAGTGAAGATGAGGATGTCGTCAGCATACACGAGGTAGGTGATGATCGGAAAGCCACTGGCGGAGTAAAAATGGCAGATGTTCGGGGTGGTCACCATCTTATTCAGGTTTCTGCTTAGGGCTTCCACGACGATGATGAAAATGGTAGACGATAAGGGGTCGCCTTGTTTGACACCGCGGCTGGCTTTAAAGAAACCATCGGCTTGACCGTTGATAACCGTGGAGAACCACGAAATGCTGATCGATCTCCAGACAATGTTTGTCCAAGTTTTCGAGAAACCGAAGGCTCTGAAGACCCAAACTATGAATTGCCAGTCGAGTCGGTCGTAAGCCTTTTCTATGTCCAATTTAATAGCAATATTTCCTCCTCTGGCTGGAAGTTTCATGTATGTGACCATTTCGTAGGCAAGCATGATGTTGTCCTGGATGTTCCTGCCTCGAACAAAGCTGCTTTGCTCTTTCAAAATAATTCTGGGGAGGACATCCGTCATCCGTGTGGCGATGATCTTGGAGATGATTTTATTGTTGAAAGTGCAAAGGCTGATGAGCAAAAGTCTCTAAAAGTTTTCGGGTTCTCCTGTTTTAGAATGAGGATCAAGTTAGCACATGAAATAGATCTAGGGTACCTGGCGCCTTGGAAGAAGGCTATTGTGGCCTCGTGGATGTCGGACTTGATGATATCCCAGCAAGTACGGAAGAACAAGCCCGTGAACCTGTCTGGTCCGGGGACGCTGTGTTTGTAACTACCTATTTTCAAAATCAAGGATAATTTTGTCATTTCTCAATTTTCCATAATTTTAGTGAATTTTAGTTAATTTAATACTATTTAAATTGGTGTATTGTGATTTTGGGTGTTTTGCTAGTACAAACCTAGAAACTGTTTAGCCTAGAGACTAACCATGACCAAGGGAGCCTAGTCATGTGATTAGGATGACTAACTACAACTTTTTAGCCTAAGGGTATTTTGGTTATTTTGATAATTTTATGAAATTGTAATTTTGGTTAATTAAATATTGTGCTAATCTTTTAGTTAAGCCTTAACCTAGAAACTTAACCTAATCTAGATTAGTCTTGAGGTTAGGATCATGGTTAGAACATTCCTACTAAGTGCCAAGGTTAGTAATATCTAGATATTTATAAGTAGGATATTTTTTCTTAGGATATTTGTGAAAAGAAAAGCCTAGAACCAATAGGAAGGCTTGGAATTGGGTGGAATAATCTTAGCCACTCATCTATACCTAAACAAGCCCTAATTCCCTTAGATGACCAGCCATCAAGTGCCCTCCCTTCCTATAAAGCATCCTTAAGAAGGCCTTTGCCTCTTTTTACAATTTCTTAAAACCCTACTTTGTTCTTCCCTAATCTTCTCCCATAATATCCAAATTGAGCCCAAGTTGAGTCAAATCAATTGCATCATCATCCCCAATAGTAGAGGAGACTTGTGGAGGCTTGCTAGCAAGGTTGGAGGACGTTTGAACCGTAGCAAATCAAGGAAGACGTCGAGTCGAGGCACTTTTTATTGAGGTTTTGCCCTCAATAGGTAAAACCCTACAAATACCTATAAATTCCCAATTTCTTTCCATAGATGCATCCATTTAGGGTTCTCCTAGGTGTAGCCCAAGTTTGGTTGGAAATCGTGTCCATTTCGTGTCCGTATCGGACACGTATCGGTATATTTAATTGGGTGTTCGATGAAATGCCTCATAGGACTTTTTTTCTTGGTTTTCAAAACAAATTATATATTTTGGAAACTTATTATGTGTAGATCACAACCCAAATTGACTGAGTCAAAATTAGGCAAGTTTGGACACGGTTATAGGGCTCGGACACGCAGCATGAGACACCGTACGGGGCTCGTGCGGCTGCCCTGCTGCTCGACACTGATAACAGACACGACACTGATTCATATGACACAAAAATTTATAGACACGAGGGGGCATACACTGACAGCATGCCCCCAAAGTTTGGGTCAAGTTGGTTTAGTATTTTTGAAGTTATCGGGCTTGCACGGGTTTTACAAACACACACACACACGCACATTTGGTCACTGACACGGGCTTGGACACGAACCTGGACACCACGTGGACACATATCAGGCACCTAGACACCTAGCCCTATACTAGGCGAACACCTAGACACGATCGCGAGATATGAGCTTGCACGTGTCGTGTTCTATTGGACTCGACATGGCTGCACGATCCAGTCTGAACGCACAGGCTGATACATGTAGGTTTCAAAAGGATTTCGAAATTTTGTTGACTGATACATGTTAATTTTGGTTTTCAAATGATTTTTCAGTTATACTATCTAAGATTAGGTTTCATGTTTTGTTTTTTATTTGGGTTCGTTTTATGAAGGGACTGATACCTGAGATTGGTTTTCGAAATGGTTTCAAGGGGGTTGGTCTCTAATTGATTTATAATACATGTTTCCTTTTGGGTTTCGGTTTATAGGTTATATAGATATGTATAAGAGCAGTATTGGAAATAGGAAATGATACAAAGAGGAGAATTGGCATGAGGATATGAGATTAGAGGAGTGTAGGTTGGAAATCATGATTGGGGGTTCCATTTTTCCTATTGCTATCAGTTGAGTGATAAGAAGGGAATGTAGGTGCATTGCTCTTAGACTGAACCAAGGAGTTCAGTCAGAAGTCCAATGGAGTGGTATGTGATATCAGTTAAAACTGATCCATGTATCAGTAAGAGCTGGGGGAGCAGTGCAGCAGTGAGGCACTGCACTGCAATAGCAGTGTAGTACAAGCCTTGGCCTGGCTTGGCATGTTTGGAATTCCAGCAGCAGTAGCAGGGTTCCCAGGCAGGGCAGGCCTTGGTTGGACAGGGCAGTAGGTATTAGGCTTGAGAGTGGCTTAAGTTTTTGGGTGTGAGTGTTTAGGTAATTAGCAATTGAGAGGGTTAATACCTAAATGTATGTTAGAGTTTAGGGGGCACTTGGGAGTTGAGATACATGTTAGAAATAGTATGTGTGTTAGTTAGGGAGGTAAGTGGGTGTGAGTGTTTGGTTTAAGTTTTCGGTTAGCACTAGAGGGTAGGTTTAGCCTATAGATTATGGATTAGATTAGAGAGTTTACTTCATATATTATAGTGATATATATATAGTGTGATATATATGTATTGAGTCTTGTGTATACATATATGGTAGTATATATAGTTGGTGAGTTGGTGTTAAGTTTAGAGTTAGGATTTACATTGTGTAATGGTGGTTGTATATAGTTGAGTATGAATATATTTTAGATAGTGTCTAAAACTTGAGTATTAGATATTGTATAGGATTTGGCTTTTGAGCCTATTGGTAGGCTTGGTAGGTGAATATCTAAGATAATGGCAAAGATGAGGTTTGTATACCTTGGTACACCAAGGTAGTGCCCTAAAACCTAAATATTGACTAGTTGACCTAGTCTGACCTAGACAGTTGACCAGGTTTGACTTAGAGTTGACTTTGACCTAGATTTGACTTAGAATCGTATAGACTGCATCGTATATTTTATTTACCTTATATTTGAATACATCATAACTTGTATTGCCTTAACTAGGATTTTGAGACTCCAATTCAGACATCTATTTTCATCAGTCATTCAGAGTTTCAGGCGAGTACATTCTCTGATAATATTTCTGTTTTATGATATCGTCTTTGTTTCTAGTATTTAGTGTAGATATCCTTGTTCTCTTGACACATTGTTCACACGGATTGATATTTGTCTGGATCCCGTCATAAGATGTTATTTCTCTTATATATGGTATGCCTTATGCAAGACTTCCTTGTTTTCCTTGTTCATTATATAGACACGATTCCTGTGAAGGAGCGCTACTTCCCAGAGAATGCGTGTCATGACTGGATCCACTATATTAGTCAGGGATGGGAGTGTTAGCATAGATATGTGATCAATACCCTACAGTATTATATTGTATCATCATTGTATCACCATTGTATCCTCATTGTATAGTGTTCATCATACACTCACGTATGATTAGCCAGGCCAAACATTGTGTCAAGTTCTAAGCTGATCACATGTTAAAACTAGTGCTAAACTCACATAGATAGCAGTTCCAGATTTTGTACATGTTATACATTGTTCTCTTGCCTTATTTCATTACAGTTTTGATATACTCTGCCAGGATGCATGTACGCTCCACTTTACCTAGTATATTCTCTCTATCTACTGCTACATTTTCAATATTGTATAACTAGAACTGTTGTTTGAGATTTTGTACTTATTTTCGTCCTGACTGTACTTGTTGAAAATATTACAGATGATGAGGAGGAGTGCCCTACCTATTACGGTCCTCATGACGTAGTTGGTATAGAGTTGGATACCCTAGTACAGCAGGGGCTAGCTCTAGCAGATGAGGCCTTGACACAGTTTAGATGATTTTAGTATAGTACTGGACTCTGTCTCCAGATTACTTTGACTTGTTATTATTTGTTAGTTTTCTATTTTGAGATTGTTGACTCAGAGATTTTGGACTCGTATTATTTTGTGTTGGATTTTCATGATGATATTTATAAATCTTGTTGTCTTTATCTTTCAGTATTATTATCGTCATTCTTAGAGTTTGTGATTGAGTATATTATATTGTCATTGCTTGTCCTCCGTTCGGAGTTGACCATTCTCGACATGTTTTAACATTATAACTATTGTTGGATAGTGGACCTAGACAGCGTTCTACGCCATTTCTGCGGCGTAGGCTGGGACGCTGTTACGCACTCGTACCCTTACCTCGGGTGCGGGTCGTGACAGTGTTCGTTAAGAGCCCAGACCGCATCTTTAACCTTTTGCTCGGAGGGAGGGGCTTCAAGCCTCGTCTTGTCTCTATCCTCGATGAGATGCGGGATCTCTGCAAGGAATTCTGTTATCTGATGATGGTTTCTTTGGTGAATAGCCGGGAGTAGAAGCTGGTAGCCGCCAAATGGATGCTCGATTGGTCCTTCAGGACATCTCCATTATCATCAGTAATTTGGTGTAGAGTGAGTTTCTGCCTGCGGCCTTTGACGCAGAAGTAGAAGAAGCTGGTGTTTTTGTCACCCTTACTGTCCCTGGTAAGTCTGGCTTTCTGCTTCCAGAATTCAGTTTCGATACGCAGGCAAAATTTAAGAAGGGCTCTGGTAAATTTTAAAGATGTTCTGGCTTTCGGAGATCTATTGATCGTGAAGGAAGCTTTCGCTCTAGTCACGTCATCTTTCGCTTCTCTGACCGCCTGGAAAATGTCCCCGAACGCTTGTTTACTCCAAACTGTCAGAGCTTTCCTTGTTGCCTTTAGTTTGTCGGCCACTCGGATGAGGGGATCGAGGGAATCCGTACTGCTCCAAGCCTTTCTGACGATGTTCCTGAATTGGGGGTGTTGGCTCCAGAAGTTTAGAAATCGAAAGTTCGTCGGTTGGATATTTTACTGATTTCGATGAGGAGGGGCAAGTGGTCTGATTTCGTAGAATTCAGGTGTGAGAGGATGAGTTGATATTCAGATCTTTCTACTGAGTGTTGACCAGGGCATGATCAAGACGAGAGTATTGCCTTTGGGATCCTTCTTGCATATTGCACTAGGTGAAAGAGCTTCCGTTGAACTGTAGGAAAGACAAGTTGGCGTTGAAGATGAAGGTGTTGAAGTCGTGCACAGTCGACGACAAGGGGGGCGTCATTTTCCTCGCTGCTAGTAATGAAGTTGAAGTCACCGACGCAAATCTAGGGCAAGTTGGTGGGGTTGATCTGGAGCAGATAATTCCAGAGGGTTCTGCGTTCGGAGATGTCGCAGCTCCCGTGGATAGCAAAAAAAAGCGAGCGGGTCCTGAGTGTGGGGTGTTCCATCCAGCAAGAGAGAGCCTGGTTGGAGTTATGGGTCGCTTCCAGCTTCACATCATTGGAGAAGAGGATCCAGATATAGTGGCACTGGCAACGGCCTTTTGGAGTCCGAGCTGAAGCTGAATGGACTTCAGTTTATTAGCGTGGATTTTTGGTTCGATGATCACCAAGATGTCAATTTTGTGGGTTTTCTTGAGACCGAGCAGTCTTCTCAAGGTTGGTTTGTTAACAAGGCCTCGAATATTCCAAGACAGGATGTTAAGCATGGAGGTTACTGTTTTGGGGGAGTTTGTTGAGTTTCGTGACCGATCTGGTGGACCGGGCAGCGATCTCCTTGAAAGCTCCTTTGTTTTGTGTTTTGGGCTGGGATGAAGGCTTTTCACTTCCTTTGGTGGCCGTGATTGTCTCATCTGCAGGGTTAGGGTGGGTCTCGCCTGTCGTGTCAATCGAAACTGACAGGGTGCTGTTGGTGGCAAAAATCCCGACGTCGAGGGCCTGTTGAGCTCTGTCAACCGACACCTGCCCCAGGTTGGTTAAGGAGTCCGCTCGAATTTTTCCATCTGAAGTGGGTGGGGCAGGGATGGCGGGCGCGCTAGCATTTGGTTGATGGTGTTCTGGTGGAGGTGCAATCAAGGCTGCTGTTGTCTCTGCCGGGTTTCCTGTATACCCTCTGTCAGAGTCGTCACTGCTGTCGTCGGGGGATGAGGGTTCTACGGCTTGGAGCTCTTCTTTCTGAATTAATACGAGGTTGTCGAATCTGTTAGTGAGGGTAATGGTTGGGAGATCCGGATGGGCCACGGGTTGGCCTTGTGGGGGCTGCTCCTGAGTTTTCGGTTGGTCGGGATAGTTTTCGAATCTGGTGTAGGTATTGGGAAGGGGGAGTAAGGAAGATTGGTGGGACTTGCTGGGAGCTTTGTTGATGGTCACCTTTCGGGAGTTTTTCCTTTTGAGCTCAGGATGTGCGTGGAAGCATTACTCAGAGGAGTGTCCACGTAAACGACAGTGTTTGCAATAGATGATATTGTTGTCGTAAATGATTCGCTGTGTATGAATCTTGTTGTCGAGAGCGATTTGGATGTGGTCGGGCAGGTCCTTCGAGATGTCAAGTTCCATACAAATTTTAGCATAGTTTTCCTTAGAGAGGTTGTGAGTTTCTTCTGCTACTGCCACGAACGTTCCAAAGGAGCTGGCTATCCTTTTCAATGTTGTGGGTGCGAAGCAGATTAGGGGGAGGTTCGGAAAGGTGACCCATGCTGAGATGATCGCCGAGTCTTCTTTAATGTTGAAGTTCGGGGTCCATTTAACAATTTCTCATAATGTGGGTGTCTTTCTTGCCGGTTCCTTTGCCCAGACGGAAGTGTAGTCGCTATCCGAGAAAAGATGGAAGAGAAGGTGCTTGGTGTCCATGGGAGTGACTTGGTACGTGGAGGTGAGGCGCTAGCTGGCTATAACTTCCTGAACTCTGGACAGCTTAGGGCACCCGCCAGAAAATTTAAGAACCAAGGTAAATGGGAACGAGGTGGCTAGGCTCGAGATGTCTGAAAAGGAGAAAGACACCACGATAGGCGCATCCGATGAACGCGCGAAATCGATTTCTGGTAGCTTTATATATTGTAGAAAAATAATGGAGGATCTTGGAGGAGCGGTCCGGGCGAAGGATCTCGACAAAGGATAGTGCTACGGTGGAGGAGGTGTGGGGGACAGGATGAGGAGCAGCCGTAGCTGGAACAGAAGCGGATGTCGTCGGGGTGCTAAGCATCAGACGCTGATGAGCGCTGTCGGGGGGCTGAGCACCACCCGCCGAGGCGACGGGAGGGGGTGGGGGATGAGAGGGGGTAACGGATGGAGCAGTAGGGAGGGGAGGAAGTTGAGGGTAGGGGTGGAGGAGTGGTGGGGTGATGTGAGGTGAGGCCCAGGGAACTGCGGAAGGGGACGGAAGCATGTGAGCCAAAGCTAAGAGATCATCTCGCAAGGGTGGGGTTGGGGGGAGAGATGGCAAGAAGCACGCAGAGGGAGTGAGACTAGGCGATTGCGAGAGAAAATAGCCCTGGGAAGGGGTCGCATAAGAATTAGGGGGGTCTCGTGAGCCGGGACAGGGGACAAAGTGGCAAGTGCGCCTGATACTGAGGGAACCGCTTTGGCCGCGGCAATAGGCCATGTGGCCGGCGCACCCGAGGGAAAGGGGCACGCATGAAGGTGAACCCGGGGGGTCGCATAAGCCGCCGCGAGGGGGCGGGCATGTGGGCCATCTGCCGTATAGAGGGCATAAGCTTCAGCGGAGGTGGCTGCATACGCCGCAGCGGGGGGGCATGCGGACGGAAGATCCACGCGAGAGGGAGTAGGGTCCTCCACGAGGGTCGAGTGGGCGACAAGCGGACCAACTGCAGTAGTGGGAGCCTCGAGGCTGGAGGGGTGGGTCGCTAGGGCCTCAGAGGAAGGGGCCACAAAAGCCACAGAGGAGGGGTCCGCATAAGCTCCTGATGGAGGGAACAAGCAAAGGAGGGGGACGCATAAGCCCCTGATGAGGGGAAGGGGATACATGCAGACTGGAGACCAGGCGCAGCAGAGGGAGCCTCGAGGATGGAGGGATGGATCGCATGGGCCTCAGAGGAGGGGGCCCCAAAAGCTGCAGCGTAGGGGGCCGCATAAGCCCCTGAAGAAGGGGGCATGCATAAGAGGGGGCCACATAAGCCCCAGATGAAGGGGGCATACGGAGGAAGGGGCCGCATAAGCTCCTGAAGAGGGGATACCTGCGGCTGCAAGAGCCACGGCTGAGGGGGCCGCAAATGCCCCAGAAGGGGGATACATGCGGACAGAAGAGCCACGCTAGAGGAGAGGGGTCCGCCACGTATGATGGGAGAGCGGCATGCTGACTAACCGCAGCTGAGGGAGCCTCGATGCGGGAGGGATGCGTCACGAAATGGGTCGCATGGGCCTCAGAGGAGGGGGCCACAAAAGCCGCAGAGGGGGGCGCATAATCTCCTGAATAGGGGAGACATGCGGACGCAAGAGGCCCATAATAGGGGGCCACATAAGAGTCAGCGGCTCCAAAAGCTGCGATAGAAGTGGGTAGAGCTGGGGGTCCTACCACGTGGGACGAGCAGCCTGCAGCTACCACGAGGGGACAGATGCCTGCGCTCTCGAGACTCGAAAAGCGGTGGGGTGCCCTATTCGAGAAGATGACTGCGCCATTCGAAATTTGAACAAGGAGGAAAGGCGGGCAGGACTGCTTACCCTGGATCCCAGGCGGTTAGGTGGGGTCCGGGTACCCCACCACGGGGACCGGCAACCGGAAGGGAGGAGAACGGGGGAGGGTGGGCAAACAGGGGAGCCGAGTGGGGGAACACAGAGGATGGGGGAGGGGGAGGGGGGAAGGAAGCGGAGGGGTAGAGGAGGAGCGGGGGCGGTGCGGCCGAGAACCCGGGGACGGGGGGGGGTGACGACTGAGGGCTTAAGAGGGGGTGGTGGAGGACGGGGGGAGGAAGGGGGAGGGGGTTGGTGGAGTGGGGAGCTGGCCCACCAGAGCCAGGTAATCAGTCGGCCAGGGAGGCACCATCGGGACGCGATTATATATATATATATATATATATATATATATATATATATATATATATATATATATATATATATATATATATATATATATATATATATAAAATAACCTAATTTCTAAACCCTAAATATAAACGCCCTCCCCCCCGATACAGTAACAGTCGCGGCTGCAGACTCTCGCGTGTGTGCTCAACGAACCACTGCCGGTCGGGTGCCCCGGTGAGCCACCTCCACTGAATGACGACCCGCCACCGTGGCACGGACCCTGGACAGCGCACCCCACTATGCGAGACCAAGCGCGGCAATGGTGCGCACAACACCCATTATGGCAACGGCGGCGACTGCCACATGCTGCCGCAACCACCATCAATCGGTCACCCACAAGCCCGCACGAATCCGACGACCTTCCCCTGATAGCCGCCTTCTTCCCCGACGTGCAGCATAGGCGATTCGTGCATTTTGTACGAGATCCCATCGTGATGCACAAGAATTCGAAATCATAATTATGTTTTATCGTAACAACTTTTGACATATTTTCTGGACAATCCGACCGTTGGATCGTCGATCCGATTCGTCCATCTCGATTTTGGTATATTTCCCTTTGCTCACCTAATATTTCAACCGTTAATTCTATTGTTTGATAGATCAAAACTGGCCACCAAGTTGACCGTTTAAAACACATTTATTTTGGATAGTTTTTTGGAGCCAACTTCGTGATGCTAAAGAGGTGAAGTAGTCGGTCCAACGCCCAAGTCCGATGAGTCCAAGAAACCTAGGTAGTGAATAATCAAGATTTAATTAATTAATTAGTTATGATTTAATAAGAGTCACAAATTATGAACTCATATTGGCACAAATATGCCTACAAACCAAGCATTACTTAAGTCAAGGCATAACCATTGATGTTTGGTAATAAGATTTATGTGCAGCCTCCTATCCCCCAGCTCGATATTCCAGTGCTTATATTCCACTCCCCTCCACTCAGTCCCCTTGTTAGGTTATTGAATACAACACACACATTAATTATCTCCTATGCATTCCTGCCCCTAAGGAAGGGAATACATAATCTTATCTTCCTCTCATTATTTCATATTCCAACTCATCTTCCATGCTCACCTCCAAAACCTCATATATAACATATATTACAAATGAGTGACCTCCGATTGAGCGTAAATGCCACACCCTCACATATCCATGGCATCACAAGTTTATGTTAGATCCGGGGCACAATTTTTTCGATGAAAAATTGAGAATATGAAACAATTGTAAGAATAATGTTTCAACGCAACACTTCTAGGAAGGTAGCGTAAGTATAACGAAGATCTAAGAAGATCTCGTTATGATATTACGAGAATCTAAAAAGATTTCGTAATTCACAGCAACAAAGAAGATGACAGGCGAAAGATGAAAGATGGCCTGCTGGGGTGAATGATCACCGTTGCTCAAAGCTATATTCGCTCCACACGAATAGCTTCCAGGACCCAGCAAGTTCGTCGGAGAACTTTGGAACACTTCTGCTCTTCTGACTCCTCGGATCGTATACGGACTTCCTTGCAAAAGCAACGCTGGTGCAATGCTTCTTCTCTTCTCTCTGACAGGCTCTGTTACTTGTGTTAAGAAACACTTGTAAACTTTCGTAACACTCTGAATATGTTTTGTATCTAATGCCTGTGAGAGAGAATAGACCTTATATAGGCCCGAGTAACAACTGTCCGGTTAGCACAATCTTCGGGACGTGGTAATACCCACTCCGAACGTGCAGTAACCGCTCAGATCATGCACAGGCACGATCTGAAGCAAGTTGCGTCACTTGCGCACCCCGCGCGCAGTACGCGCACTGAGCCACTTGCGCCACCTGCGCGCCGTGCGCACCCTGCGCCAGCCGCGCAACTGGACGCGCACCTGGTTGCGCCACTGGACGCGCCACTGGTCGCGCAACCTAGGCCGTGCAACCTGAGCCCTCGCAACCTGGCAGCACAACCTGGTCGCGCAACCTGGCAGCGCTCCTGGCCGCGCAACCTGGCCTGCACAACTGGCCGCACAACCTGGCAGTGTGGCACTCAGTGCAAAGTGCGCCAACAAAACTCCAACAAAACGCCACATTACGCCTCATGAGCCCATGAGCCCGAGTCGCGGGGCTTAGCTTTCATGGAAATAAATTTCCCAATAGCAAAAAGCATGAATGCTTTCAATTGTTGATTTACCCTTTTTTCCATTAGAAAAGTAACCCCACATGGCACACCCATGTGCACCTCCACACCACATGTGCATCTCTAAACTAGCATAGCTAATATATAGAGATACAACTTCTTTAGCCTAGCCGATGTGGGATTAAAGTCCAATAAAAAGGCCAAAAAATCCAACAGTTTATAACCATGGAAGGGACATGAATTGAATGGCAACACCATACTTGTTCTTCCCAATTTAAATTACGATTTCCTGTTGTGTATTTGCTTGCCCTCAACTCCAACACTGCAGCACACACCCACACATATTAGTTCAATAATTCTCAATGGCAGTAAGGTCCGTTTATAGGAATTAATCACATTGGCATGCATTGCTAAGTCTCCTATTCCCTTGACATTGTAACCTTGATGCACGTTCACTTGAAGAAAAGAAAAATGTGCTGTGCATATGTATTCAAAGGAACAAGGCCCTTGATAAGCCCTCGCACATGAACTTCCTTACCTATGTTTTTCTTCTCCCACAGATTTCCTCATAGTTCATATATTGACCAATACAGAGTTGATATTTTAGAAACCTAGTCATTCCAAGTCCCCATAAGTTCAGCAACAAAATACATTAAAACTCATCCATTTCATTTGAACACTTACTTCAGGCACAAGAAGTAAATAAGTATGCACTCCATGTATTCGAATGGCAGTAAGGAAGTTTAGCTCAATACCGACAAGTGAAAGAGGGGTTCAATTTTTGGTTGAGTACGTTGGGTGAACAAGGCTCCCCACACAGTAGTTCACGGTGTTGGCTTGACACCGCCGGATGTGTCGACACCGCGGCCCAACTGAGTCGGCGTCCGTGTTTGGATCCCTCATCGAGATCGGGCTCGCCATGCTGCCAATGTGAAGGACTGCTCTGCGGAGGTCACAGGTCACATAGCCGCAGCTTCGATGGACGGATCCAGAAATTGAAACTTGGGTGGACTACAATTAATTAGGATGGGCTAGAAGTGGATTAGTCCATATAAAAAATCAAAAATAAAAAAATTATAAGAAAAAAAAAAGAATGAAATTTTTTTTTTGGGTGGGCTCCAGTCCACCCCACCTCCCCTTTGGATCCGCCCATGAATGACTGCGTTCGCCTCCGCTCGGGGAAGGCTTAGAGATGTTTAGAGGGGGTGGCGGCTTGGTTTAGTCCACGGGTGGCTAAGTTTAGGGTTTGGAGAGTTGAGAAGCGATGGAATCGTCTACAAATAGGGAGAGAGATGAGAGGAGGTGAGGGGTTTTGCCGCACCATATAGGCGTGCCTGCGGCCTATAGCCAATGCAGAGGCAGGGCTATAGTGCACGGCTGCACGCTCTTTGCAGAGAGACGTTTGAGCAGTCAATAATGGTTCGGGTCGGCGGCTTGCGGGTCGGGTTTAAGGGAGGAACCCGTCCAAGTAAGTTGAACACGTAGCAGTAACTGAATATTTTTGAATGAAATGGAGTGGGGTTATCAGGTCATGGGTGTAGAGTATCAATCCGAATTATCAAGGGAACAAACCAATAAGAGATTGCTTCTCTTCATGCCCTGTAGGCTTGGGCCCAGGTAACGGGCCATAAATGAATAAAAAATTTCTAACACATTTGGTTGGTTAATAATTATACTAAGCCTACTTTATTAAATAAATTATATAGCCCCTATTTCTAAAGTAAAATCATCAATATTTGCTGAAATTTCTTCAATAATCAAATATCACCAGTTACCCTATTAGGAAAAACAAATATCTATTTGATAATAAACTAATGATATTAGTGGTACTTAAACTAAATTTTATATATGTAAAGTAAATTTTAAACTTTTAAATTAGCAACAATAGTATAAAAATGATTATAACATATAATTTAAAATATTGGGCTTACATCCTTTTCTACTTACAAAAAAATTTTCCCCAAAATTAAAACATTGGCACGAATCAAAATAACGAGAATTTTAATGAATAATGTATTTGAAAATACGCGAGTTCGAACCTATGTCCTCAAAAACAATAAGGATAGCGCTCCCGAATAGAGTCCTCGCGCTCCCAAGTGGACTCGCCCGATAAATGATGCTTCTATACAATTTGGACAAGTCGAATCGTCTGCCCTCTCAATATCTTCTCGCTGGTCGAGAATCTCAACAGGTTGCTCTTTATATGACAAACTTGGCCTAATGGTGATCTCTGAATGATCAAACACATGTCTAGGGTTTACAATGTACCACCTTAACTATGACACATGGAAAATGTCATGCACACACTCATGTGACGGGGGCAATGAAAGACGACAAGTCACCTCACCAACTCGCTTAAATATGTCGAAACGTCCGATGTACCTCGGACTCAACTTGCCTCTGCTCCCAAATCTATGTCTCCCAAGTTGGTGATATCCTCAGAAATACATGGTCGCCTTCCTTAAACTCTATAGATCGGCGGTGCGTATCAGTCCAATGCTTCTATCTATCCTGTGCTGCTCTGATGTGGCTCTGAATCTGCTTCACTTTCTCTATTGTCTGGGTCACTAACTTTGGACCAAGTATCTGACGTTCTCCCATATCACTCCAACATACTGGAGACCTGCACTTTCTGTCGTATAGTGCCTCAAAAGGTTCCATCTGTATGCTTGCTTGGTAGCTGTTGTTGTATGAGAATTCTATCAAATGTAGATGATCTTCCCAAGATCTTTCAAAATCTAACATACAAGCTCTCAGCATATCCTCCAGTGTCAGGATCGTATACTCTGACTGACCATCGATCTGCGGGTGATAAGAAGTGCTGAACTTGAGGAGAGTTCCCAAACTCTCCTGTATGTTCTTCCAAAAATGAGAAGTGAATCTGGAATCTCGATATGACATAATACTGACTAGCACTCCATGCAGTTGCACTATCTTCTCATGTACAATTCGGCCATAACCTTCATGGATTTTCCAACTCTAAAGGGCAAGAAATGAGTCGACTTGGTGAGTCGGTCTACGATGACCCAAACTGTGTCCTTCCCGTTGGGGCTCCTCAGGAATCCAGTAACAAAGTCTATCATGATGTGTTCCTACTTTCACTCAGGAATAGGAAGCGACTGTAAAGACCTCTAATGCTCTGCCTTGACCTGCTAACAGACCAAGCACCTCACTACAACCAAGCAATCTCTCCCTCCCTCTCTTCATTCTATTCCACCAGTAATAGTGTCTCAAATTCCTATACATCTTCGTACCTCAAGGATGAATAGAATATTTTAAGCTATGCGCCTCAATCATCAGCTCTCAGCGCAACACACCACTCGGAACGCATAAGCGATCCCCATGCCTCAATGTCCCATCCTCATGAATCAGTAGTCCTATCTACATGTGGCCTCTGTCCTCTCTCGGAGTCTCCTAAATCTCACATCTGTAGGCAGAGCAGCCTTGATCCTCTCAACCAATGAAGACCATACCCAAAGGGTCGCCATCTGGCCATCCATACCCGAAAATATGACCTCTATCCCTAACTCATAGAAATCCTCTAAGAAATGACGCTGAGTAGTCAAGAAGTATGCCATGGGTTTCCTGCTCAAGGCATCATCCACGACATTCATCTTTCCAGGGTGATACTATAACTCAATCTCAAAGTCTTTCATCAACTCCAGCCAACGTCTTTGTCTCATGTTCAGCTCCTTCTGAGTGATCAGTAAATATCTCGGCTCGCTCTCCATATAGGTAGTTCCTCTATAGCTTTAGTACAAATATCATTGCAGCTAGCTCCAAATCGTGCGTCGAATAGTTCTTCTCATGGGTCCTCAACTATCTCGATGTATAAGTCACAATCTTGCCATGTTGCATTAGAATACATCCTAATCCCCTCCCAGATGAATCGTTGTATACCACAAAGCCTTCAGATCTCGTAGGAAGAGTCAAGATAGGATCTAACATCAGACGCTTCTTTAACTCATCAAAAGTAATCTGACACTCCTCAGTCCAGATGAACTCTTGATCCTTATGCGTCAAACGTGCCGCAATCCTCAAAAAGGTTTTTACGAACCTCCGGTAGTATCCAATAAGTCCTAGAAACTCCTAACCTCCATAACTGATATAGGGGTAGGCCAAGTCTCTACCGTGATAATCTTTTCTGGGTCCACTGGTAATCTATCTCCAGTAATTATGTGCCCAAGGAAAGATACCTTGCTCAGACAAAACTCATACTTACTGAGCTTGGCATATAGTCTTTCCCTCCTCAATGTCTCCAGCATGATCCTGACATGCTCCTCATGCTTCTCATGGCTCCTGGAGTACACCAAAATGTCAACAATAAATGCCACCACGAACTTATCGAAGTACCAGTGGAACACCTTGTTCATCAGAATCATGAACACAGATGGCGTATTAGTTAAACCAAATGACATCACAAGGAATTCATAGTCCGTATTTCGTCCGAAAGGCATCTACAAAATGTCCTACTTTCGAACCTTAATCTGGTGGTAGCCGGACCTGAGATCAATCTTCGAGAACACGCAAAAACTGTCCAACTGGTCAAGCAAATCATCTATATGTGGCAGGGAATACTTGTTCTTCATTGTCACAACATTCAATTCTCTTTAATCTACGCACAAGAATACTGAACCGTTCTTCTTCGGTACAAGTAAGACTGGAGCTCCCTAGTACTAGACAGCATAAAACCCTTGTCTAAAAGCTCGTCTATCTGATTCTTCAACTTATGTGCCTCCTTAGGTTCAAGTCTGTACATATAGGAAGTAATTAGTGTCATTTATAAAATTAGTTCGATAGAAAACTCTTTTTTATCAGGTGGCAGTCCTGGAAGCTTCTTAGGAAACACGTCCTCAATCTTTGATATGATCAGCGTTTATGCTGACTCCTCCAATGCAATGTGTGCCCCAGGGGTGGAATGGTCACCAAGCTCGCATGGTACTGGCTCAACCAATCCATGCCAAGAACAACATCATAGTCTGACATTGAGAAGACTAGGAATCGGTACCCATCGCTCGCCCATAAATAACTACTGAACGTGATCTATAGGTATCTCTAACGGGTATTATTCTGCCTTCCGTGAGAATTTTCATGGTCTTAGAAAGGGGTGCAGAAGCTACTCTATGAGTGGATACGAAAATAGTAGCTATAAATGAATGCGTGGTACTAGAATCAAAGCTGGTAAAGAAGCAACTAAAATACAACTGACCTTTCTGGCTGTCTCTGCCTCCTCTACCGTCATAACAAAGGCCTGGCCACGATCTTGTGCCACAATCTGCTGTCTGGCCTGCTGGAATCGAGCTTCCGGCGGTGCCAAGGGTGGTCTTCCTCGTACCCTCCTGGTGCTGGTGGTCGCATCGCCCCAACTCCTGCGTAGGGCACTTTTGGACCATGAAAGTATGGCCTCAGTGTCGGAAATGCTGGTCGATAAACCATCAGCGCTGCTCCTCAACGCTCTGTGCACTCCCGGGTTTGATGCTGATTAGAACCACAAACTAAATGTACTCCTAGTTTGATTCGACAATCCTTCCCGACAAGGCCTACCTTGCAACAATGATGGCAAGTAGGGAGCCCTGGTGCTGCTGCTGGCGCTGCTCTCTGCGACTGGTGTATCTGAAGACACTTCGCCAGTCCACTACGTGGTTTTCGAACTAGTGGTGCTGCTGCATGTGGGTGCTTCAAGCTGGCCTCTCTTTTGTTTATGCGCTCATAATGTCGGGTTGCTATTAAGACCATAAAATAAACGGTAGAAGAGATTGATCCTATCAGCCTCTACAACTCAAAACCCAGTCCGTCGTAGAACTTCTCATCCTTCTACTACTCGGTCTCGATCAGGAATAGGGAAAATCGACTCAGGCGAAGAAACTTAGTGTTGTACTCCTCTACCGACATACTACCCTTAACAAGATGCATAAACTTGTCTCGCAACTCTGCACGCACAGTGGATGGAATAAATACATCCTTGAAGAGCCTATAAAACTCCTCCCAAGTGACCCGGTCTGGTCCTAGCCGATGCTCTTCGGCCTCCCACCAGTGGTGTACGTTGTCGGTCAGCTGCATCTTGACGATTATCATCCATCTCTCTCTCGGAAGCTCGACGACCTGCAGCTGATGCTCAATACTGGTGAGCCAAGCATGAACCTCAGTAAGCTCCTTAGTTCCCGAAAATAGAAGGGGTACCATATGACAAAAATCTTTGGTAGTTCCCGTCGCTGGCCATCAATCCTGTGGCATCGCCTGCTCTAATACATTTACAATACTCTCCCTCAGAGTATTTGCCTTACGATGTTGATCCTACTACTGAACTTGTTTTAGGCCTTCATCATGGCATAGAAGATCTGGTACATCTACTGCCAATCCACCTACTATTCCAGTGGCAGGAAATGCATATGTGGCATCTACGGAGGAGGTGGAGGAGATGGTGGTAGCTATTGCTCCTCCACTGGCCTCCTTGTCTGCTGCTATCCCAGCTGTCACCTCAGTCTGTCTAGAAATCTGTCCCTGGGACCTGGGGTCAACATAGGGGCCTGCCTCTAAGTATGCTCCTCTGACGATACGGAGTCTCGGGGACACCGTTCGGCTGGCCACAAGTCCACTTTGAAAGTTCATAACTTTGAAAGAAGACATGCAAAATTTAGCGATGTAGAATGAAGCAGGATGCAAATTGATAAAATAAAGGCGATGTTGAGGTGTTATAGAGAGATAATAAAGCAAGTAAATCATGAGATCCTAATATCTAGTCCTATTTGCATGCTCGCTTCACACAATTAGGTAACAAAGACGATTTAATTTCTCAACTTGTATTAGCCACCACTAAAACTATGTCATGTTCCAGTTCCAAAAGTGTGGAACCGAGCCACGTGGCAATGGTCAGCTAGTATCACTCAGACAGTTATCCCAATTAAATGGAACCGTTGGGGTTGCACTTAAGTTGTACGAATACAACAACAGTATAAAAAATACCCAATCTTAATAAGTAAACTAATTTCATCCACAAATACGATCAATGAAACATATAGAGATAAAAGAGTCTACTAATATGCGAAAGTAAATAAGTATGAAATATATCATAGTACAATACTGAATAGAATGCCTCGTAGGGACAAACCCGCTAGTACAATACTGAATGGAAGAAATGCAGTAAGATAGGTAGATCTGATAACCGGCTAACTAGAATCGGATCATGAAGAAGTCCTACCACTGAATCAAGGATAGTCTCCCGGAAGAATCTCGTCCTCTGATGTTGGTCATGCTCTTGAATCAACCTCGGACCAGTAAATCTTCGAGAAATCCTCCTCATCAAAGCCTGGAAGAGAAAATCAGGTCTGCAGAGGGACGCAACAAGGTACATAATATGCGAGCCAAGTGTACAACAATGATAATAAATATAAAGTAAAAAATGACTGCACAAGGTGGGTGAATCTAGCATAACTGACTAAATGACATGGCATTTTGAGAACATCACTCGTATACGTGGGCTGTCACGGTGTACCTCGAAGACCTAATAGGCACTCCAGAAACTATGATATAATCCTATAGTCCTGGTAAGAAAACTTGTAGCAAACTATGAAATTCTCGAAGCTCTGGATTGAGACGACGACATACTATGAGGTAAAGTAGCTCATTGGCACGGTGTATGTTCTTCCATCCCATGTGACCTTGCGAATCATGTCCATGAAATGCTCGGTCAGATCCTCTAGCTAGGACATTGAGTCATAATAGTAGCAGTGTAGAATATCAAGTCGTCGTCTTAGAACCAAAAACGGACTTCCGTATACCAAGATGTCATAAAGTACGAAATTCGTTAGTAATGTAAGCGTCACATAAACATGTCCTAGGGCCTAATGTACCAACAATAATACGTCTCGATAATGCAAGTAAATTTATAATATCGATACTCGATGATACTACCGTCCATCGGCACGCGAATATTGTTCGGATGCAAAATATCGAACATGGTACTAAGGCGGTAAATTATCATGTATACAAATAAATATTTAAGAACAAAAGTACGAAATCTGAAAAACATAATGGCAAGGTACACGTGCCTGGTTTATGATACTAAAGAGGTGAAGTAGTCGGTCCAACGTCCAAGTCCGAAAAGTCCAAGAAACTTAGGTAGTGAAGAATCAAGATTTAATTAATTAATTAGTTATGATTTAATAAGAGTCATAAATTATGAACTCATATTGGCATAATATGCCTACTAACCAAGCAATACTTAAGTCAAGGCATAACTATTGATGTTTGGTAATAAGATTTATGTACAGCCTCTTATCCCCCTACCTAGATATTCCAGTGCTTATATTCCAACCCCCCCAATCAGTCCTCTTGTTAGGTTAATGAATACAACATACACATTCATTATCTCCTATGCATTCCTGCCCCTAAGGAAGGGAATACATAATCTTATCTTCCTCTCACTATTTCATATTCCAACTCATCTTCCATGCTCACCTCCAAAACCTCGTATATAATATATATTACAAACGAGTGACCACCGATAGAGCCTAAACTCCACACCCTCACATATCCATGGCATCACATGTTTATATCCATGGAAGGGACATGAATTGAATGGCAACACCATACTTGTTCTTCCCAATTTAAATTACGATTTCCTGTTGTGCATTTGCTTGCCCTCAACTCCAACACTGCAGCACACACCCACACATATTAGTTCAATACTTCTCAATGGCAGTAAGGTTCGATTATAGGAATTAATCACATTGGCATGCATTGCTAAGTCTTCTATTCCCTTGACATTGTAACCTTGTTGCACGTTCACTTGGAGAAAGAAAAAAAAAGTGCTGTGCATATGTATTCAAAGGAACAAGGCCCTTGATAAGCCCTCGCACATGAACTTCCTTGCCTATGTTTTTCTTCTCCCACAGATTTCCTCATAGTTCATATATTGACCAATACAGAGTTGATGTTTTAGAAACCTAGTCAATCCAAGTCCCCATAAGTTCAGCAACAAAATACATTAAAACTCATCATTTCATTTGAACCTACTCTCAACTAGAGGTTCCTCTAGACACAGATCCCCCCTCATCCATTTATGTTCCATCTTCAATTTTATTGAATCTCTAATAGTACTTTACTAACTAAACTCAGTTTTTAAAAAAAAAAACTTCCCTTTGTGAAATAGTAAGAGCACCTTCAACACATATATATGAATTCAGTAAAGAATCGTCGCCCTATACTTAGCATCTATCATATTCACAGAGAAAGAAGAAATAAGTATGCACTCCAAGTATTCAAATGTCAGTAAGGAAGTTTAGATCAATACCGACAAGGGAAAGAGGTATTCAATTTCTGGTCAAGTACGTCGGCTGAACAAGGCTCCCCACACCATAGTTCACGACATTGGCTTGACACCGCCGGAGGTGCCAATGTCGCAGCCTCGCCGAGTCAGTGTACGCGTTGGGATCCCTCGTCGAGATCGGGCTCGCCGTGCTGCCAACGTGAAGGACTGGTCTGCGGAGGTTGCCTAGCCGCAGCTCCAGCGACTGCCTTCGTCTCCGGTCGGGGAAGGCTTGGAGTTGTTTAGAGGGGGTGGCAGCTTGGTTTACTCCATGGGTGGCTAAGTTTAGGGTTTGAAGAGTGGAGAATGAATGGAATTGTCGATAAATAGGGAGAGAGATGAGTGGAGGTGGGGGGTTCTGCCACGCCGTACTGGCGTCCTGCGGCCTGTAGCCACTGCAAAGGCGGGGCTACAGTGCACTTTCTTTGTAGAGAGACATTTGAACAGTCCATAATGGTTCGGGTCGACGGTTGCGGGTCTAATTTAAGGAAGGAACCCGTCCAAGTAAGTTAAACACACAGAAGTAGCAGAATAGGTTGGTGTATTTATTTCAGCAGGATATTTTTGAATGAAATGGAGTTGGGTTATCGGGTTGCTGGTGTAGAGTATCAACGCGAATTATCAAGGGAACTAACCAAGAAGAGATTGCTTCTCTTCATGCCCCATAGGCTTGGGCCCAAGTAACGGGCCGAAAATGAATAAAAAATTTCTAAACACATTTGGTTGGTTTATAATTATACTAAGCCCACCTTATTAAATAAAATTATATAATCACTATTTTAAAAGTAAAATCATCAATATTTGCTAAAATTTCTTCAAATATCATATATCACCAGTTACCCTTAAAAATATCTATTTGCTAATAAACTAATGATATTAGTGGTAATTCAACTAAATTTTATATATGTAAAGTAAATTTCAAACTTTTTAATTAGTAACAATAGTATAAAAATGATTATTATATATAATTAAAAAAAGGGGGCTTACAGATAGATATTGCACTAAGTATGATTCATTGGTTCATGGATAGTCGGGTAGACTTTGGTAATGTTGTCTCAGCACAGATGGGACAAAACTCCAAGTAAGTATACTTTGCCGACTTGTATAGTTTATTTCATGCTATTTCTTTTCAGTCATACTGGATTACATGCTACTTATGTTCATTCTTCTTATCTTATATGCACGTTCCTTATTAGTTCTGCATGTGTCACTGTTTGTTTCATGTGAGTATTGTGACAATATTTGCTAGTCCTTAGTCTCTATTCCATTGAGTTGACTTGACCTGTAGCCGAGATCGATTTCTAGACAGTGGCTATATTATCTCTAGATCGGGAGCGTCCCATGGTGTTACGGTGTTAGAGACTTGTTATCGACCTGTTATCCCATCTCTAAGATCTGGAGTGTCCCATGTTATTACGGTATTAGAGACCTGCTATCGACTTGTTATTCCATTTTTAGGACTGAGAGTGTTCCATGGCATTATGATAGTGGAAACTTATCTTTGGTCTCAAGATCGGGAGTGTTCCATAGCGTTACATTATTAAGATATCTTTATTGGTTCGTTACATGTTTTACTATCACTACTAAAATCTGCTCCATTAGCGACGTAAATTTAGCAAAGTTCGTAAAACGTCGCTAAATTGTGCACATTAGCGTCATTTAATTAAAACGTCGCTAATAGTCGCTACTAGCGACGAAAATAGCGACGTGACAACGACATATATTAGTTACATGAGCTAGTCGTCGTAAAACGTCGCTATGACATCGCTAATAGTGACTAATTTAGCGACGTTAGGATGAACGTCACTAAATTCTAATTAAATTCCCCCCCCCCCCCCCCCCCGATTCATTTTCCCCCATTTTACTCTCTCACTCTCTCCCTCCGGCGCTCTCACTCTCTCCGGCGACTCTCACTCTCTCTGGCGACTCTCCTCCCTCTCCGGTACGTGACTCCCTCTCTCTCTCTCTCTCTCTCTCTCTCTATATATATATATATATATATATATATATATATATATTTTGGTTGGTGGTGGTTGCGGGGGTGCAGTTTGTTGGGGGGTGAGGAATGGTCTGATTGGGGGGGGGGGGGTGATGTAAACCCCATGATCTCTCTTATTTTATATAGGCATTTTGATGAAAATATGTTGTATCCTCGTACTCAGGATTCCGATTCGATTGATATTAGAGAATATTTTATAAATCCAAAATTGGTATCACTTAAGAATAATTTCATATTAATACTGCATCGTATATTTTATTATTTATTGACTGGATAACTTTTCTCAAACTAATTTAATTATTTATTGTCCCGAACTCCTACAAATGAGCTATATTAAATGTTAATTGTTAAACCAATTAAAATATTCTTCATATTTCTTATTATTATTGATATAGTCAAAATATTATTATTTACGACAAATTTGTAGAACTTGACTGTTCCCAGGACATCTATGTCTCGTTAACAAACCGACTATGTTGAACAGGCACAGAAACAATGACAAAATACTGATATTGTCATGTCCTAGAATATTTCAGAGTGTCCTGTCATATATAATACACGAGGCACAAATTTTTGAAGTGATTGTGCATCATATCAAGTTGAATTCCAACATTTGACGCAATATACATACTGCTTGACCACAAAGAAACAAAGCAGCAAACAAAACATGACAATTCATAGTGAAGGTAATTGTATTTTCATGTTGACACAACTCAAGGTTTAATAAGAAAATATTACCAACATTTCCCTTACAATATCCGGCCCAAAGCCTCAACGACTGAACCCGGACCCACCCTTATTCCTCCCTTATAAATAAGCTGCTATAGCAGTAATAGCTAGCACAGAAAAGAACCCTAGCCGCAATTCAGAAAGGCCATCCATCCGTGAGCTTTCCGAGCGCGCCATTTCGATAAAACGCCGAACTCGTCTCCTCGATCGAGCTTCCAGCATGCTGCCCGTCCCCTCCAAGCTTGCCGTGTCGTCTCCGGGCGATGCTTACTACCAGACCGCTCGACGCACGTCACCAAGCCTCGTGTGACTTCTGGTGACCCTCAACGCTGTGCACCGACGACGACTCCCAGTAGCCTCGCCGA
Source organism: Iris pallida (assembly GCA_029216955.1). Taxonomy (NCBI): domain Eukaryota; kingdom Viridiplantae; phylum Streptophyta; class Magnoliopsida; order Asparagales; family Iridaceae; genus Iris; species Iris pallida. The sequence continues at coordinate 2,971,920 of JANAVB010042219.1, read as the reverse complement.
GTATTTCCTGAGTTCGTCGCCCTCCCAGGCCGCTCCGAAGCATTCCTGGCTGGACGAGCCACGCCAACTCCTCCGCCTCACGCAATCCACTCCCTCTCCGGTGTAGGTAATCAGCCGAATCATATATATATATATATATATATATATATATATATATATATATATATATATATATATATATATTCATTTCATATGGTTGAAGGAATAGGAAGTTCACGAAGCTTTTTCTATCACATGCACAAACTCTCTCTTCCGAGAAGAATTTGAGCAACATCACATGTGACCATGCCTTCTAGGTCCTGTGACTTTCTTTATGTTCTATCAATTTTAGAGTTAGTTGTCTTTTGCATTAAAGCCCTTCCAACTTGTATTAATTATAATGCTAGCTTAAACTACATTAGTATTAAAGGTATAGATTGTGAGTCACCCATATATAATAATGCAAGTAAAAGAGTATATATATATTATTATGTACATGATTAACAGAGTATAGGCTGTTACTAAATGAATGAAATTAAATAGTAAAAGAAAGTCTATATTTATCTCATCTAAAATAATAGTGACAACATTAATATTGTGGTTGGATATATATTTTTGGTTAGGCTTGTTGGATTAAGATTGGACTTGATATCCGCAGCGAGGCGTTGGCCAACATCACAGACAAGTATACCTTGCCCACTCTACAGTATTTTCATGCATTTTTCTATATTGCAGTTTCTTTCCTGTCACATTTCATTACCTGCCTCTTATGTTCATGTCAGTGATATTTTCCTCATTTACGTGCACGTACATTATTTTTTTATCCAATATATCACTGTTACTCCATGTACAGGTCCTAGTAGTATTGCCTTGTCATGAGTCACATTCACTTGACATGTCTTGACCTGTTAGTTGTACTTGACTTGATTCGACTTGACCGGACACCTGTATAGTTCCTTGTGACATAGAGGACATTTACTAGGCATGCGGGCTATATGATAGTTTCTGTTGGCCGGTAGTTCGGATGAGCTTCGGTTGTATTGATGATTCTGTTGGCCGTTAGTTTTGTGCTACGGTTGTGATATTCTGTTGGTCGTTATTCTCGGAGGAGATGTGATTGTGATTATTCTGTTGGTCGTTAGTTTTCGGATGAGCTACGATTGTCATGGTACCCCTGTCTGTTAGCCCAAGTATTTAACGGTGTCTTTGATGTTGCACTGCTATGTATTTCGTGTAGAAGTACAGTGTATCATTTCTGTCATTTTCTTTATACATGTTATACTGTAGCGTGGCATGTTCTTCCTGTATCTTGCTAGTCCTCTGAGGACCTGATGATCTCTTCAGGTTTAGCCGAGTTTTGAGCAGACGAGCGGGTTTGAGCTAGCACCAGACTACAGCGTCCTTGCAGCTGAGGTTGTCATTTGATTAACAGTTTTGACTCAATCATTTATTTTATGTCTTTATTTTACTTACGTCTACTGGTAGTGGATTTGTGTCCATCGGACGTAACTGAAAATTCTTGATAAACTTGATACTCTATTTTATATTATCACTCATTATTCAGTTTCATTTGAGTTAGTTGATTGTATCATATTTTGTGGATGAGATCTCGACTGCCTTACTAGTTCTATAGACTCTGTGACTTGACTATATATTAGACAGCGTTCTACAGCCGACACTACGGCGTAGGCTAGGCTTGGACACGAACTCGTATCCGAAAAGCGGGTGCGGGTCGTGACAAGTTTTTTTGGTGGCCCATGCAGGTCTACGTTAATCACTTCGGTTACGTCATTGTACCGGCGTGAGCCTGCAAATAGGAATAGAATTCTTAGGATCTCATCCACATGTCTTGACACGTTATTGGTCTCTATCCTTGATTTTATTGAATCCTTGACTTGCATCATTCTTGAAAATTCTTCAGCGGCTAAATATTTTCTTTTATTACAGTTAAATGGATCCTCAAGACAGAACATCACTCCCCTGAACACCCCATCCACTGCAGGCGGATCTTCCACGAACGGGACCCTACCGACACATGAAGACCAGTTTACTTATCTAAACGACCCGTCACAGCAGCATAACTCGAGATTCTGTAGAGACGACCACCCCCGCAGTTTCCTCCGCCGACTCCGCCACCAGCACCATTTCTTATACCAGCCCTCGTCCAGCATCCAGCACCTGTCCTGCCCCCAGCACCTGCATTGGACAATGCTATGCTCCTTAGGATCTTCCAGCAGCTCATCACTTCCCAGACGCGGCAGGCTGACGTCTTTCGTGATACACTGAGAGAGGCTCTTCAGACTAGGAATACTCCCCCACAGCTTCCCGTGTCACGACCCGCACCCTAGAGTAAGGGCACGAGACGTGGGTACGTCCAGCCTACGTCGCAGTGTCGGCGGTAGAACGCTGTCATAGGTCACATATATCTAACAGTTATAAGGTACCTGTACAGTTTATACACTCCGAATGGAGGTGACATAATAAGTACAGCTCAATCACAACTAAGGAAGGAAGTACGATACGATAGAATAGATGAAACACAGAATCCACAGATAATAGATACAAAATAAAGAGAGCTGAAAATCTAAGATAAATATCTCCACAAATCCAGAATACAATCTCCAAATAAAGATAAATAGAACTAGCCTAGCTAACTAGCATAGTCTATAGGGGTAGTGTCACCAGCAAGTGCTGGGTCCTCCTGAGAGTCCAGCTCGCATGTGTCGTCTAAGCCTGCTCCGTAATAGGTGGGACGCAGCTCCTCAAAATTATCTGTAATATTTCAACAGATCCAGTCAGGACTGGAGCGAGCACAGTACATCTCATGCAGTTCATATCATGACAGGAATAAAATACAGGTAATAGAGTAAGATACATAAAATGCTGAAGAGTATACATGAGTAAAAAAGAAGACTGTAATGAAATATCTACTATAAGTAAAGAGCTACAGTGAACTAGTGATTTAGAGTACAAGCTAGACATATGAACGGCTTGATAATAAACATGAGAGGTTGTATATGGCTACACTACTTTGGAAATTGTCCACATGACTATTTATACTCCCCTGTACCCCAATCAATACACAAGGATCCGTTCAAGTTATGTTATTGTACATGATTTTATATGGGGGCCCATAAATGGGTGCACATGAATATAAACATGGGGGCTCCGTGAACATGAAAGTACATGAATTACGAGAGTGCACATGAATGGTAAAAGCACAAGAATACATGATGAAAGTGAAATGCACATGACATGATGTATCTGATGCTCCCGAGGGCGATAACATCGTATGAAAAGATCCATATAGTACTAATCCGTGTTTCCATCGTGTCAGCATCAAGTAAAATAATCTAGAGCAAGAAAATACTCCTAGCAAGTATAAAACGGTCAGAGAATGTACTCGCCTGATATCCTGAATGTCTGAAAGAAATACTGCCTGAGGAGTGGTGTCTGGCTCCTAATCAGAACCGTACAAGTCATAACATGTCCAAACTAGTAAAATAAGCTACTATGATGCATTCTATATGATGTTGGGTCAATTCTAGACCAAAGTCAACCCTGGTCAACTTCAGTCAACTAACTAGTCAATACTAGGTCAACTAGGTCAACCTAGACCCAATCAAGTCTCACTAGGCCTAACCTTGTCTACCCTAGCAAGTTTACACCAAGCCAAGGCTATACAAGCCACAAACACACAATACTACTAAGAACAAGTATGCATATAGGTACATATATGTATAGGTACATACACAAGGGTTTAGCCAGGCTTGTATAGGCTATAGGCCTTTACTTGTATGGCCCTTAGAATACATCCATAGGAAAGTGCTCATAAATATCATGTGAACATAGGTAGAGGTATAGAGAGGGGCACGTATATGGGTGTACATGTAAATGTGTGTGTGAATGAGTGAATATAGGAAGTGGGTGTGTTAGAATAGTATACCAGTGTCCATGAATTAAGAAGTGTACGTATGTGTGTGCATTACAACATTTCAGCATTCATTTAAGGAGGTTCAGAATTTCAGGATTAAGAGGGCAGGGCTACTAGTGTATAGGAAATACAAATGTATGAGTGTGTGTCAATAGGGCATAGGCAGATAGGTATTCTCATCTCAGATTTCAGATTGGACAGCGAATAATGTGTGTGTAACAGTGTGCCAATGTGAGATTAGTGTGCGAGTGTTCTGTTCCCAGGTTTTGTGTGTGTCTCAGAAATTTAACAGTGTAATAGGTAGCTGTGGGTTAATCCCAGGTTTAGTTTACATGTTAAACCAATGCTCATTAATGTGATAGCTAATAAGTTCCTGTGTGTGTACATCTGTAGAAAATAGTGTAAATCTCAGGTTTAATCATAGGTTCCAGGAATTTGTAGTGTGAGATGTGGGTAAACATGATGTCAATCTCAGATTTAGGTGTAACATACGATGTGCAAACAGTATTTGTAAACCCAGGCTTTGACAGTTATGAAGCTTTCGAAGGCAAAAGCAAAATTGAAACTAGAATCTCATGCCTAGCATAACCCTCACATGTTAGCTAATTCCAGAATTGTTTACAACACAATTTAAGTTATTCAACAGTTAACCTACATCAATGAAACATATCATGCATGTATATAAAATCTGAATTTGAAAACATAACAGGAAATAAATAGGAAAATACTGAAATTGAACTCAGTTTGCAGGAACTGGGAAATCGAACGCCAACCCAAATGTAAATTCGAACACACATATCTATGATAAACACAAACCCTAACATGTTAACTAAATTCAGATGTGATTAAAACACGATTTAAATTATTCAACAGTTATGTATAAAGAAAAACTCAGGAACAGTGATAGTGTATCACACTGTATCAGAAAAATAGGCATTCCCTATTTCGAATACCAAAACAAACAATTAGCACACAAATTAGGGTTGGTAATCATCCATGCATATGTGCATGTGTCTCACTAACCTTCACGTGTCCAAAAATAGGACACGAAAGTGTCCTAGAACATCACAGGAACCAATCCAATGCACTGGCTCGACGGCAGTGAACCCGTGTCCAGTACGAGTCGAGTTTCTCACTCGACACAAAACCATTGGACACGAGGCCTTAGGGGTGTCATGTCAGACACTACCCCTACCTCTGTGTCAAACCACACGTGTCCAAGTATCCTGAATCAACCGCACGAGCACACGAGCAGCAGGGCACTGCTGACCGCACGCGCGTGGTCGTGTCCACAACTGAAAAATGACACAAACAGGACTCGAATCCAGCTCAGTCAAAGAGAAAGGGTTAAGCCACATAAAAGCACAAATTCCTATTCAAATACAATTCAAAAACAGTGATGAAAAGCCCACTGTGGCATTTCATCGAACAGATCTAGACATAGGCTGATATGTGTCCGATACGGATACGTAATGGACACGACTCAACACGAAATCTATACCTACAGCTAGAGGACACCCAGGGCTATACAAATATGCAAAGAAATCAGGAAACTAATTGTTAAAAAGAATGTTACCTATGTGTTGTTCTTCCTCAAGAAAACACAAAATAAGAATCCCTCCTTACTAGCTCAATGCTCCTATGGAAGCCAAAACTGAGATTTACCTCCACCAACAGCAAGAGAACAATAATCAGGTTGCAATGCAAAAGATTTGAATGAAAAAGGATAAGAAATGATCAAAATAGGAAGGGTTGAGGGAAGAACCAAACCTTGCTCTTTGAAAATGGAAGAATATGCAAAAAAGGCAAGAAACTTTGAGAGACATTAAATAGGGGGGTGGATCCCTAGGTGGCCGGCCCAAACTTCTAGGGTTAGGGTTTTGGGGATCATCAATGGCTCTCCTTTCATCTAGTCAAATCAAGGGTCCAAAAATCTAGGTTACACACTAGTCTAAGTTATGCATCCTAATTAGCTATAACTAACCATGACTAACTAATCCTAACAATGACTAACTAATACTAACCATGAATAACTAAGACTAATCTAGGCTAGGTCCAATCTAGGTTAGGGCTAATCACAACACATGGCAACTAATTAAATCAATATTACATCACACAATTCCAATAAATATATATATTTCAAATAAATTCAAAATGACAAAAATACCCTCAAACTAGAAATGTAGTAGTGACACCCCGGAACTTCCAAGAATTTCGTAGACCTTAGGCCCAGGGAATTCAATGGGACGGAAGGGATTCTCTACGCGGATGAGTGGTTAGAGAACGTGGATCGATATCTTCGGATGGCTCGAGTTCCTGAAGACGTGAAGATCGAGTCAACCAGCATGCAACTTTACGACATCGTCCGCACATGGTATAGAGATGAGCCCCGATTTACCGCACCAGACGTGACTTGGGAAGAGTTCAAGGAGCTGTTCAAGAAAAAGTTCTTCCCTGACGCGGCCAGAGAGGAGTTGGAGAGCGAGTTTGAGAGCCTAGAGCAGGGCAACCTCTCCATCGACGAGTACTCCGCAAAGTTTTCCCGCCTCAGCCACTTCGCAGATGCCATGACCCCTGAAGCCAAAGCTAAGAAGTTCAGAAAAGGGCTATCACATGAAATTCGTATAGCCATCGCCACCAGTCAAGCTACGACCTACGAAGGGATCTTGAAGGTCGCATAAGCGGTAGAGAAAGAGTTGAATCGCAAGCAAAAGAGAGACCGAGACACATATGGAGGAGGCATCAGCCAATCGGGATCAGCGAAGCGTCACAATGTTCCAGAAGGGCCCCAGCACATCAGCATCACCAGCAGCCTCAGCCAGCTACCGTAGCAGCTCGAGCACCACAAGGAGGACCAGAGAGGCACCCCATACAACAACAACCGGGAGATGCTCCATACCATCATCAAAAGAGTATTACTTGTCACTTTTGTGGCAAGGCAGGCCATATCGTTAAAGATTGCTACCTCAAGTTTGGAAGATGTTTAGTTTGTGGATCCAACCAGCACAAGGTCCGAGATTGCCCAGAAAGACGTACCGCTACGCACTGATTAACAACAACAATGCAGGTGAGAAGGTAAATTATTATAAGTAGTTATGGATGGATATGATGATAAAAATAGTTAGTGATGCTTGTTAGATACCTATCTAGAATATGGTAGCTATATACTTGGATTATCTAGAAAATTGTTGCAGCGATGGAAGCGTACAAAGTAATCGAGAGATTAAAGGCCCTCATCCAATCAGATGGTTTGGCCATGCTTGATTGTTATTTGAGCAATAGACAATTGCAGTTATCCTCGACTAAATAATCCTTTTCTCTAGGTTACTCAAAACTCATGTTTATTTTCGCTCACTATCCTTGCCTTAATTTGATCATCATTGCTCTTAGAGTATCTTGAATTGTCATTCGTTTAAATCGTTAGTACCCTTCCCTTGAAAAATGTCCATTTAGAACGATGTTGCTTGTCGCTCGTTTAATCTTTAATTTCGAGGACGAAATTCTTCTAAGGTGGGTAGGATGTAAACCCCATGATCTCTCTTATTTTATATAGGCATTTTGATGAAAATATGTTGTATCCTCGTACTCAGGATTCCGATTCGATTGATATTAGAGAATATTTTATAAATCCAAAATTGGTATCACTTAAGAATAATTTCATATTAATACTGCATCGTATATTTTATTATTTATTGACTGGATAACTTTTCTCAAACTAATTTAATTATTTATTGTCCCGAACTCCTACAAATGAGCTATATTAAATGTTAATTGTTAAACCAATTAAAATATTCTTCATATTTCTTATTATTATTGATATAGTCAAAATATTATTATTTACGACAAATTTGTAGAACTTGACTGTTCCCAGGACATCTATGTCTCGTTAACAAACCGACTATGTTGAACAGGCACAGAAACAATGACAAAATACTGATATTGTCATGTCCTAGAATATTTCAGAGTGTCCTGTCATATATAATACACGAGGCACAAATTTTTGAAGTGATTGTGCATCATATCAAGTTGAATTCCAACATTTGACGCAATATACATACTGCTTGACCACAAAGAAACAAAGCAGCAAACAAAACATGACAATTCATAGTGAAGGTAATTGTATTTTCATGTTGACACAACTCAAGGTTTAATAAGAAAATATTACCAACATTTCCCTTACAATATCCGGCCCAAAGCCTCAACGACTGAACCCGGACCCACCCTTATTCCTCCCTTATAAATAAGCTGCTATAGCAGTAATAGCTAGCACAGAAAAGAACCCTAGCCGCAATTCAGAAAGGCCATCCATCCGTGAGCTTTCCGAGCGCGCCATTTCGATAAAACGCCGAACTCGTCTCCTCGATCGAGCTTCCAGCATGCTGCCCGTCCCCTCCAAGCTTGCCGTGTCGTCTCCGGGCGATGCTTACTACCAGACCGCTCGACGCACGTCACCAAGCCTCGTGTGACTTCTGGTGACCCTCAACGCTGTGCACCGACGACGACTCCCAGTAGCCTCGCCGAGTATTTCCTGAGTTCGTCGCCCTCCCAGGCCGCTCCGAAGCATTCCTGGCTGGACGAGCCACGCCAACTCCTCCGCCTCACGCAATCCACTCCCTCTCCGGTGTAGGTAATCAGCCGAATCATATATATATATATATATATATATATATATATATATATATATATATATATATATATATATTCATTTCATATGGTTGAAGGAATAGGAAGTTCACGAAGCTTTTTCTATCACATGCACAAACTCTCTCTTCCGAGAAGAATTTGAGCAACATCACATGTGACCATGCCTTCTAGGTCCTGTGACTTTCTTTATGTTCTATCAATTTTAGAGTTAGTTGTCTTTTGCATTAAAGCCCTTCCAACTTGTATTAATTATAATGCTAGCTTAAACTACATTAGTATTAAAGGTATAGATTGTGAGTCACCCATATATAATAATGCAAGTAAAAGAGTATATATATATTATTATGTACATGATTAACAGAGTATAGGCTGTTACTAAATGAATGAAATTAAATAGTAAAAGAAAGTCTATATTTATCTCATCTAAAATAATAGTGACAACATTAATATTGTGGTTGGATATATATTTTTGGTTAGGCTTGTTGGATTAAGATTGGACTTGATATCCGCAGCGAGGCGTTGGCCAACATCACAGACAAGTATACCTTGCCCACTCTACAGTATTTTCATGCATTTTTCTATATTGCAGTTTCTTTCCTGTCACATTTCATTACCTGCCTCTTATGTTCATGTCAGTGATATTTTCCTCATTTACGTGCACGTACATTATTTTTTTATCCAATATATCACTGTTACTCCATGTACAGGTCCTAGTAGTATTGCCTTGTCATGAGTCACATTCACTTGACATGTCTTGACCTGTTAGTTGTACTTGACTTGATTCGACTTGACCGGACACCTGTATAGTTCCTTGTGACATAGAGGACATTTACCAGGCATGCGGGCTATATGATAGTTTCTGTTGGCCGGTAGTTCGGATGAGCTTCGGTTGTATTGATGATTCTGTTGGCCGTTAGTTTTGTGCTACGGTTGTGATATTCTGTTGGTCGTTATTCTCGGAGGAGATGTGATTGTGATTATTCAGTTGGTCGTTAGTTTTCGGATGAGCTACGATTGTCATGGTATCCCTGTCTGTTAGTCCAAGTGTTGAACGTTGTCTTTGATGTTGCATTGCCATGTATTTCGTGTAGAAGTACAGTGTTCCATTTCTGTCATTTTCTTTATGCATGTTATACTGTAGCGTGGCATGTTCTTCCTGTATCTTCTAGTCCTCTGAGGACCTGATGATCTCTTCAGGTTTAGCCGAGTTTTGAGCAGACGAGCGGATTTGAGCCAGCACCAGACTACAGCATCCTTGCAGCTGAGGTTGTCATTTGATTAACAGTTTTGACTCAATCATTTATTTTATGTCTTTATTTTACTTATGTCTACTGGTAGTGGATTTGTGTCCACCGGACGTAACTGAAAATTCTTGATAAATTTGATACTCCATTTTATATTATCACTCATTATTCAGTTTTATTTGAGTTAGTTGATTGTATTATATTTTGTGGATGAGATCTAGACTGCCTTATTAATTCTATAGACTCTGTGACTTGACTATATATTAGACAGCGTTCTACAGCAGACACTGCGGCGTAGGTTAGGCTTGGACACGGACTCGTATCCGAAAAGCAGGTGCGTGTCGTGACATGTGAGGAATGGTCCGATGGGGGGAGGGGGTGAGGGGCAGGGGGGATGCGGGTGGTTGGGTGGTGAGTGGGGGGTGGCTGGAGGGGTGGGCAGGGGGGGTGAGGGCGGCTGGAGGTGAGGAGGGGGGCTGGTGGGAGTGGAGGGTTAGGGTTCGGGTTAGGGATGGGTGTGTGTGTGGGGTAGGGGGGAGGGGCAGGGGGGGTGAGGGCGGCTGGGGGTGAGGAGGGGGGGCTGGGGGGAGGGGAGGGTTATGGTTAGGGTTCGGGTTAGGGTTAGGGGTGGTTGGTGGGGGAGGGGAGCAGGGGGGTGAGGGGGGGCTGGGGAGGGGAGGGGGGCTGGTGGGGGAGGGGTTAGAGACAGGGTTCGGGTTAGGGTTAGGGGTGGTGTATGGGGAGGGAGGGGTACGGGGGGAGGGGGGGGGGAGGGGGGCTGGGTCAGGGGCACCGATAGTGCCAAAAAATCTGATAATTTAGTAATAATTATTTGTTTTCCGACACCAAAAAATCTGATACTCCGATTCGAAACCACCGATAGTGCCGATATTTGTAACAAGTAGTTTTGTTGGTTGGTTAATGCCGTCGTCTATTTTCCTTGATCCCGATACTCATAGGAATGGTCCCGAGTCACGGCCGTATGTCAGGTTAGGACCTTCTTGCTGCTCGTGGGGTTGGGGGGTCTGTTCTTCGGGGTGGGGCCCCGAGGGGGCTCGTAGTATATATGTATGTAGTATATTCGTTTTAGTTTTAAAGTTTATTCATATTTGCAGATATCTAGAAATGGCTATATCCATGTATCTGCTAGACCATTCGTGAATGTACAACTGCATTCGAGATGACAGGTACGGTGTACGAGATGAATATATCGTCGGAGTAGAACAGTTCCTCCAATTCGTGAAGGCGTTTCCTCAATCCATGGACAGCATGGACATTAAGTGTCCGTGTGCAAAATATCGGAACATGAAGTTTCAACCAGAATTGGATGTGATGTATCTTATACACAAAGGGTTTCCTTCCGAATTACTACCAATGGACCGCACACGGAGAGCTTGTACCTTTAGCATTCCAAGCGGAGCCTTATGTGGAGCCTTATGTTGAGCCTTATGTGGAGCCTTATATGAATGTCCACAACCGAACTGGTGTCAACAACGAGTACGTGAACATGGTCTTCGACGCTGCGGGGCCTAGTTTCGATCCATACAATCGTGATGCAGCTGAGGAGGCACCGAATGTCGATGCCGCGAAGTTCCTGGAGAATGCAAGGACTCCTTTGTACCCTGGCTGTGAGGACCATTCACCGTTAGAGGTGATCACTCGGCTCTTGAGCATATAGTCTGACTTTAACATGTCGCAAGAATGCTATAATGGAGTGCTCGAGTTGATTACAGATATCTTGTCGGAGGGTGCCAAGTTACCGAAAGACTTCTACCGCTCTAAGAGGATGGTGAGATCCCTCTGGATGGGATACGATAAGATCGATTGCTGTCAGAACGGATGCATGCTTTACTACAAAGATCATAAGGATGCAGAAGTGAGCAGATTCTGTGGTGCTGATCGCTACAAGCCAACTGCTGCAGACAAGTCTAGAAGACCGACTGCTTTAATGCACTACTTGCCGTTGACGCCGCGGTTGCAGAGGTTGTTCATGGTGAAAGAGACTGCCAAAAATATGAGTTGGCACAAGCGACAACAGATCGAAGGAGTGTTGGATCATCCATCTGATGGAGAAACGTGGAAGCACTTTGATCGAGCATATCCTAATTTCGCTTCTGATGCGCGTGATGTAATATTGGGGCTCTGCTTTGATGGTTTCACCCCATTTGGTCTTTCAGGCTCCCAATATTTATGTTGGCCGGTAATCCTCACTCCATACAACCTACCGCCTTGGATGTGCATGAAGACACCTTACATGTTCTTAACTATTATCATCTCCGGTCCGAACAGCCCAAAGAGGAACATCGACGTGTACTTACAGCCGTTGATAGATAAGCTGAAGCAGCAATGGAAAACAGGAGCATACACGTATAATGCTTCAAAAAAATAGAATTTTTAGATGCGGGCAGCACTAATGTGGACAATTAATAACTTTTTGGCTTATGGAATGTTATCTGGATGGAGCACTCATGGTCGGCTTTTATGTACGTATTGCATGGACCGCACTAAGGCTTTTCGTTTGAGACACGGAGGAAGTAGAACAGCAAATGAGACTTTATTTTCTTTTTTGGTTGAGAGCATATCTATGGGTATCTTCACAATTTACTTTTTTTGTACGTATATACTTGCACAGAATAATTAAGTTAGCATCGTTTATTTGGTATTTAGGTTGATCGTCCGAAGGCAATCCTTGAGAATGAGTATATTAAAACTCTAGCCAAGGGACCAATTTATCAAGTGAAGACCTGGCCAAGTTACTGCGTAAATGGCTTCAGATTCAAGTCAACAAATGCTCGAATAAGAGACGACTTCTTGGATTTGGATTCTACAAAGAATAGCTGTTTGTGCATAAAATCTTCAAACTACAAAGACGTCGACCCAGGCAATGACTTCTTTGGCGTCTTACGGGAGATTGTGGAACTGACATACAATTATGCTATAGAACCTTGTAAGATCGTCTTGTTCAGATGCGACTGGTTCGATCCGATCCAAGGTCGAGGTTGGAGAGTTGACAAACATGGTCTTGTTGACATAAATTATCGCCGTCGATATCAAGCTTATGAGCCGTTTGTGTCATGACCCGCACCCGCTTTTCGGATACAAGACGTGTCCAAGCCCAGCCTACGCCGTAGTGTCGGCGGTAGTACGCTGTCTAGACCGTAATAAATAAAGTGCTCATAAATACTAAATGCTCATTCACAACAACTAAATCAACTTTACAAAATATAGAAGTTTTACATTTGCAGAAGAATGTAAGTTTTTATATTTATAAAAAACTACCACACAACTAACTAGTCTTCTATGGTTTAGCCTTCCAGTCTCTATCTCCCTCTTATATGGTCCATAGCGCAAAAGTAGACACGTCATCCTCACCTATAACAACGATCCAGTCAGGAAAGGAGCAGAGTACAACCATATTGCAATTAATGTTGTTAGTCCAAAATAAGTTAGAACAAGCGAAAAACAATGATGACAAAGAGTATATAAAGAACTAGTACTAGCCAGGTATGAACGATCAAGATATGAACTAGCAAAATGTAAACTAGCAAGATATGAACTAACAAGATAATGGACTAGATAAAGGAAAAAAATAGGAACCACTATGTGTGTGTGAAATACCTTTTAATACGTGAACGGCTGGGATAATACGGCACATCATACGATGGCTATCATTCAGTAATTGGTACGGCTAACTTATACGTGGGTGTGTATGACTTAGCTATCATTCGGTAACGGTAATTGGGTTTGTTCACGTATTTACCCAGTATTTTCCCTCCCGACTCTGTAACAATCAATAACGGTCAATGATACACTAAGAAGGATATGATAACTACAGTATCACAATCGTGTCTCAATGGAATATCAAGCAATGACTCAACGGGATATCAATCAAGAAAACTATAGTGTAAACATTATAATGAACTAAAACATAAATGCAATACTGTACTTGCTTGAATCCTTGCACAAACCATAGTCACAAGTAGATGATGAGGGGATTTACAATCTAGAAGCTGTCAACCTATAACATACATCGTACCACGAACCATGCACGAAAACCACAAGTCAATTCTAATAATCTAGTTCTAAATTCATGGAATAGTGGCTAGTTGGATTACTAATCTAATAATAATTAATTCTGGAATAATTCAATTAAAAACCTAATTTAACCTAATAATAATCTGAATATAATCTAAACATGCAAGTTTGGCCATCAAAAGTCGTGTTTTCCAATTTTGGAAACCATCACACGCAAATCGAGACGTGCCATTAACTTTTTAGTCAAACGCTGTGAACTCTAGATTTTGAAAGTGCACTTTGGTAGAATTCAGTTCCACGAGTGCGCTGGAATCAACCATGTCGCAAAATCATGTTTTGGTCAAAAGATTTCGCCGTTATGGCTAATCGTGACCAAAACGGGGATCAACCGATCAGTTCTGAGTTCAACAGAATAAATAAAATAATAGATTAACGAAATAATTTTTGGGAAAATTATATTTCGTAGAGCTCTGTGTTAGCTTTCCGAAACTTCAAACGGTTCATTATTTCGATTTCTGGTTCTTCCGGAATCTCGAAAACACCGAAACGTGTCAAGTTTTGGACAACCGACACTCTACGAATTTTCCAGAAATTTAGGAATAATATCCACGAAAATAAATTACATAATCAGAAATTTTACCTCAATATGAATCCAACAAAAAAAATGGCGCGCGAAAATCACGTCGGAGTTGACGGCAATCGCTTCGGGAAGTCGGAAACCCTAGATGAGTTCTCCCACAAAAGGCGGCTGGAATTTAATTAGGGTGAACGAATATAATAATATATATATAGGAGAGAGAGGCGGTGGCTGACAGGTTTGAGCGCCGACGGGTGGGACAGGGTACGGCTGACTGTGTAATATTTTAGAAAAATAGGTTTTTAATTACCAGAAATGAATTTTTAATCAGTTTTTAATCAAATAACTCAAAATAAATATGTAAAAATATCAGAAAAATCTGTAAAAATTTCAGAAAATATAAAATAACATATAGAACCCTAGAAAAATATTTGGGGTCAATATTTGCTCATATGCTTGCATAGTAAATTCTAGAAGTCTTAGAAAATAGGTTTTTCCTATATTTAATTATCTAAAAATTCCAAAAAATTGTAGAAAAATACAGAAAATATATTTAACCTAATAGAGCCTAAAAAAAAATAATGGGTCTCAAAATAGTCACAAATGGTCTTAAAATAAATTATGAAAGTCATTCATAAATATAAATCTTCATAGAATAAATATTTTAAAATATATAAAAATGTCTAAAAATTATAATAAAATATAATATAGCTATAGAATGCATATAGACAATATCTAGAGATCATGTGACCACAAGATGGTCAAAACTCACCAACAAGCTTTGGCATGACTCCCAATGACCATAAAATTAATCATAAACAAATAAAATTAAAAAAAATTAAAAATTTGGGAAGTGGGCTTACAAATCTACCCACCTTAGAAAAATTTCGTCCTCAAAATTTCAAAATATACAAATAGGCACAACCAAGAATATCATCGAAATATGACATGACCAATCGATATGAATAAGCACGACAAAGAATATAATCAAGAAAATAATGTGATGAATGATCGAAATTGATCAGGCGTATAGAATCGAAATCTAAATACGTTTTAGAAATATAGTGGAAGGAAATCAAAATAGGTTTAAAAGATGACGATTCGAAAATAGAAAAATATGAGAGAAATAAAGAACTAGTAGTTGTAGAGAAGGTGGTAACAAGAAATAAGACATCAAATAAATTTGAAAAAAAAAAAAATAATAGTCGTATGCCAATAAAGGATATAGTCGCTATGATATTCGAAAATCATAAGTATATCCGAAGTCATTTAACCGAAAATCCATGCCTCGCCAGTGTACATCTGGCTGCCGTGAACACTTGGTTTCATGACTCAAGTATAATATGTTATCGAACACTTTATCAACTATACCCAATATTGGCATAATAAATCAAAAGATCAATAATACAACAAGGATATAGTTTTAGTAATATTCGACAACCTACGCATACTTAAAATTATTGTAACTTAGGGGTCATGCCACGCCAGTGCACTGCTGACTGCAGTGAACCCGCAGTCTCCATAATTCAAATAAATGGGGACAGTGCACATCTGCCTTACCATTGTATGTCACCGAAAATTATTTCAACTATATCCATAAGAATTTTAAAAGAACTTCAATAAATTCAAATAAGTCGATCATGATAAGAAAATATAAGTATCTGTCCTTGAGTAAAAGTATCAGTTTTAAAAACAAAACGATCACAAAATGAACGAAGACGACTTGAATTAATATATAGATAATTAAACCAAGATTAGGAATTGAAAATAAAACGATCGCAAAATAGTTTTGAAAATAAAATGAGGTTTAGAGAAGGCATATGATAAAATAGCACAAAAATGATCAAAATTAGGAATTAAATTCTATGAAGGCCTAACTTACCAAACGTATATTCTACCCACCTTGGATCCTACCAACATGTCAAAACAAAATAACATATTCTCTTAAAAAAATTCTTCGATTTATCCATACCGAGACTTCAATAAATCATTAGCTAAATCACATGGCCTATTTAAATATCTTAACTATCCAAGGGTCAAATTGAATAAGGGACTCCTAGTCCTATTTATTCTCCTAAAATTAAATTAATCATAATTGTGAATGAGCACACTAGTCGCAGGCTTGCAGTAGTACGACTAACTTAAGTACTACCACAAGTTCGTAATCTTTTGCGAAATCAGACCTGCATGGGCCACCATAAAAACTTGTCACGACCCGCACCCGCTTTTCGGATACGAGACGTGTCCAAGCCCAGCCTACGCCGCAGTTTCGGCGGTAGTACGCTGTCTAGCCCGCAATAAATAAAGTGCTCATAAATACTCACTGCTCATTCACAACAACTAAATCAACTTTACAAAATATAAAAGTTTTACATTTGTAGAAGAATATAAGCTTTTATATTTATAGAAAACTACCACACAACTAACTAGTCTTCTATGGTTTAGCCTTCCAGTCTCTATGTCCCTCTCATATGGTCCATAGCACAAAAGTAGACACGTCATCCTCACCTATAACAACGATCCAGTCTGGAAAGGAGCAGAGTACAACCATATTGCAATTAATGTTGTTTGTCCAAAATAAGTTAGAATATACGAAAAACAATGATGACAAAGAGTATATAAAGAACTAGTACTAGCCAGGTATGAACGATCAAGATATGAACTAGCAAAATGTAAACTAGCAAGATATGAACTAACAAGATAATGGACTAGATAAAGGGAAAAAAATAGGAACCACTATGTGTGTGCGAAATACCTTTTAATACGTGAACGGCTGGGCTAATACGACATATCATACGATGGCTATCATTCAGTAATTGGTACGGCTAACTCATACGTGGGTGTGTATGACTTAGCTATCATTCGGTAACGGTAATTGGGTTTGTTCACGTATTTACCGAGTATTTCCCCTCCCAACTCTCTAACAATCAATAACGGTCAATGATACACTAAGAAGGATATGATAACTACAGTGTCACAATTGTGTCTTAATGGAATATCAAGCAATGACTCAACGTGATATCAAACAAGAAAACTATAGTGTAAATATTATAATGAACTAAAACATAAATGCAATACTGTATTTGCCTAAATCCTTGTACAAACCGTAGTCACAAGTAGATGATGAGAGAATTTCCAATCTAGAAGCTGTCAACCTATAACATACATCGTACCACGAACCATGCACGAAAACCACAAGTCAATTCTAATAATCTAGTTCTAAATTCATGGAATAGTGGCTAGTTGGGTTACTAATCTAATAATAATTAATTCTGGAATAATTCACTTAAAAACCTAATTTAATCTAATAATAATCTGAATATAATCTAAACATGCAAGTTTGGCCATCAAAAGTCGTGTTTCCCAATTTTGGAAACCATCGCACACAAATCGAGACGTGCCGTTGACTTTTTAGTCAAACACTGTGAACTCTAGATTTTGAAAGTGCACTTTGGTAGATTTCAGTTCCACGAGTGTGCTGGAATCAACCATGCCACAAAATCATGCTTTGGTCAAAAGATATCGCCGTTATGGCTAATCGTGACCAAAACGGGGATCAACCGATCAGTTCTGAGTTCAACAGAATAAATAAAATAATAGATTAACGAAATAATTTCTGGGAAAAATATATTTCGTATAGCTCTGTGTTAGCTTTCTGAATCTTCAAACGGTTCATGATTTTGATTTCTGGTTCTCCCGGAATCTCGAAAACATCGAAACGTGTCAAGTTTTGGACAACCGACACTCTATGAATTTTCCAGAAATTTAGGAATAATATCCACGAAAATAAATTATATATTCAGAAATTTTACCTCAATACGAATCCAACAAAAAAAACGGCGCACAAAAATCACGTCGAAGTTGACGGCAATCGCTTCGGGAAGTCGAAAACCCTAGATGAGTTCTCCCACAAAAGGCTGCTGTAATTTAATTAGGGTGAACGAATATAATAATATATATGTTGGAGAGAGAGGCGGTGGCTGACAGGTTTGAGCGCCGACAGGTGGGACAGGGTACGGCTGACTGTGTAATATTTTAGGAAAATAGGTTTTTAATTACCAGAAATGAATTTTTAATCAGTTTTTAATCAAATAACTCAAAATAAATATGTAAAAATATCAGAAAAATCTGTAAAAATTCCAAAAAATATAAAATAACATAAAGAACCGTAGAAAAATATTTGGGATCAATATTTGCTCATAGGCTTGCACAGTAAATTCTAGAAGTCTTAGAAAATAGGTTTTTCCTATATTTAATTATTTAAAAATTCCAGAAAAATTGTAGAAAAATACAAAAAATATATTTAACCTAATAGAGCCTAAAGAAAAATAATAAGTCTCAAAATAGTCAGAAATGGCCTCAAAATAAATTATGAAAGTCATTCATAAATATAAATCTTCATAGAATAAATATTTAAAAATATATTAAAATGTCTAAAAATTATAATAAAATATAATATAGCTATAGAATGCATATAGACCATATCTAGAGATCATGTGACCACAAGATGGTCATAACTCACCAACAATCTTTGGCATGACTCCCAATGACCATAAAATTAATCATAAACAAATAAAATTAAAAATAAAATAAAAATTTGGGAAGTGGGCTTACAGTTTGTACTAGCAAGCCAGGCTCAGCTAGTTTACATTACCAGCTATCCAAAACGAGGAGCCGGGAGATCAGATTGGTGGGCAGTTTGTAAGACTAAAGCTCGGAATACCTTAGATGTCGACGAGATAGCTTATCAGGAAGACGAACCACCTATTATTACAAATATTGTCGATGTGGACTCAACGGAAGTTCCTCATGCATGTTTCATCAATTAGAAGAGGTAGAAGTATCAGAAGAAGAAGAGGAAGTTGATAGAAGTGAAGAGGAAGAGGAAGAGGAATCGAAACAAGATGAATTTTCAGAAGAGGATTGAATATGTTTAATTTTCAGATGTAATATGGTTTACTTTTGTTATTTTTCAGATGTATTATGGTTTACTTTTGTTTTTTCAAATGTGGTATGGTTTACTTCTGTATTTTTTCAGATATGGCTCGACGTGGATCCTTTGGTTCCGGTGCTGGTGGGAGTCGACGAGGCCGACAGTCTCCATCTACCACTCCTCCTACCGACTCCTCCTCATCCCCCCATACTCCAGTATACACTAGCGGCCTAGTCGTCGGCAGTGTCTCCATACCCGGCTCTAGCAGTTCCAGGCTAGGGCCTTCTTCTTCTACGCAGCCAGTACTGTCGAGTATTCCAGAGGCTGACCCCATTACTGAGGAGCAGGCCGAGGCCGAGGCCCATGCCGAGGGCGAGGGCGATGTCGAGGCCCACGTCGAGGGCGAGGCCGAGGCCGAGGGGCAGGCTGCGGGTAGGGGCAGGGGGCAAGGGGACAGGGTAGGCTGCAGCTCCCATTTGAGACAGATCCTCCGTGTCGCCCGGAGGGGGATCTGAGGTTGGAGATTTGGGCGTGTACTCGGACCAGGCGGTAAGTAAAATTGTTGCATTTAATTTATTTAAATTTATTATAAACTTGTTTAATAAATTTTAATTTCCATTATACATGTATTATCCCTCCTCCGTACACCGGTCGCTGGGTACATTCCTGCGACAGAACTACGGGGGTCCCTGGATCAACTGGAGGGATGTCCCGGCCGACAAGAAGGCCTTCTGGTTTGAGCACTTCTCGGTACGTAAAAGTTTATTTCCTTTTAACATTTAGTATGTTATGTTATAACTTACGTACTACTATGATTTTTTCAGCGGACTTACTTCTTTCCTCCCCACCACGCCGTTGCTGTCGAGTCTATTTTTTTCCAGGAGAGAGCCTATTCAGGGTTGGATCTCTGCCGTCGACTGGGAGACAATGAAGAGGAGATTCGAGGAGGGAACCTACAGGGAGAAGTCCGCGAAGTCTAAAAGAGCACGACAGGCGGGGTCGCAGTGGTGTGGTGGGTCACGGTCCATCACGGATTTCTTTACTCAAATGGTACATATCTCGTCGTATACCCATAATTAATACTTTATAGTAATATATTTCTTTCAACTTAACTGACAAATCATATAATAATTTTGTAACAGGTTGAATCGGAAGAGGACCCGAATATGGTGACCTTGTTCCTCGCCACGCACCCGAAGGGGGAGCGGTTTGTTGACGACAAGGTCCAGGACACCTACGTAAGTTTTACTTAATGCTAGTTCATTAATATTAATTTTTAGTTACATAGAAAATTCATATAGATGTTATTTCTAGGAAGAGTTTTTGAAGTTTTACTTAATGCTAGTTCATTAATATTAATTTTTAGTTACGTAGAGAATTCATATAGATGTTATTTCTAGGCCAAGTTTTTGAGGCTTAGGGAGGCCGGGCCGACACGGTCAAAGGGAGCTAGTGCTAGCACTTCCCAGCAGCCCTCGGCCGTCGTAGCTCAGTCAGATGACGAGCTGTAGATGAGGGCCGTTGGTGGCATACATAGGGGTATGTACTATGGTACCGGCACCTATAGTACCTTTATTACGTCACGGGCCGCCTTCATTACGACACATGCCTCTACGACCGCCACTAGTGTGTCCGGCCCCGTACAGACTGAGGAGTCGCTCCTCCACCAGTAGAGTGTCGATGCACAGGTCGCAGCTCTGCGTGACTAGATGCTACAGAGGATGGTGGCATCGTAGTCGCATCCGCAGCTGCATACGAATGATTCTGCGCTCATCTCACATTTTGAGTGGCTTGAGGAGACGACTGAGGCGCTGTGACAGATGACCCACGCTACGCAGGAGACTACACAGTAGTTGGTCGAGCAGATGCAGCAGTTCTGAGAGATAGCTACGGAGCGACCGTCTGCTGGTACGCCGGAAGCATTGTCTATATTCGGCGGTGCATGGGAGGACATGCTCGTCAACCTGTTGTCACTGGAGGAGTATCAGACGATCCTGGCGCTGCGACGATAGTCATCTGGTGGCGCTTCTCCTCCAGCTCTGGCTCCAGCTCCAACTCCAGGCGATCAGTAGTTTTGTTTTTACATTTTCGGACTTTGTACTTTATATTTTTTACTTTGTACGTATTTGGGGATATTGACTTTGTTCGTTGAGGATATTGACTTTGTACGTATTTGAGGATATTATTGACTTTGTTCGTTGAGGATATTATTGACTTTGTTCGTTGAGGATATTATTCGTTGAGGATATTATTTGTTCTTTATATTTTTTGTCTATTCTGGAATGTATTTTGCGTGCCGGTGTTGAGTGTTCCACCGAGGGGGTCGGCGAACCCAGGGATTGGATTCTGTATTTTGTAATTTGGATTCTATATTTTGGCTCAAGCTCCAGCTATATTTGCATTCTGGATTTTGTTTTTTTATATTTTTTTAACTTAGCGATATTTTTAGCGACGTTAATAAGTGTCGCTAAACTGTAGCGACGTTAACGAACGTCGCTAAAAACGTCGCTAAATTACTGACGTGGCATCGAATATGATGTCAGCACATCGTCGCCAAAACGTCGCTAAACGGCGACCACATACTACCGTCGCAAATAGCGTCGCTAATTAGCGACCACGGGAGAACATCGCAAATAACGTCACTAACCAGCGACGTTAACAACGTCGCTAATTAACGTCGCCATAGCGACGTTTTGTGACATTTTTTCGATTAGCGACACGCTTTTTTTCGTCGTTTATATAACGTCGCTAAAAAAATTTTGCGACGTTTTAACTGGGTTTAGCGACGTTTGTGAACGTCGCTAATTCGACAGATTCTGGTAGTGTATTCTCTCTTCCCATGCATGTTATATACTGTTATATTTAGTATTTTTTTATGTATCTTGCTACGTCCCTTTGAGGACCTGGTGATCTCTCTAGCTTATTACTGGTTTTCTTTCAGATATTTGTTGAGATTGCTAGAATAGAAGGATAGATTGGTAGAAGATTGTATCTCTAGATTTTAGGTATCGATAGTGGTATTTTTATCATTCTTTCGTCTTGAATATTTCATGATGACATTTCAGCTATATAGCCTAGTTTTACAAGTTTCTTTTTTGTTATGAGCTAGTTCAGATGATTGTATTAAGGTCTGGCCAACCTTATTACAAATTACCTATTCTTGTATTTATATTCATGTAGCATCAGTGTATTATTGTTTGATCAGCATTAATGCACTAGTTTCCACTTGTGATTATTATTTGTGGATTGAGTTATAACTAACTTGCCATTTTAGATCCTATCTTAGGCATCTTACATGCATTACTTGAGGGTTCCATAGATTGAATTCACCTTTGAGTATGTACCAGCTGGCCGTGTAATGTGCTAGTCCAGTGACTTTTAGGACTGGGGCATGATAGATTTTTTTGGTGGCCCATGCATGTCGAGTTAGCCGTTTCAGTTACGTTACTGTATCGAGCGGGCCTGCGAATATGATTGAACCCTTAGGAATCTCAATCCATAATTGCATTGACAATTCTTTTAGAAATTTTTTTACCGTCCTTGAACTTCGTATTTGCTCTCGACTGTTCTTCTTTTGCTTTCTCGTGCCATTGTTTCTCGTCTCTTCCCATTTCAGAGAGACGAATGATCGTTCTTTATAGAATTTATCAAAAATTCTTAAGTTATAGTGTAAATTAGTTTGCTTATTAAATTTTGATTGCTTGATAGAGGGGATTAGAGATGCTATATGCCCTAGGTATCTAGTGATATTGATGTTTGCAACTAGTATGCAAGGGTTATAATTTTTTTGGATAATATGTTTAATGGGGTAGTGTGGCCAAAGGTGGGTAGACGTCCTCAGTATAGAAATAAATATATGATCATACTAGGTTATGCTCTTCTTATAGTCACTTGACCAAGAATAGAGTGGTTGTTTTAGTGTAGAGATTGACCCTCTATAAGAAGAACCTAAACATAGCCTAATCCAACCTATTTACTATTATGCCCTATTAGTTGTATAGTTAGGATTAGACATAATGGTAGGTATCGCTAGCTTGTTTAGGTAAGATTAGATGCATAATTTATATGTTCCATAAGCTCTACCTAGATAATCACAATAACCTACGAGGATCTCTAGTAGGTAAATAAGTTGACAACCTTTCAAATTTAGGAAGGAGTTAGTGGCCATGGATGATAGGAAAGCAATTACCGATAGTTGAATTAGTATTAGCTTGCTAGTTGTTTCTTGTAGGTTAGAATGGCAACCTTTTAGAGTACGTCCGTTAAATATTTGAAGATAAGACGGATCATTTATTCCATGGTTCAAAAGCGCCTTCTCTCTTATCATTTGAGTTGATTGATAAATTGAATTTTGAGGACAAAATTCTTTTAAGGTTGGTAGATTGTAAGCATCATAATTTTTAATTTTATATGATTTTTATTTATTAAATCAGATTTTTATTTATAATTATGACTATATATGTACCTTTTCGTAGCTTTGATTTTTGGAGCACAAGAAATGACAATCCTTCGAAAGGTCCTTCATAAGTTTTACGTAGACAAGTGCACCTTTAATTTGATATATTATGTCCCATCCAAACTTGTCCCCTAATATTCTTTTGACTTCGCACAACTTTGGATCAATTTTGGCTATTTGACTAACTACCATAATTCTAGACCTAACTTTCAACTTGAGTTCGGAACTCAGCATCAATCAAAACTATTTAACCCAATATATGATTTTGATCTATTTTGAGCCTACGACACACATGCCTAGGGTGTGCCACTCAACCGAGTTTCCATGTGCTATTTATTTGCGAATGGCACCAGAGACTCATTGGTTGACGTATCAGATTTGATTTGACTAGAAAATATATTTAGACCCTAACCTAACCAACCCCACTTGGTAGAGCCATATTAGGTTGCCATGAACTAGTCAAATTATTTTGAATTTATTTTACGAAATTTTGTATAACGAAATAGGTTTAAATAAATTTTTTTCATATATATGATTATATTTGTAATAGCCTAATACTATATATTTATTTATTTAGTTGAATTATAAATATATATGTGTTTAGGATTTTTATTTATTTATGGTATACCAGGATTTATATGCATATTTTTAATATTGTTATATAAGATTTTGTGTAATTTATGTGAACTATTATTTATATTTACACAAGGATTATATATTTGTAAATATAAATACATTTTGCGTAATAATAACTATATACATGTTTCTATATAAATAAGTCCTATATGGTTTGTAGAAAAATTAAAATATAGATTTGTATATACCCATACCCGTATATACTAATTAAAGTTATACACACACACACACACACACACACACACACACACACACACACACACACACACACACACACACATATATATATATATGTAATAACATACTTAAATTTTACTGGGGGATCTTAGTGGACTCGTTGTTCATAACGTACTTGATAATTAAGTACATACAATGAGTTTGAGGAACATTCTCTGGAGAACGGGGTAGAAATAAGTGGACCTGTTACCCATGATGCACCTAGAACTGGGCACGGATAACAAGGTGAAATGACAAGTGCTATCAGGGACAACCCGAGTATGTTAGCAAAAAGCTAATAGAAAAATGCCTTGCTCAGAGTAATATGGACTTGACAAGTATATTTTTAGTTGTGTACGCTATTAGAGACAATGTGGTTGAAATAGTGAGAATCGCGATAATTATTCGTTCAGAGGTAATATGGACGTGATGAATATATCCTTTCAAGTTGGAAATAAATCAGAGGTGATGTCGACATTTAAATCCTCTAAATTTTGGGAATCTATTTTTTATTTTTAAGAGGATTAATCACTATTTAATAAATTTTGATTTCAATTATGACCATTAAGTACCATTTTTCATAGATTGGATTTTAGGAGCACAAAATTAGTCGTTTTCTCCAAACAAATTCCATATGCATGATCCAGACGAGATCACCATCATTTATTCCTATCATGTTCCACTCAAACACGTCATATTGTAATCTATCTTTATTTCATAATATTCATGTTAAAAGTCCCAGTTCTATCATCTACCGTGTTACCGTTGTCCGTTCCGACTGAAATTGGAGACCCACTTTTGATTCAAAGCTTTTGACCCAATATATGGTTATGATATACTGTGAGCTTACTACATACTCCCACTTGTGTCCCACTCAATTGAATCCCCAATCCCCATGTGCTACTTATACACAAAAGTCACAAAAGACCCATTTTTGGGGTTTCGGAACCCAACAAGCCCGCATCGACTTAGACCAATCCAACTAGAAGTGGTAGAGCCTAACCTAGGTTACTGTACTTAGTTTGACCATCCTTCATTAATTCTAATCAATTTTACTCAGCCAACAAATATTTAGAGCAAAGGTGGCACCTATTAAAGAGGGTTTCCAAATTAGGAATGACTCGATCTTTCTCACTCTTTTCTCAATCAAGTCTTCTTATTATGGAGTGTATAACCACCTAGTAAATCATCCAAATCCCATGTTGTAGCCATGTATTGTTTTTCTATCCTTTTTCCTCATAAATTGCTTTTCGATATATTTTTAGGGCCGGCCAAACCCTTCTAAATCGAGAGCATCACCACCAAGGCCGACCGTACCCTATATAGCTGCTCCTGCTATTTATTGTTGTTCCATCTCCATTTTGACCTCTCATGATGCTCCACGAAGGTCATTGGAAAGCCAGGATGACCCCTACCACCTAAAGGATTTTCTAAGCCTTACTCGCCGTTCGAGACCCGAAATAGCCCCAAACATCAGCCAAAATTCAGCAATCCAGGCTGAATTTGCTCCCCACCATGCACCCAGTTTTTGGAGTTTCTGCGACTCCGACATCCTCATAACCTCCTCCGTAGAGACCCTATGTTTTTCTATTATGTCTTCGATACCTCTCCTAGTCGCCACAGCCGATGGATCGCTTCCGTTTGCCCGTGGCGAGCGTTACATGAAGATTAGTCCAAACTGAACTAGTTTTTGTGGGTCGCTGTTTGCACCTCCTTATGACACACCACGAAAGAAAATAACTACTTGGTAACATTCCTCATACCTTCCTCTACCCAAAAGTGTTGCATATTAATCTTATTTAATTTTATGCATTTTGTACATCCATCTTCATAGGACAACTCATCATACACCAAAAAACTTATAAAACCAACTTGTAACTTTTACTTGTGATGCCACCAGCTCATTATATTAGTTTTCAAGCTATAAATATTGTTTTCCATGCTAGAGACCTCTGAAATAAACCTTTTTCATATTTATTCTAGAATATAAAATTATATTTATATGTGCTGACTTGTTCCAATCTACCGACTAAAAGACATGTTGTGCAATTAATTGACTTTAGTGAGTAGATACCATGTTAATGCCTATAAAAAGGATCAATTCTTAATTATAGACATTTTAACTATTTTTTCCAAAATTATTAAAATATATTTTAAGTATATTCTATGGTAGATTAAAGGTGTAATTAATACCAAAACAGTATATGACAACTTGAGGCAAAACTAGACGAGTTGTCGTGTAACCTAGTTTTGACCATAGATGACTATGAAATAAATTATTGTATAGCGAACGTTAGTATGATAGCTGACCGGTTGTATCATATGATCGTAGGAGTTCATGATGATACTATTAGGATTACCGAAGCAAATCCGTTCTATGCCCACTTGGAAGATCCAGGCGAGTGTACCTTGTCGAAGTTTCAGTATATATGTCTTACTTTTTTTGTTGCTTATTTATTTCTTAGTTCTAGATATTATGGACGTAGGATATTAGTTGATACTTAGCGTTTGAATTACATTGGGTGTCGATATCAGTATGTCGATATCATGTATCGATACTAGACATGATGTTGCATGTATATTCGTGTTTCATTTAAAATGATAGGCCGTATGACACTAAGGTAATCATGATACAGAGTCTTAAGTGATATTTTTATGGTTATGAACCCTGTGATCACTACGCCAAATCATATATTTTTTGATAGACCAAAACTGTCATAAATCAAGTTTAACGACAATTTTGGTCCGTTAGAAGATTCGTCGTTAATAGCGTGTCCCAAAATTTAAAAGACAATTTTGGACTGTCATTTTATAATTGATAAAATGACATTTATTATCTATCAAATAAAAACAACAGATTAAAATTGCCAAATAACGTGTGAATTGGTTGGCGACTACTTTTGTTTTTTCAATAGTTCACGTCTGTTGTTTTGCTGGAAACAGAATTAAAAAGATTCTCAAATCATTCATATCAAATCTATTTAAACCTGTTCATATTCTATATAAATTGAAATACATCTGAAAATAAAATTTTATATGGACAACAACAACCATCAACAGTGGAAAAACTTAATCAAAATAATATTAAGTAATAAATGTATCAAGTTTATAAAGCACCAATCCATCAAAACACAAAAATTAACTCCAATGTTGCTAGCTCACAATAGTTTCATTCTCATGATGAACAAAAAGAAGACAATGATATTGCTATCTTACAAGTGCACTACAAAAAGGAGAATTTTAAAACCTCACGAACTGAACCGAATATTTTGGCCAATTGATCATTTCTCCGACGGTAATTTCATCAAACTTCCCATCTCTATCGAACAACATCTCATTGCCGTAAATTTTTTTATTGATAATAATATTATAAGCTTCATCATTCAACGGTGCATCTGTATTCACGTCCAATAGCAACAACTTTCTTTCTAAAATTCTTCAAAAGACAAGTCTTTATGGGTAAGGTAGACTGATCATGTCCCTATATACAAACATAAGAAAAAACATGAGTATAGAATTAAGCTAATGTATATATAAGGAGAAAATCTTGACTTAGAGTCAACATTAAATGAGAAAGAATTTGAACCAATTATTTTGTGATATAGAAAAATATTTATCCACATGTTATATGGGTTGAACCTACTAGATAATTTTTTATACATAAATGTGGTTGTATTTGGATCAAAATTTGTAAACCCTTAGACCAACTTTTCCCATTTTAATATAAATTTTTTATTAAATGTTTATAGTGGTTCATTATTTATCTTTATTAAATATCATTGGATAGGTGGGGTTTTGTAAAATCCTATTTGCTCATAGACGTAAGTGTTAAATTGGAAATTTAAATTCCCCCCTAGCCGATCATTCAAACCCTGCGATTGGGATTCGAATCCAAGACAATATGATAAGCTTCAAATCCTAAATATAACCAAATAGTCCAATCCAAATCTGACTTTGAATCGGATTTCCTCCTATCTAATCTCCCCTATGCTCATCTATACATAGATGCTGGGGCAGTCGACCTTTCTTCCCCTACAAATCCAAATACCCCTATAACCTACTATCATGAGAAGCGATCGAGGAAGTGTCCAAGTGATCGAAGGGAACGTTGTGTCTCGTGTTTGACTCAAATTTAGGTACTTTCCTACCACACTAACACTATAATTCGAGTATCAACATTTGTGTTTGTTTTAATGCTTAGAAGGGGTTTAAGGGGATGATGTATCTAACTTGGGGAGGAGGTCATAATATGTACAAACTGGTTATAGTGTCATATGAGGCTACGCAAACCTGCGTGTATGTTGTAGGTGCAACCATGTTAAACGAACATGAGTATAGGTGTAGCAATGGCATAGAGTCTGCTCTACATGGGGAGTATCGATAATAGGATCACAAGTAACATAGGGCAAGGAAGAAATGGGGGTATGCGACTCTGTTCTAAAAACCTACGATACATATGCATATGATGTAGTTATGACAACCATGCCTTTAATTTGTCGTGAATACATCAGCAGCCATGTGGACTATTAGATTACATACTGGGTTGGAGAAATGAATACCTGAGAAAGCCCCAAGTAACTTCTTGCAAGTTGCAGCAGACTTGGTGGGGCAACCACAACTCCAGGTTTGGGGTATCAGAAAACATTCTAGTGTCAGCTTGTGTGTGTCCATGTATCGTGTAAGTAACAATAGTTAAGGGTATGCCCTGTGGTAGATACTAGAGTGTGGATGGGCTACAGAGGTCTGTGCATATCCTGAGCATAGGTATGAGCCATCGCACCGAGTTTAATTGAGGAAAAATGTTATATCAAATATAAGAGGGTAACCTGGGAATATTAGAAATTATAGACTGTGTCCAATGCATCATGGAAATGTTTTCACATGTGATATGTAATAACAGTATATATGGGAGTAGCTAGGATTCTTATAGGTGGGGTAAATAGACAATATTGTGCCTGGCTCAGGATTATGTATTATATGGTGGATGTCAAGTAGGAGTATCCTACAAGAAGTAAAAATATAGGAAAACCAAGTATCTTGGGTGGATGCATGACAATAGGTAAAATCCAAGTTAAGGTGCAGTAGCATATAGTAATAATAAGGAGCATATTAGGACCCTTGGTGATTAGAGAGCCATGGGTGTTTGTTGGCCATGAGTGGATATATTTGGGGGTATCTTGAAGGGAGAGAGAGTATCAGATGGTGTAGGGATGTACCTGGTGTCAGACCCCCTGACATACGTAAGTATCATATAGGGTATCATAGGATAGGTTCAACAGGTTAGATTATGTGGTTATTGCTACATACGTATGTGGGTATCCTAATGTATATTAGAGATTGGGTATCTTCCCTACAGGCAGTATCAGAAGAGGAGTCTATTACCAAGTGTGCAGATAGGTAAGTATACGAAGATCAGGATGAGTAAGGTAGGGTATGTGCAATTGATCCAATAAAAAATTATGAGTTGGGGTCAGGAAGATGGGGTATCATGAGGTTATATATGCGGGTGGGCTCCTAGGAGTAGTGTTGGTATGTAATATAGACATGGCAGTGGTATAGTTAACGGTATAATAGGCCACTGCTAATAGAAGCAGCAGTACATGAATGAGTTCAAGGTAAGACTCAACCTGTAGTAAGGAAAAGGGAGGTCCATGTGGTAGTAGTGCAAGAGTGTAGGTTGGTGACAGGGTAAGGCAGCGCACAAGAGTAAGAAACGTATACAGTTCATCTAGTATAACACCTAACTGATATGGAATGAACCCAAGAACTAAATAGATAGATAAATATAGGAAGGAACAAGCAATGGTTAGAATTGTAGGTGTATAACTGTAAAAGAGTAACGGACTTGGTAAATAGGTAGAATGATAAATAGGGGAACAAGTGGGCAGTTATAAACACAAGGAAAACAAGTATATAGCATGAAATACAAATTGACCTAGGTATGAGTACCAAAAGGCAACAGTGATGTCTATAGCTAAGTCTACCCCAAGTATGTAAAGTATGTTCATTATAAGCTATAAGAAGGGTGTAAGCCTAATGGAAATTACTAAATTAGAAGATATAAAGTAGAGAAACCTACAAAACAATGACTAAAGGATAGTTCGATTTATTTCCATTACACCTATTGACATTATAAATTATAACTAGGTTACTTGGACTCGAGATTGGCATCGGACCTGTATCATCAGCTCAGGACCACATACAAGTATATATACTGATTGCTTTCAATTCTTGACAGATTTTCTATTACATATTATACATATGCTTCTCCTGCTTGTTGACACACTTGTTATACGGGTTAGTATCATGGATCCCTACATATTATATTCTTGTTTACCATCCACATGATTACCGTATTTATGACTTGTTCGAATCTATATGAGTACTAGTCAGGCAGAAAAATATCTTAGAGACGTGTGAACTACCCTTTCCATCCCCAGTGACTTTTATGGAGAATAGCAGCCGCACACGACACGTACAGTTGGCCGAATTTACCCTCTAACCGTGTAGTGCCCCGTCCCGCTCAGTCAATCTAAGGAATTAAAACGTCAACGGCGTTCGAACTTAGCCATGCAACAGCTTGCTCGAAGATCCGCACGGTCGAGGTGACTCCTCGTTCAGGTGGGTAGCTTCGGTGAACTTGCCTCAGCTTGACCTTTGTACTAATAAATCGAATTTTTTCAAATGCACAAGTAGGCTTGATAATAAACGAGACGAATCTACATAGCTAAGGGAATAATCCCGAGTCGGATCGATTGAGTTAAGAATATGGAAAGTTCCTATGGTCGGCTTAGCAGTGTTGTACGTTGTGCTTTCAAAATGGCACTCGGTCCTTCATCCCGTGGCTTGGGAGAAGGAAGTTGGTTTAAGTTGCCCCAAAGCTGGGAACTTAGCCTATGACATAGGCGTCGCACGTATAAATGTTTGATAAAACATGCACGATCCCATCGCCCAAGGCTTGGCATAGCCTTGCCCGTTCCACAGATTAAGTTGTTGCACGATTAAGTTAGGCTAGAGTTATGCTGGACTCTAGAAGTCATAGTGTCACTCCCCGATCCGATATGCATATTCTTTCATGAATTCTGTACATGGTATCCTATATTTAGCATGTACGTAATTCTATTTATTATTTATTAATTGTTGCATGTAGATTTTAAGCATGTCATTAGTGGAATGGTTAGAGCATGTTTAGAGATTAGGGTTTTCTTAAGCCAACCCTCATCCACTATAAATAATTTTTTCCACTCTCTTTCCTCATTCACTCTCTCATTCATTTCCCTCAACCACCAACCCACTTAGGCAAGTACAACTTGCTCAAGGGTGGAGATCTGTGCATTTTCATTCTTGATTTTTTCTTTGATATTATTTGTCTCTATTATTCTTTTCATCATCCTCTACAAGTTTAGTACTTAGTATTTTCGGTTTTAATGGATGAATTCTTGTAGATCTAAGTTTATTTCATTATCGGTTTCCCTTGGTTTTGATATATTAAACTTGTTTGTTTTCAAAATCTAGTTGTTCCATGTTGTAGAAAATTTCGTTCTACCCCATTTTGACCTATGGAAGTCCAATTTCTGACTTAAATCGGAGGGTGGACGGAGCTTGGAAGTCATGGCTTCCATGGCTCATCTTCTCAGATTTTTGGAGAAGATGAGAAGTTTGGGCCGCATGGAGTCTTGCTGCATGAAATCCTGCGGCATGACCCCTGGCCGCATGAAGTCATGCAGACTTCATTGCTCGGCCACATGAGCCTGGCCGCATGAAGCCATGCGGACTTCATTGCTTGGCCGCATGAAGCCATGCGAACTTCATTGCTTGGCCGCATAAAGTCATGTGGACTTCGTTGCTTGGCCGCATGACCCTTGGCCGCATGAAGCCATGCGGACTTCATTGCTTGGCCGGATGACCCTTGGCCGCATGAAGCCATGCGGACTTTATTGCTTGGCCGCATGACCCTTGGTCGCATGAAGCCATGCGGACTTCATTGCTTGGCCGCATGACCCTTGGATGCATGAAGCCATACGGACTTTATTGCTTGGGCGCATGACCCTTGGCCGCATGCAGCTTGGCCGCATGAGTCTTGGCCGCATGAGTCCTTGTGTCTTGGTTCTCGTTCCTGGTCTGACTACCTATGCAAGTGCTGGATAACCTATGTGTGTACTATAGTATAATCTATGTGGGCACCGAGGTGCTATCCTATGTGCTGAGTGTTCCTACATGATACCTGTAAGTACCCCCAAGAGTCCAGTATTTATATAGCGAATGGTCGGTAGCAATGACGTGGTATGTGTTGTGTGTTGCATTACACCAAGAAGGGGGTACATACGTATGACTCCATGAGCCAGTACGGATCCCTTCTTGGGGTACTCGTACAATGTACGACATCTAGGGGAGTGAGCATGTGACCACGATATGAGAACTCCGAGGATAACCTAGGGATTAACTAGGCAACTAACTTGGTAGATGCATTGGGTGGGAAGAATCCCGAGATCGTGCCATACTAGCCACCCTAGGTCCAGTCCCGACGTGTCGGGTTGGCCGCCATGGATATGGTTTCATTCACCTATAGCGGATGGCTATATCCGACTTCTACGAGCTATGTGTTATATGTTTTAGCGTGGTAGCCCTCTGGGGGACCGGTGCATAATCAATGTGCTATGTGTTTAATGGTTTGGCTAGCCCTGCTGGGTTAACACGATCTGAGGATCCTTTTAATCTGTATCACGGGGATAACTCCACCAAATATAGAAAGCCACAGGAATGAATGGCCGCTTGAAAAATGACTTGACTGTGCCTTGTAACTTCCGTTAGTAGCCGAGAGACATGGATTGTCATGGTGCGTGGTCCAACCCATGTCCTTGTTTGGTTGTTGGGTTGGTCTATCGTGCTAGGACAGGCTATGGACCGAGGTTACGACCGAAAGCTTTTATTATTACTAGTATCATTATTATTGCTTGGGTTTTATCTCACTCTTTTGTGCTCCCTTGTGGTACTTGCTATTCGGGGCTGACCCCGCTGGTTTTGTTTAGCCAGATCACGTAGCAGAGCCTAAGGATCCGACCTTCCTCCTTGACGTCAATGATGCATACTAGCTGGCGGGGGACTTGAGTAGGTTTCTTCTCCACCACTCTAGTTTTCATCACTTATGTTCTGCATTTAGCCACCGGCACCTGTTTAGCTGGCTAATCTAGATATTTTGTCTTTTGCATAATTGTAATTAAATCAGACTGCAGCTGAATACAATTATGTACCTATGACTCTCTAGACTAGCTAACTTATAAAGCTAGATCTCCATGATCATTTTGATGAAACGTCGGGGATACCTTACAGCTTTATCTCGTATGTTCAGTAATTGATGTTTTCTTGCTTTGAATGATTGAGACATAGATGCTCTGTGAGACCATAGGAGACTTGATTATAGCATGCACCTCCTTGTCTCTTGACAGCCACGATCGCCGTATGATGTTTCCATACCTCATATGGAGTAGCTGGCCTAGTCCGTCTCCGTATTTCGGTACCGGGGTGTGACACATAGTAAGCACGGTCCCTCTATTTCTGTGCTTGTTAAGTCACATAGTCCCACGATATCAAGGCTCGTCATATAAAGAATGACTTGGACGATAGCATCACGTAGAACACAAGTTCATTTAAGGCACGAGCCACGGTCGGCACTATGAAAAGTTAGCCACGATCTATGGTACTTAAGTTTTTCATCGTATAGTTTGGATGCACGTTTAGCATCGTATGGTTCTAATGCACATTTTGTATCGTATGGTTCCGAGCACGTTTTTCTAAGTATGGTTCTAGTCGTACATCAAAGAAGGCCATGCATTTACGTGAGTCTAGGTGTTCCCGCAGGTGCATGGTCATGGACAACTTGTCGACAAGGATTCTTTCCTCGACTGGTATTACGCCGGGGCGCCGGGGCCAGTCGACCTTGGGGAAGACATTATAGCAACACTGGATTATACCGCGTGGGTAGTCGAGGGCTTTCTATGGGGCTAGCTACCTTGCATTGAAAGACCCGCCGCCTATCCGAGCTATGACCACGATGGCTTGGATTGCCAGTGACTTTCATATAGATAAGTTGGTGTGCTGAGCGGCAATCCGCATGCACAGTGTCGGTCAATTCAAAGAAAGTGTAAGCATGACACATTTGAGTTGAGAAGGCGTGCACGATTGCAACCCAATATGGGGCCTAAGATTTGGCTAAGCAAAGACACGTGCTTCGGCATAAGATGTGGCGTCGAGTAATAAGTTGTCGACATAGAGTTACATAAGTTGCAATTAAGTACTTTCGAGTTAAGTCAAGAAGGACCGTAGGGCAAGTTCGGTTAAGTCATGTTGAATTGCGAGGCACGACCTCGATATGTTCTGGCATGACCACGTTGTTACGACACAAGTATAGGCAAGTTACTAAGTGGCGAGGCACTGCCTCGATTATGTTATAAGAAGGGATTTATGGTACGACCAAGTTGTTACGTACCTAATAAGGTCCGAAAGACAAGCATGAGTCGATAAGATGACATTGTTGGCATGAGAAGGTCTAGAGGTAAGGTATGAGTAAGTTATTGGTGCAAGGCACGGTGATGGTCAGAGACACAAAATAGGCCAGAGTTTATGTCCTAAAATTGATCCTAAGGCAAGAATAGAAAGACAATCATAAAAGAATATGTTGCACACAGTAAATGAACGTGTTGATTTTGTATAGACGGGTGAGGAGCTCACTCCACCCGTACAGCTGAGTACTGACACCCATACAGTATTTTTGTGCAGGCACAGGTAGAAGCTCGTTGGCGCGGAGCTCGCTTGGATGCGTCGAGGCACGGAGTTCCTTGGCGTTTCAAGGCGTACGGCCGTATGGAGTTTGGACTTATATGGGACATAATGTATGGACATCGCCTATCTGAAGCATCTGCTGGCTCGTCAATTGTATTGAGAGATGAAAGAGAGAGCAGAGTGACTTGTATTGTGAGAAGAGTGAGCTTGAGTGATTGTAATATTAGCCTCTTGCCCACCTATGTAATCTTTATTTCAATATCAATAGAGAGCATATTTGAATGACTTGTGTTTTGTTTCAAGTTTCCGCTGATGTTTATTTAATATTTCTACTTGGGACTTCCGTGCGATGACCCCGTCGCTTAGCCTGTAGTCGGCCGTTATGGAACCCGCCTTGCGTGAGTGCAACCTAGGCTCACGTGACATCACGTCTTAGCGAGGACGATCGGTCCTACGGGATAGAGGTGTGACATAATGGTATCAGAGCACGGATTTACGTCCTTGTACATTCGATTGAATTCTTTAACTCTAAAGTTGTTTCCGTAAACTCTGATGTTGTTTCCGCGATTGATATCGTTAGTGCGCGCTCTCTCTCAATATTCCATGGGATGTTCATACAATAAGTCTATGTAATTTGCAAATCGTATGAGAATAGTTTTTGATAAAAACAAAAGATGGTTCACGTAAAGCAAGGTTGGCTAAGTTGGGCTAGGCATATACACCAAGATTGCGTTGACCTTTAAAAAGTTGGGTGCGGAATTCAAATTGTGTCGAACAATAATTGAGTTAGACTCGATTTATAACTGTGTTGGTTAGTTGTGATAGATTTGCTATCATAAGACGATATCGTCGATGCGATATAGATGGAACGTGCTTAAAATTGAGGAATGGTCCGAACGGAGATTCAAAGAAATTGATTGTGAATCGAATGATAGTTTTGAGAATTTTTTGAATGACTTTATCCCTGAGTGGTGTATGGGATAGCCTCGGTGATGTCGATCGATTGAGGATACGGGTGTTGACACAAAATCACAGTCAACAAAATATTGATAAAATTGACAATATGATACTTGTCATAATTCAATATGACACATCAGGACTGAACTCAGTACAAGACGGACTACGGCTCGTACCTGCATCATACTTTGTTTCGAGTCTGTATTTTATATTTTTTTGAGTCTAGATAAATGTAAACTGAGTTGCACTAAGCAATTTGGGCCTTTACCTATGTCTATACCTTAACCCAAAAGCTCGACCAAACCAAATTAGCCCATAAAGCCCAATGGACCAATTCTGTCTTCTGGAGACAGAGTTCGGGCCGAACTCTGCCTCCACACAGAGTTCGGGCCGAATTCTATCCCCTAAATTACAGGAACCTAATTTTTAGGGTTTGTTGTATGCTAGTTGTCCAACGGCCAAAAATTTGAATTCTTGACCCAGAATTCAGGCCGAATTCTGCCTATCCAGAACCCTATAAATAGGCCTTGAATTCTCACTTTTCAAATCATCCAATCTTCTCTTCTCTTCTCTCTAAAGCCTTATACAAGCCTTACCCTTCTCATCTACTAGCCACAAGCTCCCTAAGCCTCAAAGTGCTCAGTGCTCTTCAGTTAGTAGTTTGTGCAAGAGTTCAAAAAGTCGCTTGGAAAATTCCAAGCATCGTCACTGCGATCTCTGTAAGAAGTTGACGTGCTCTTCTGAAGAAAAGGTACGGGATGTAACTACTATTTCACAAATAGTGGATTTAATCCTGAGCTGGAGTTCTCAGGCCTGGACTAGTCCTCCACGACGAAAACCAGGTTAAAATCGGCTGTGTTTGCGTATGCTTTCTCGCTCTTTATTATTTCCGCATTTACTCTGATTATTTACTGTTGGTGAAAGAGTTTAATTTTTAATTGAATATTATTGTCATAAACTCTATTCACCCCCCTCTCGAGTTGCCTATTTGTTCTTCAATTAGTACCAGAGCCAGGTTCTCTCAACAAGGACTAACATCCTAGAGCTGATCCATGGCAACCACACAACCCATGTTTTCAAATCACGGTGAAGGGCAGTCCACTCATAGGCCTCCCCTATTTTGGAACAAACTACACCTATTGGAAAACAAGGATGAGTTTTTTTTTCAAGTTGCTAGACTTCGACCTGTGGACCATTGTTACCGATGGTTACAAAAAGCCCGCCAGGATAGTTGTCAATGGTGATCTCATTGAGAAACCCCACGACAAATATTCTGACGAGGAAAAGAAACATGCGAGTCTAGACGCGAGAGCTATTAATGCTTTATTTTGTGCAATAGACAGGAATGAGTTTAACAGGGTCTCAACATGCACCACCTCTCACGAAGTATGGAGACTTCTAGAAGTGACGCATGAAGGAACCACCTAAGTCAAGGAGTCGAAAATAAGTCGTCTCACACAAGAATATAAGGCGTTCAAGGTGAAGCCCGATGAGACGATCACACAAATGTTTACAAGATTCTTCGACATCATCAACCCCTTGTCATCTCTCGGCAAACAATATACAAATCATGAGAAGATCCGCAAGTTACTTAGGGGGCTACCAAAGATTTGGAACCCTAAGGTAACAGCTATCATAGAAGGCAATGATCTCACTACAATGTCTATAGAGACTTTGATGGGAAAGCTGATGACTCACGAGCTTGACCTCAAAGACTTCGAAAAGCCTGCTCCAAAGGCAAAGGAGATTGCCCTAAAAGCTCATCGTCGAAGAGCTGATTCTAAAGAGACTGATGACGATAATTCGGAAGGTGATGATCAAGCTCTCCTTGTCCGCAACTTCAAGAAGTTCCTTCGCTTCAATCGAAGAAAGAAGGAACAATAAGAAGATGACGAAGAAGAGCCAACATGCTACGGCTGCAAGAAGACGGGACACGTCCGAAAAGCCTGTCCATTCGCAAAGAAAAGCAACCGATATGAGAAGCTGTCACGCCCCAGAACCAGAATACTGGAGAGCAGGGGAATGACTCAGCCAGCTACATATTACGGGTAGATGAATACCGTATAATACGATCAATACTGTCTAAAAGACGAGGGGGTGCATACTACATGAAAGTCTCACTATGGTCACTTCGCATCTATTGTCTCAATTATTCAAACATGAAACAGAAATAGAGAACATGTAAGATAAAGCAGTAAGGCGTCCCAAACGCTCAGTCAAAATGTTCTTGATATCTGGCTTTACAGAACATAGCCAGATGACGAAGCAAGGTATACACAATTTTTTATCAGCTGCAGCCTGACTTAGTTACAATTATGTAAAAGTAAGTACAAGACGATCCGACTAACATGTCGGTACCAAACGGCAAAATATAAAGTAAGTAACAAAACGAATGGGGAAGTAAGGAACCCACTCGAGTCCTCCTGCGATCATTCCTCTAGTATTGACCATCTTGGAGGTGGAAGTAAGCTGAGTCCTCGGGAACCGGCTCTAAATCTGGCCATGCAAAACCAGAGAGGTTAGACCTCTAATAGCAAGTACCGCAAGGAAGCACGATATGAGAAATTAAACCAGTAAATAAGAGAATATAATAATAGATCTCTGCTTGCTACTGGGATTCACATAACGTCACGATACTTCGAACCAACCTCCCAACCAAACAAGGACAGAAGTTGGCCCGTCATGTCTCGACACTCTGATCATCTCAGTTAGTCAACAGAGTAGGTACAGTACACAACCAAATCAATTTAAACGGCCATGCAACTACTACGGCTTGCTATTGTGGGTTCCAAGTTATCTTGGAATTATGCGATAAAGGATTCCTCAGTTCTTACTATGCGCAAACAATGCTAGTTTTCCCAATCAATCAATTGCGCCAATCATGTATTTAGACGAGTTCCAGCGGGATGCCCGTCGTTAATATACAATGTACAATAAATAATATAAGCAGATACCACTCCCTGCCCGTGTGGCAGATTTGTAGTATCTGTGGGAACCAGCCGGCCTGTCGGGCACTTAATAGTCCCAAAGAGGGCTGCCATGTAAGAACTCGGGAATCCGTTCTCTCCATGCAATCATTATTTTATTTAACTTAATAGCCTCTATGTTGAGTGAAATCCCATGCCGTGGATCATGGTCATTCAGAATGAGTACTTTCGTACGGGGTACGATATGCACATCTCTACAACGATACCCGTGCGGTTAGGTTGTAGGTCTTACATAGCGTAATGCGACAATCAAAACTAGCCACGGAATAATCATGCCTTGACCATAAAGTACACATGCTGCTTTTGTAGAAAAATAAATAAATTGAAGCCTGCATATGCCTGTATGCCAATATTCGGGATCGGCCAATCGATTACAATAGTTCATAATTAATATGAACGTGTCTCATTCATTCAATTCAATAGGACGACTAGCCAGTCTCTTAGTTCCAACTAGGAACGCATGATCAATTATTAGTCAAGGTCACAATCAATATCGATCAATGTTAATTCGGGACAAGAATCAGTCAAAAGGCTAGAGTTCATGCGGCCGGGAAATTATAGAAGTTCATGCGGCTGAGAATGCATATGTGGTCAGGATCTCATACGGCCAGGAAGTGTCATGCGGCCACGGAAAACAACAGTCAACAACATGCGGCCACGGAAAACAGCATACGCCAGAAAACAGCATGTGCCAGGAAACAGCATGTGCCAAGAAACAACATGTGCCAGAAAACAGCATGCGCCAGGAAACAGCATGCGCCAGAAACAACATGCGCCAGAAATAGCATGCGCCAGGAAACAGCATGTGCCAGGAAACAGCATGCGCCAGAAACAGCATGTGCCAGAAAACAGCATGCGCCAGAAACAACATACGCCAGAAATAGCATGCGCCAGGAAACAGCATGTGCCAGGAAACAGGATGCGCCAGAAACAGCATGCGCCAGGAAATAGCATGCACCAGCAAACAGCATGCGCCAGAAATAGTATACGCCAGAAACAACATGCGCCAGGAAACAACATGTGCCAGGAAACAGCATGCGCCAGAAACAGCATGCGCCAGGAAACAGCATGCGCCAGAAACAGCATGCGCCAGAAACAGCATGCGCCAGGAAACAGCATGCGTGAGCAAACAGCATGGCAACAGTGTTTTGCCAGTAAACAGCATGCGCCAGCAAACAGCATGGCAATAGTATTTTGCCAGCAAACAGCATGTGCGAGAAACAGCATGCGCCAAGAAACAGCATGCAAACAGCATGTACTGCTCATCTTCTCCAACCAGCCTCCAATGGCCATGAAAACCCATGAACCAAAAGACCATAAAGTACTCAAAATAAGTCGAAATTAGGACTTCCAATAGTCAAAATTGGGTAGAATCAAATTTCCTACAACATGTAACCATCAAAACTTGAAAAATAACAAAATTACTAGACCAAAACCTAAAAATTTCAAAAATGTATTAAACTTAGATCTACATGAAATGAGCCATGGGAATTGAAAATGCTAAGTACTAAAGTGTTTAAGAATCTTGAGAGGAAGACAATGGAACAACAAAAATGGGAATCCATCAAGAAGTAAGTTGGCACTTGCCTAGCCCTCCTAGGTTGGTGGGAGAGTTATGAGGAAGAAGAAAAGTAATGAGAAGAAGTAATGAAGAGAGAGAGAAAGTGGATGAGGCTTTAAATGAAGGACTGGTGGTAGGTGGGGGTTTGTTTCGGTTCATGATGAACCAACATAATTAAACCAATCCAAGCCGAACCCAAAGCAAAGCTAAAACAGAGTATAAAAGCAGAAAGTAAAATACAGAAATAAAATTATAAGAAATTAATTAACATGAAATTAAAGAAATTTAAATACAGAATAATACATGATAAATATTAAATAAATATATTCCAGCAGTACATGTATTTAGAATACGTATACTGGGAACGGGAAGTGACAGAAGCCCTACAAGAAGTCTTCCTCAAGAAAATATGCCAATACTAGCATTTGGCATGAAAGCGAAGCTAATGACTCCGAGGAAGAAAAGGACTCCCCTTAAGACACTGCCAATGTATGCCTAATGGCAACATCCGATAAGGTAACTAGCGAAACTCTCGATGATTTCACTTTTGATGAACTTGGTGATACATTCAATGATTTACTAAATGACCATAAGAAAGTTATTAGTAAATATAAACATGCCAAGGAAAAGATCAAAAGTTATGAAGTCGAGATTCAAAAACTCTCTTCTTTACTTGATAATATTAGAGACACTTCACCCACGGAAGTCACTAATGAGGTGTCTAAGCTTAAATTAAGCCTACATGATGTCGAAGCACGTATTGAAAAGAAAACACGTGAGATCACAGTGCTCAACACTGAGCTTGCTGAAGAAAAGAATATACACAAGATCTCTATTACTAAAATTTATGGTTTGAATGCTAAGTATAATGAACTGCACGCTGCCTCTAAAAAATTAAGACTAGATTAGGAAAACAGGTTGCTCAACCTCAAACCCAATCACATGAGACACACACAAAGCACAACACTACTCAAAATAGTCAAACACGTCATCCACCTGCAGCACGCAAATATGCTTATATGTATACCCACTTCCATATAGCACACAAACCACATGTACGTAGAAATTATTCTCATAAGTATCATTCTACTGCGACACACAATCACCATGCTACACATAGATATAATCATCACTATGTTGCACATAAACAAAATCACCACCATACTGCATATAGAAATAATCATCATCCTGCTGCCACATATAGTCATTATCATGCTGCTCCATACCACTCTTACCATGCTACATATAGACATCATCAACATGCTCCAAATATAAATAGGAATGCTATTTATACCTATTGTGGATTACGTGGACACATCTCACCACAATGTAGAATTAGGAGATTAGTAGATATAAATCTATATGCATGGGTGCCAAAAAAACTAACTTTTCAGGACCCTCAAGAACATGGGTACCAAAGGTCACATCTATTCTTGATGTAGGTGGACCTTCCCTCCTCAACTAAAAGTAAGTAAATTTTCGATAGTGGATGCTCGCGACATATGACGGGAGACACAAATCTTTTCGTATCACTATCGATGAAGAGAGAAGGGTATGTATCCTTCGGCAACAACCTAAAAGGGTATATCATAGGTAATGGTACTATTGGTCATCCTCCTTCTCCTGTAATAAAGGATGTCTGCCTAGTGACCGAGTTAAAGCATAACCTGCTCCGCATAAGTCATCTTGCTGATCATGGATATGATATTAACTTTGGACAAAATAAATGCTACATCTATGATAGGTCAATGGGAGACATCGCTTTTGAAGGGATAAGAGAGGATAATATTTATATTTTCTATCTTTCTAGAGATACTAACAGTGCAGGGAGATGCCTCTATGCCCACAAGGATGAGAGATTGTTGTGGCACCAGCGTCTTGGTCATGCCAATATGGATACAATATCCAGGCTGTCGACTAAGCAGCTAGTGAGAGGCTTGCCCGACATCACATTCAAAAAGGACACGGTATGTGCTGAATGTGAGTTAAATAAGGCAACCAAGTCCTTATTTCATTCCATAAATACTGTAAGTACTACTAGACCCTTACAATTACTTCACATGGACTTATTTGGTCCTAGTAGAGTAGCCAGTCTTGGTGGTAAACTCTACGCTTTTGTTATAGTAGATAACTTTTCTAGATTCACTTGGGTTTTCTTTCTTACAAACAAAAGTGATGCCATTTTTGTTTTCAAAATTTTTGCTAAAAAGGTTCAAAACGAAAAAGGCTACATGATTACTCGAATCCGAAGTGATCATGGAGGCGAATTCGAAAATACTGATTTTGAAAAGTTTTGTGATTTAAATGGTTTTGATCATGAGTTTTTTTGTCCTAGAACTCCTCAACAAAATAGTGTTGTGGAGCGGAAGAATAGGACTCTTGGCGATATGGCTAGAGTCATGCTGAATAAATTTTCTCTTTCGAAATATTTTTGGGCTGAAGCTGTCAGTACAGCATGCCACATTTTAAATAGGGTGCTTATTCGACCTATTACAAAGAAAACACCCTATGAGCTTTGGTTTGGAAGAACTCTAAATGTTTTATATTTTAGAGTTTTTGGTTGTCGATGTTTTATCCTTAACACCAAAGACAACTTAGGCAAATTTGATGCTAAAGCTGACGATGGTATATTTCTTGGATATGCTGCCAAGAGCAAGGGATATAGAGTGTTTAACAAACGCTCATTAATTATAGAAGAGTCTACAAATGTGACTTTTGATGAAGATAATAGTGCAGCAGCTACTCCTGACGATGATATTGAGCCATCGACTTCTACGCCGATGAATACCACCACTAAAACCAATTCTCTGGAGGGCTTGCCAAAGAAATTCTCTTTCAAGCCGTCACATCCAGAAAACTTGGTCATAGGTGAGGTTTCACTCGGAGTAAGTACTCGATCATCGTTAAGAGACTCCATTGCTAGTACTGCCTTCATTTCACAAATTGAGCCTAAAAATATTTTAGAAGCTTTTAATATAAGTTTTGGATTCTGCCATGCAAGAAGAACTCAACCAATTTAAGAGGAGCCAGGTCTGGGAACTTGTTCCTAGGCCAGCTAATCATTCGATTATTGGTACGAAATGGGTTTTTCGCAACAAAGTAAATGAAGATGGTTCAGTTACACGCAACAAAGCTCGTCTAGTAGCTCAAGGATACAACCAAGAGGAAGGTATCGACTACGATGAGACGTATGCTCCTGTTGCTAGACTGGAATCCATTCGGATGCTTTGTACATTTGTTAACTTTCAAAATTTTAAATTGTTTCAAATGGATATTAAAAGTGCTTTTCTGAATGGATTTATTAAGGAGGAAGTTTTTGTAAAACAACCCCCTGGTTTTGAAAATCACATTTCTCGACCACATTTTCAAACTCAAGAAAGCGCTATACGGCCCTAAACAAGCCCCTAGAGCTTGGTATGAACGCCTAAGCAATTTCTTGCTAGATAAAGGTTTTTCAAAAGGAAAAATTGACACTACACTGTTTATCAAAAGTTTTCAAAACACTATTCTTTTGGTGCAAATTTATGTAGATGATATTATATTCGGTTCTACTAATGAAAATCTTTGCCAAGATTTTGTTAAGTGTATGTAGAACGAATTTGAGATGAGCATGATGGGGGAGCTCACCTACTTCCTTGGATTGCAAGTCAAACAAACTTCACAAGGAACTTTCATCAGTCAGTCAAAATATACAAAGGATATGTTGAAAAAGTTTGATC
The DNA here is from genome assembly GCA_029216955.1 of Iris pallida. Taxonomy (NCBI): domain Eukaryota; kingdom Viridiplantae; phylum Streptophyta; class Magnoliopsida; order Asparagales; family Iridaceae; genus Iris; species Iris pallida. The sequence continues at coordinate 2,927,263 of JANAVB010042219.1, read as the reverse complement.
TTGACAACGTCAAACCAATCAGCACCCCTATGGCTACTTCGACCAAGCTGGAACCTGATGAAAGCGGCAAACCGGTTGACCAACGTAAGTATCGAGGTATGATTGGTAGTTTACTTTATTTAACTGCTAGTCGTCCCGATATCATGTTTAGTGTTTGTCTGTGTGCTCGCCATCAAGCTAGTCCTAAGGAATCACACATGTATGTCGTTAAGTGTATCTTTCAATACCTTAAGGGTACTGTTACAGTGGGCTTATGGTATCCCAAATCCACATCCTTTGACCTTATCGGTTATTTGGATGCTGATTTCGCAGGATGTAAAGTCGACCGTAAAAGTACAAGCGGTACATGTCATTTATTAGGCAAGGCTCTAGTCTCTTGGATTAGCAAGAAGCAGAATTCCGTCGCACTATCCACAACAGAAACTGAATATATCGCAGCTGGTCGTTGTTGTTCACAAATTCTGTGGATGAAGCAAACCCTTGAAGACTACAATCTTTCTTTAATGCACATTCCTATATTATGTGATAACACTAGTGCTATAAACCTCACCAAGAACCCTATATGTCACTCACGTACGAAACACATTGAAATACGTCACCACTTTTTGCATGATCACCAGCAAAATGGCACTATAAACTTAGAATTTATTGACACTGATCATCAGCTAGCAGATTTCTTTACTAAACCACTATCCGAAGAACGTTTCAACTTTTTGTGTCGTGAACTCGGAATTTTGGATGAAGCTGTTATTCATTAAAGTAACCTGCATAAATATCGATTATGTCTTGGTTCTTTACGATGAATTTGTTATGGGTACAAGCCGAAAGGGTCCTTCTGACAACAAAGCGTAAAAGCCTAAGCGACACGGTGCACTAGTCCTCAGGACTACCGCTAGCTGGGATCCGACCCCTGCAGCTACCCCATGGCGGGTTCACCGTAATGAATCGGGTCATAACTCCTTGTTTATTACATGGTATACCTTGATTTATAACTTGCTCAAATCAAATTTTCGAACTTCAATTTTTTTCCAGCTTTAATTCTCTACTTGCATTTCTTAATCTTGTATATTCACTCTTCATTTCAATCTATCATTAGTTTCAAATCCTTTTAGCCTATTTTCTATTCTGGCCCTATAATCCAGAATTTGGGCCGAACTCTTCCTAACATAGAGTTCGGGCCGAATTCGGTCTGGTCCTTCCAGAACCGCAAGCGGGCTCAGCCGCTGATGTAAAGTTGATCCAATGGTCCAGATTTGTTCCGACCATTCGAACCCCTAATATTCTAACCGGGTTCTCCCTCTCTCTCTCTCCTCCATTGCCACCTTCCAAACTTCTCCAAACACTTCCCTTTTAAACCCTAACCCCAGTTCTTCAATCCTAGTGCATATCCCTTCTCCAAAATCAAGGAGAGGGTTTCTTACACCATTCTCTTCCATCCTTCATCAACTTTTTGAGGTATAATTTTACTATTCTCTCCATCTCAATTTCTTACATTTTCTTCATTATTCATGGCTCCCAAGTAGTCTAATAGAGGAAAGAGGCTTCAAACCGAGGGTGCGTCCTCTTCGAATCCTCCTCGTCGTGTTGAACAACCCATTGAACAACCTATTCAACAACCCATTCACCCGTTGTTCAATCCACCTTGTCCTATTGACCCCAACACGTACGATGACCGAATATTTGTGTCACTAGACGCTTCCAACGAATGGTTTAGTAATTTTCGATCACGTCCCGTGTATGCGGGTCATCCTATTAACTTTTCCATATTTTCACAATATGATTCACTATTCCATGATTTATGTCTTGATGAACTTGTCACTACAAATTAAGTTATCTATCTCAATGCCATTCAAATATTTTATTGCAATCTTACTCATGATGATACACGTTTATATTCACGTGTTGCTGGCATTGACATTTTCTTTGATGACTTTGACTTGGCCGAATACCTTGAAATTTTGGAGCCCAACTCATGGGAAAAACTTGTCGAAGCTCGCAAGTTTCAATTCCCCGATGGGTCATCCCTAGAAAGCTTCAAAGACGATTTGTGTACACCTAACACACGTCCACGCAAGCTTTTTGCCAAATATCTCAATCCTTATTTCTATGAACTTTATCGCATTGTCTTCAACACTATTCTACCCAAAGCAGGATTTACTGATGAGGTTACATATTTTGAGATCTCTGCCTTGTATCATCTTCATTTTTATGTTCCATTTAATCTTCCATGTACCATGATGGACTGGATGATTAATGCTAGGAAGAAGCCCAGGTCATTGGTCTATGCTCTCTATCTTCCTATGATTTTTCATGCTTTTCATGTTCCCCTTGATAAGTATCAGTTCCTCCCTGCCCCTGCCTTCCTATCTAAGGTACGACGGCTTCAGGCAGCTGTCGGCTCTCCTGTTGAGTTTGAGTACTCCGATGCTCAGGCTGACGCACCTGCTCTTGGACAGGATGCGCCTTCTCCTCCTGCTACTCTTGAGTCGATTCAGACTATGCTTTGCGATTGGTTCACTTTAGAGGATGATCGCTGGACCCAGCTTGACTACCGTACCACCCTGCAGATGAGTGCCATCAGCAACTCACTGCATGACATTCAGTACTCTATGTCTCGTCATCCTTCCATGCCCATCCCTATAGAGCGGGACCCTGCTCGCGATGGATACCGTATCGATGACCCTTGGGTCATACTCTATGTGGATCCGAATGCGGCTTTCGTGGACCCTCGTCGTTCATTCACTGATCCTTCTGACGACGCTGGACCTTCACGAGCTCCGTGATGGATGTGGTCTCCTACTTGCTGCTGCTGCTGAGGATCTTATGTTTACTTTTTTTGCACTATGGATTTCTAGTTTATGTAGTTGATCTTTATTGTATTGGACTTATTTATGCTTTATGCCTCTTGAGACACCTGATGCAGTTTTCTTTTAGTGTGCTTGCCAGTTATTTCTATTCTCTCGATAGTTGTGTTTGATAAATGACAAAGGGAGAGAATTATTTGATATTCACATTATCATCATATCATATTGTATTCTGTATCTGTGTTGTTTTTGGGAAATCTTGTATTTATCAGGACATTACACCGAAGCAATGTGTACGGGGGAGCTATTGCTAGTTCCGCACTGATTGCGGGGGAGCTACTATTTTTTAATATGTCCAGGTATGAACATTGAAAATACAAATATTATTTTGTCAATTATCAATATAGGGGAGATTGTTCATACAAAATCACAGTCAACCAAATATTGATAAATTTGACAATATGATACTTGTCATAATTCAATATGACACATCAAGACTGAACTCAGTACAAGATGGACAACGGCTCGTACCTACAGCATACTTTGTTTCGAGTCTGTATTTTATATTTTTCTTGAGTCAAAATAAATGTAAACTGAGTTGCACTGAGCAATTTGGGCCTTTACCTATGCCTATACCATAACCCAAAAGCTCCACTAAACCAAATTAGCCCATAAAGCCCAATGGACCAATTCTGTCTTCTGGAGACAGAGTTCGGGCCGAACTCTGCCTCCACACAGAGTTCGGGCCGAATTCTGTCCCCTAAATTACAGGACCCTAATTTTTAGGGTTTGCTGTATGCTAGTTGTCCAACGGCTAAAAATTTGAATTCTTGACCCAGAATTCTGGCCGAATTCTGCCTATCCAGAACCCTATAAATAGGCCTTGAATTTTCACTTTTCAAATCATCCAATCTTCTCATATCTCCTCTCTAAAGCCTTATACAAGCCTTACCCTTCTCATCTACTAGCCACAAGCTCCCTAAGCCTCAAAGTGCTCAGTGCTCTTCAGTTAGGAGTTTGTGCAAGAGTTCAAAAAGTCGCTTGGAAAATTCCAAGCATCGCCACTGCGATCTCTGTAAGAAGTTGACGTGCTCTTCTGAAGAAAAGGCACGGGGCGTAACTACTATTTCATAAATAGTGGATTTAATCCTGAGCTAGAGTTCTCAGGCCTGGACTAGTCCTCTACGAGGGAAACTAGGTTAAAATCAGCTGTGTTTGCGTATGCTTTCTCGCTCTTTATTATTTCTGCATTTACTCTGATTATTTACTGTTGGTAAAAGAGTTTAATTTTTAACTGGATATTATTGTCATAAACTCTATTCACCACCCTCTAGAGTTGCCTATTTGTTCTTCAACGGGATGCCGATGAGTCTATCATCAAGCGACGAGTACGCGAAGCCTTAGATTGAGTATCATTGAGTAAAAGTGCAGTCTTGAAGTTTGATAAGATGATTCGAACAAACTAGGGATGACGCACACGGGATTGTGATTGTACAAGTATGAAATAAATGATTGAGTAGGCGAAACTGAATCGAAGAAAAGTTCAGGTGTAGCGAACGAATGACTTGATAGAGGAAATAGATATAAATCGTATACAAAAAGTTAGCATGATCAGATGATAGCGTGCATGGGAATGATTTGAATATTGAGAATGACTATAAGGAATTAGGATAGATGTTACTCGATGACTTGTGTAGGCATAAGACAACGTGAATTGAGGAAAGATGTTGTTTGATGACTTAAGATATAGACAGATGAACATATGTGATTAAGGGTTTGAATGAATTGATCATGGGAATAGTTCGGGGATAATGATCAAATTTGATCTTGAATATGAGGAGATTATCCAGTTCGAACAATAGTATTAGTCGCACGACTCGAAATTCGTTACAAATAAAGATCGTCAGATTACGCATATCATCGATGGTATTGAGGCATATCAAAGATCGATATGCAATAACTCAGGGGCACTCTGAGTCAGGAAATGACGATCGTGTAAAATGTTATTGTTTCGATGGATGCTATGCTTAGGGATTTTGATTAAAAAGAATGTTTGGATGAAAGAAAAGCATCTTAATTTCTTCGATGATAGCCACAATGTCGACGTTCTTGTCTTGCACGAGCACAACACCAGCCTTGCACATGTGTCATGTCAGATTTGGGGGTGATCGTTCCGCGTGAGCGCTGACATGGTGATTCATGTCGCAGGATTGATCGAACTCGAAAAATCAGGGCTTGGCAATTTGTATGCTTCGACTTGTGGTTTGATGCGAAGGTGAATTCGAGGATTGGTCGAACTTATGATTGATGATTAAGTAAACTTGAAGATTGAGTAGATCCAATCTATGTATCGAGAATGAATTAGTCTAGACTCAAAGCAAGAGTTATGCCCCGATAAGGATGATCATCCTGCGGGAATGTTGGCATGGTAATTTCATGTCCACCATGGATAATCAGACTTGCGTGAGATTGGGGCATAACATATTGTTAAGCTAGGAGACCTTGTGATTGATTACATAAATGGTGATAAACGAATTAGGGAATATGGGATGAGAATTATGGTTTAGCGATAAATCGTGTCGTAGCGTGCTTGACTTGGGATGAATGGATAGGTAGATTATATCAAACATGTTCGAAGAGATAGGCTATACAAATTGCTAGTTTGGACGTGCGATAGTAATATGCAGAAGACTCGGTAGAACAGGACTTATGGTAGGATGGCTTTGCTGAATGACTCGAACCCCTTGAACTAAGTGTTACAAGTACGAATAAGAATCTATGCTCGAAGTTTAGAAATTGGAGTGATATGAGCTTGGGTAGAAAATCTGTACTATCAACTTTGGTTTGACCTTAGGATTGGGTTCAGTATTGATATTATTGTTTGGGGACGGTGATTCCAATACTGACGATTGACTTTAGCCTGGAAAGATGGCCTATCGGTTAGGTGAGACGTCCCTGCTTTAAGAGATATAATATGATTAATAGAATGAATAAAATTTGTGGGATTGGATTCACTATCATGAGGCTTGGTTGAAATGTATATATATCGGGGATGCCTTAAATATATGCACGATCCAACTAAGTGACATGTTGAATTCTAGTAAGACTAGAGGAACGACAAAGTATCGTAGATTTTCAAATCGTGTTTCGAAAAAATATTGATGGTAGTGCGGTCATTAGATTCGAGACGAACATGAATGTCGATTGATCGAATGGTTTGTCCTAGAACTAAGTCGCCCGGGTGCACGATAGGTATACGTTATCCCCTGCTGAGATATAGTTGTTCGTATTGAAAGATAACAAAAGCACGAGCGTGGCTCGGATTGAAGAAGGTATAGGAAGTATGTGTGCGAGAATCGTTGGATGATGAATCAAATTGTAAGTCGATAAGTGTACTCAGTATTTTCGAGGACAAAACTTTTTTTGAATGTTGTATAATGTAGTGCTCCATCCCGCTCACTCAATCGGAGGAATCAAAATGCCAACGGCTTTCGAACTTAGCCATGCAACGGCTTGCTCGAAGACCTGCACGGTCGAGACGACTCCTCGTTCAGGTGGGTAGCTTCGGTGAACTTGCCTCAGCTTGGCCTTCCCACTAATAAATCAAATATTTTTAAATGCACAAGTAGGCTTGATAATAAAAGAGACGAATCCACATAGCTAAGGGAATAATCCCAAGTCGGGTCAATTGAGTTAAGAATATGGAAAGGTCCTATGGTCGGCTTAGAAGTATTGCACGTTGTGCTTTCAAAATGACATTCGGTCCTTCGTCCCGTGGCTTGGGAGAAGGAAGTTGGTTTAAGTTGCTACAAAGCTGTGAACTTAGCCTAAGACATAGGCGTCGCACGTATAATTGCTTGATAAAGCATGCACGATCCCATTGTCCAAGGCTTGGCATAGCCTTGCCTGTCCCACGGATTAAGTTGTTGCACGATTAAGTTAGGCAAGAGTTATGCTGGACTCTCGAAGTCATAGTAAGCATGGTCCTACTCTTTCTGCGCTTGTTAAGTCACATAGTCCCACGATCTCAAGGCTCATCATATAAAGTATGACTTGGACGATAGCTTCGCGTAGAACACAAGTCGGGTTAAGGCACGAGCCACGGTCGGTACCATGAAAAGTTAGCCACGGTCTACAACACTTAAGGAACACGTTTTGTTCAAGTTAAGTAGGAAAGCTATACGATAGTCGTTCCCTAGGTTTCAAAGAATGGAAAGTTCAAGCGATGGTTTGTCGTCGAGGTGGTCCCACGTTTTGGTAGTCTACAGGGATGCACGTTTTGCATCGTATGGTTCGGATGCACGTTTTGCATCGTATGGTTCTAATGCACGTTTTGCATGATATGGTTCCGAGCACGTTTTTCTAAGTATGGTTCTAGTCGTTTCTCAAAGTAGGCTATGTATTTACGTGAGTCTAGGTGTTCTCGTAGGTGTGTGGTCATGGACAACTTGTCGACAAGGATTTCTTCTTCGACTGGTATTACGTCGGGGCACCGGGGCCACTCTACCTAGCGGAAAGATGCTATAGCAATGCTGGATTGTACCGCGTGGGTAGTCGGGAGATTTCCATGGGGCTAGCTAGGGCCGTAGGGCAAGAAGGGCCGTAGGGCAAGTTCGATAGGACCGTAGGGCAAGTTCGGTAGGGCCGTAGGGCAAGTTCAGTTAAGTCATGTTGAATTGCGAGGCACGGCCTCGATATGTTATGGACGACCACGTTATTACGACACAAGTATAGGAAAGTTACTAAGTGGCGAGGCACTGCCTCGATTATGTTATAAGAAGGGATTTATGGCACGACCAAGTTGTTACGTACCAAATATGGGCTGCAAGGCAAGTGCGGGTCGATAAGATGATGCTGTTGGCACGAGAAGGTCTAGAGGCAAGGTATGAGTAAGTTGTTTGTGCAAGGCACGGTGATGGTCAGCGACACAAAATAGGTCAGAGTTTATGTCCTAAAATTGATCCTAAGGCAAGAATAGAAAGACAATCGTAAAAGGATATGTTGTACACAGTAAATGAACGTGTTGGTTTCGTATGGGTGGACGAGGAGCTCACCCCACCAGTACAGTTGAGTACTAACACCCACACAATGTTTATGTGCAGGCACAGGTAGAAGTTCGTTGGCGCAGAGCTTGCTTGGATGCGTTGAGGCATGGGGTTCCTTGGCGTTTCGAGGCACGTAGCCGCATGGAGTCTGGACTTATATGGGACATAATATATGGTCATCGCCTATGTGAAGCATCCGCTGGCTCGTCAATTGTATTGAGAGATGAGAGAGAATGCAGAGTGACTTATATTGTGAGAAGAGTGAGCTTGAGTGATTGTAATCTTGGCCTCTTGCCTACCTATGTAATCTTCATTTTAATATCAATAAAGAGCATATTTGAATGACTTGTATTTTGTTTCAAGTTTTTGCTGATGTTTATTCAATGTTTCTGCTTGGGACTTCTGTGCGACGATCCCGTCACTTAGCCTGTAATCGGCCATTATGGAACCCGCCTTGCGTGAGCGCAACCTAGGCTCACGACTTAGCGAGGACGATCGGTCCTACGAGACCGAGGCATGACAAGCCGTTCACACGTCGAACATGATATTTCAACACACATAGATAGATATTGTTTTCGCTTTTTTATTTTTTTTCCTTTACCACTTACCATGTCACAATATTTACATATATTCTTTCTAGTTGCCATATCTCATTATAGAGTTGCTTGTTATTTTCTTGCTATCCCATGTTACATGTTACTTTCTATTTTAAATTCTCATATGCTATTTTTATGTCTTGTAAATTTTATCATGTCTTGAATAGCCTGTCATATGTGTACTTATTTTAATCCTGACTGGATAAACTATTTTTACGTGATGAGTTAGAGAATTTTATACTACTTATTATGAGTAGACTGCAAATGACGACATTGGCATACCGGACGATCTGGATGCGACTTTAGCAGAGTTGCCATCTGCCGATGACAGTTAGTTAGATTATATATAGTTTTTGGCCGAATTTGTCTCCGAGGACCTCTTAATTGTTTATTTTCATTTGTGAACTATTTTAGTTTGGATCAGTGATTTGACATTAGTAGTATTTGACTCTTTGAGATTATTTAGTTTATTTTCCTTCTATTCTCTTGCTGTGTTGAGTATTTTCGTTGCTCTTGATTCATCTGTGTATTTGGACTGATATAAAAAATATATATATATACTGCGTGGTTGTGTTTGATGTACTGTAGAGGTTTAGTCAGCATTCTATCGTGGGTACTATGGCGTAGGCTGGATGTACCTACGACTAATGCTCGAATCCTGGGTGCGGGTCGTGACATATTTTTATGGTGGGTCATGCAGGTCAGGTTTTGCAAAGACTGCGAACTCATGGTAGTACTTAAGATAGTCGTACTACTACGGGCTTGCAAATATGATTAGATTTTAAGGACCTCCTCCACATGTTTGATACGTTATTGATCTCCATATTTTACTTCAAATTACACCTTTGATCTGCATCATGTTTGTATCTTTCCATCAACTAGTGATTTTTCCTTATTGGTTGGTTTTGATCACAAAAAAATGGACTGTCATTAATTTTTATGGGTGCTGATGCTTATTTTGTTGTGTGAAACTTTAGTCATCACCAGAAAAAAAATGGAATAAGTATCAATCAATGACGAAAAAAATCATATGCATTCAACCAACAATAAAGCAGTAATGAAACGTGAAAATGTGCATTTAACAAACAACAACTTCAGCTTGTACTTTGCAGCATTGCACAATAATTTATAATAGTAAAATTGCAGTCGCTACCCCTCTTTAAGAGAGAGGCTCTTTCAAAGTGTGATGTCTGTTGTTGAATGAACCAAGCCGGTCTGATACCCAAGTAAGTTAGTAACCCGACCCTAATTATTTAACACCCAATCGTGCACCGAACTAGTTGGTTTTAAAAAATATGCAGCCGAACCAAACTGACCGAACTATTGGTTCGGTTTAGAACCGATTGACTCGATTTGGTTTGGTTCGATTTGACATAATTGTGCACAGCCCTAGTGGAAAGGACTGTGTTAGACTAGACATACCTCTATATAGGGGGGGAATAGTTTTAAAAGGACCTATTAACAACCATGACTAGAAGATTGGCCAATAGATAAGTGTTTGCCAAGGTATCATATATAACCATTATCTAGCATTAACATACCCCATTACCTAGTAGACAAGCATAAAGGGTTACATGTAGTTGTATGTATTGCATGGCTTCCAATCACTACCAGAATAAGTCATATTAGCGACGCAGATAAATGCCGCTAATATGCAAAAAAATGTCATTAAAAAAATTTAGCGATATTTTTACCGACGAATTCGTGATGTCGCACAATCGGTTGTCGCTGACACCAAAAGTATTGCTATTTATCGATGCAGCGACGTCCCTCAAAGACGAAGTAACATCACTAATTTAGCGAACTATATTGACGTGTCATTTCTAATCAACGACATCAAACTTTGTTGTTAAATGTTGCCGATTTGGAGATAAATAAAGCGACGTCTTGCTACGAAAATGCTGGCGTGACAAGCATTGCCATGTCAGCTACGTAGTGACGTTACAAAAAAGAATGAATGATGTATTGCTATGACAATGCTGACATGGCAAGACTTTGCCACGTCTGCAGTATAGCGGCATGTATCGACGTTTAGCGACGACACCAATACAGTTTAGCAACGTTCAGATACACGTTTAGCGATGTAAAAAATCATCGTTGGATGTCGCTGATCGTCGCCAAACGTCGCTAAACTACAAAAAAATAAAAAAATAGAAAGGAGTTTATTTTCTGTCCAAAATCTGCTTGTATTTATTAAATCATAGTTTATAAAAACTAGACCCGGAGCAACCCTTCGTTGAATTACCTGGGTTCGCCGACCACTTCAATGGAATACTCGACACTGAAAAAGCACATAGAAGGAATGCATATAAATACATAAATTTGTACTATACTAAACAAATAGAATAGAATGTCATGTCAAATATTGTCCAATAAAGCCCCGATAATGGCCCAGCACATCACATCAAGTACAACAAACAAATAATGTAACTAAAAGTCTGAAATAAATACATAAGACCAAAGAATGGTCCAAAGACAAACAAACAAACACAAACTGTCCAACGAAGGACTACGACTAATCAGCAGGAGGAGCACCACTGCACATCTGGGATAGCATGAACTCATATTGCTCCTGTATAAGTGTCACCGATGATGATGAAGGAGACAGTATAATCAATAGAGACGGCGTCGATGCTAGCGGACAAGAAGGACGTGTCTGCTCCAATACGTCAAGTCTAGTATTGTATATATCCACGACAGATGCCAGTCTCATACTGTTGTGAGCCATCGTATCCTGTAGCTTCAAAAGATGATCACCCATGGACATCTACGTCCCTTGCAACACCATAATGCTACGATCTGTCCTCTTGTCCTGTTTTATAGTGGTGCGTTCGAGCGTATCAAATCGTACGTTCAACGTCGCATCATCCATCTGCGACTGAAACTGGGGATGCGCTACAATCGTCCTCAACATATCGTCACGTAGTTTAGCAACCTATCGGGCAACACTCTCCTCGACACGAGCCGACTCCTATAAGGGCTGTGGGAGATGTACACTGGCAGAGGGCGCCTGGATGACTACGTCGCAATAAAGGCGCCATAGGTCCTGTACCATAGTACGTACCCCTCTAAAAACCACCAACGACGATCATCCAGATATCGTCCGCCGACGAAACTGGAGAGGGCTGCGAGGAAGTACCAGCCCTCTCTAGAGGTGCACTAGCACTCGTCCGCTTACGTCCTAAGATAGTCATCCTAGAAAAGTACGTATCTCGATAACCATACTTTTTACTATCCATTAGTTATAGTTCCTAATGTCTAAGATACTTATTACTAACTCTATAAATATCTATTTGCATATTTCTAAGTTATATTAAAGTTAACAAAACATAAAGTAATACTTACATAGCTCGGTGCGGCCTTCTTATCGATGAGGTTTCCGTCCTTCCGATGGGTGGCCAAGAAGACGGTTACCATGTTGGTGTCCCCACCCCTCAGCACCTATTAAAATTATTTTGTTTGTTATTAATATTAAACATTTTATCCTAGTTTCTTTAAAATAATGTATATTCAATAAAATATATGCCAAACGACAAAAATATTCTGTCATGGGAATCGACAGCTGCCTTTGCCTTCTCCGAACGATCCTTGTACCGAGTATCGTCGAATCTAGCACTCATCACAGTCCATTGCTCAGGCGTGATCCAATCTTGGATCGATTTTTTGGAACGTTGAGCTTTCTGGTTGTCGATCGCATTACGGATCAACTTGGCGGTAACGACAGGAAACTGCTTCTCAATCTACTTAGTCCGGTATGGTGGATAGAAGTATGTTCTCTAAAAGAAGTAAAATAGTAAGTTATATAATATTAATAAAAGATAATTGATATTAAAAGAAAATATAATTTAATTATCTTAAAGTGGGTAAACCAGAATGCTTTCGTATCATCCAAGGCATCCGAGTAGTTGATCGAAGCCCCACTCTGCCTCAAAAAATGTCCCAATCCTTTCTGTACTGACGATGGACGATATCTATACATAAATAATTATATTCATGAAAAATTAAATATATATTTATGCATGCGTAAGAAAAATAATACCAATTAACTTACTTTATAGGCCTGTCGGCCCAAATCTTCATCCTTATCTCCTCCAGAGGAGCACACAGAGGATTGCTCTGAAACAAAGAGGACAAAGGTGCATTCAGCAGGGCCTGCTCCTTGTTCTCTATTGTACCATCAGCAGGAGGAATACTGGATGAAGGAGTAGTCTCAGGCCTGGAATTGCTCGTCCAAGGAGTACCGCTAGTAGGAGATTGAAGTGGTCAATAGACTGGAGTACTTAGAGATGAGGACCCAATACCATGTCTCGAAGGAGAATTGCTTGCCCCATGAATGATGGATGGCATGGCATGTCCTCTAGGTCTACCTCTGGAATGACCGAATGATCCATTCCGTCCTGTCATACCAGACTTATGATAAACAAAATAATAGTTACAAGGAAATAGTTTAAATATTGTACATGTCACAAAATAAGAAGAAGGAGAAAAATATAATACATTACCAGAAGTCTAGATAATAAACCAGAATTATCCAGAAACATCCAAGTCTAGATAATAAACCAAAAACTTCTATAAATCTCCAAGTCTAGATAATAAACCGTAAACATCCGGAAACATCCAATTTTAGATAATCCAGACAGATAATACAATGATAAGTCTACCGAAGACAAATTTGGACTAAAATCCTTTCATTCTAGCTCTATGATGGGGCAGATACCCATCCCTTAGATACTGCGCATAAGCATGGTGTAGGTGATCAAGATCTGGTGCCACTCCCTCAGGAGCTGGGTGAGTGGAACTCCCAAAGTCGCTTAGTACCAGTGACACTTCCTTCTTAACAACAACAGGGATCACTTCTTCTTTAACATCAATCTCTACTTTAGGTGTCACTTCCTCTTTAACAGTAGGAGGTACCACTTCATAGCCTCCTTAATAGTACGAGGTACCACTTCTTCCTCAGCAACAATCTTTGCCTCTCTCAAGCGACGTGCTCCGGTCGTGGGTGTCATCTGGTAAGGTTGTTGAAAACATAAAGATTAGTGGTCTAACAAATATAAATATATGAAAGATACATGTTATATGTAGTTTCAAATTTTACATAATAGATTTTACATTTTATTTTCAATCGTATAGGATAAGTTGTTATGTACACGAGCTGAGCCTGACTTGATAAGACAAATAGTTCTTATCCTTGAGATCGATGTCGGTAGTTTATATCCACAAGCCATGCTTGTCTATTTTCTAAACTTTATCTTGGATCAGTTCGAACCAATCACACTTGAATAATATGATCTTAGCAGGCACTATGCCATAGTTATATGTCAACTCAACAATCTCCCCTAAGATGATATAGAAATTATTGTCTGGATCGACATCTTTATAGTTTGTAGATTTAAAATGCAAACAACTATTTTTTGTAAAATTAAGATCCAAAAAGATATCTCTGATCGAGACATTTGTTGACTTGAAACTAAATCCATTCATACAATAGCTTGCCCAGATTTTGATGCCATAAATTGGCCCCTTGATAGAGTTATAGTAGATTCATTCCCTAGTGTTGCATCTGGATGATCGACCTAAACATCACAAGATAAGAAATTAAGTTCAACGTTTCGTTAATTATTGTATAAAGTGCACAATCAAAAGTAATTGCCAAGTTACTTACATATACACTCAACCAGGAAGGGAAATGATGTTTCATTTCCTGTTCTACTTCTTCATCTGTTATCTATGGTCTACTCGACTTCACCCCATCAATAAATTTGCTGAAAAACAACAACACATCGGCCAATTACTGTAATAAAAATATCAGATACTATTATATTAAGATGACATGAACATGGACGTATTAATTACTTACCCCTCGAGCTTTCTACTTCATCCTCGTCGCAGTTGAGTAATATATAGAACTGTGCAACCCTTAACTCGTCGTCATTCAGAAATCTTTTCTTCATTTTTCTGGAAGGCTTCTTGAATGCATTGAATACTTCAAGTATTATATCATTAAATTTCAGTTACCCATCATCGTTTTTCGGGGCTCTCGTTCAATTAGCGGCAACGTAAGGTTTGAAATACATAAAACAAAGTTTGTACTATCCTCGAGAACATATGCTTCACAAATAGAACCCTTGACTCGTGCCTTATTTTTTACTTTCTCTTTAGGTGGTTCAATTACCGCTCAAACAGGTACATCTACCGATAACCGACGGGCCCAGCAACACGTGCCTCACAGAAAAGATGAATTGACAAATGCTCTATAGAGTCGATGAATCCAGGAGGGAAAACCCTCTCAAGCTTGTACAATGTTACCGTAATATCCTTCTCTTATTTTTTTAGATGATCGACGAGAGACATAGTAGAACAAAGATCTCTGAAGAATATGCTAAGCTCTATCAAAGGAACCCAAACAATCTATGGTAATAATTTCTGAAATGCAATCGGAATTAACCTCTCCATAAATATGTGACAGTTGTGGCTCTTTATTTTTGTCAGTTTGTTCTCATTTGGGTTGACACATCTTCTTAGATTCGACATGAACCCATCAAGAAATTTTAGGCCCTGAATCCCCTACAAAGTCTCCTTTGATCCTCCTTGTCCAGTAAGAAAATTGCCTTAAACTGCTTATACTTCCCATTGTCTTCCTCTATCAAATGCAACGTGGGCATCTACATATATATTTTCCAAGTGCAACCTTGCCTTGGGATTGTCTTTCGTCTTCCCTTCTACGTCTATCGTAGTATTAATTATGTTGTCAAACACATTCTTTTTGATATACATGAGATCAAGGTTATGTCGAATCAGATTGGTACTCCAATATAGCAGGTCCAAAAATATGCACCTCTTCGTCTAGTTATAAGTGCGACAAAATCCATCACACTTCTATCCCTCAGTAGGCTCTTCGATAACACTTGATAAATCTTTAACCTCTTCCTATATCGTGTCTCAGGGGCACTTTGGAGGTGGAATGGCCTTCTCTACAACGCTTGCATGGAAAGCATTCATGTTCCTCTGGAATAGATGATTCGACGGAAGAAATTGTCGTGACAATCGAAAAAGCACGATTTTCCTCCGTGTTTCAAACGGAAAGCCTTAATATAGTCCATGCAATAAGGACATAAGAGACGACCATGAGTGCTCCATCCAAATAGCATGCCATAAGCCAGAAAGTCGTTGATGGTCCACATAAGTGCTACCTTTATCTGAAAATTCTTTTTTTTCTAACATCGTACGTGTTGGCGCCTACTTCTCACAGTTGATTCAACTCATCGAATGGCTATAAGTACACATTGATGTTCCTCTTCGAATTATTCGGACCCAGGAGGATGATGATTAAGAACATATATGGAGTCTTCACGCACATCCAAGGCGGTAGGTTGTATGGAGTGACGATTACAGGCCAACATGAATACTGGAAGCCCAAAAGTCTGGATGGGGTAAAATCGTCGGAGGAGAGTCCCAATCTTATATTACACAAATCCGAAACAAAATTGGGATACTCTCGATTAAAGTACTTCCATGCTTCTCCATCGGATAGGTGATCCAACACTCCTTCAATATATTCTCGCCTATGTCAACTCATATTTTCGGCAGTCTCCTTCACCATAAACAACCTCTGCAACCGTAGCGTCAAAGGCAAGTAGTGCATCGAATCGATCGGCTTTCTTGCATCGTCAGACCTTTTTGTCCCAGTTGCCTTATAGCGATCAGTACTACAAAATCTGTACATGTCTTCCTCCTTGTCGTTTTTGTAATACAACATACACCCGTTGCAACATGCATCGATTTTCTCGTTTCTCATTCAGAGCGATCTCAGCATCCTCTTAGACCGATAGAAGTCTTTAGGTAACATAGCACCCGCCAACAAGATCTCTATAATCAACTCCATCAACAGATTGTAGCATTCTTGAGACATGTTAAAGTTAGACTTTTTACTCAACAGTCTTGTAATCAACTAAAATGGTGAATGATCCTCATAGCCAGGTTATAATAGAGTCCTTGCATTCTCTAGTAACTCTATGAACTATAGGACCGTTGAGCACCTCTAGAGGGGGTGAATAGAGTGCGTGTGCGTACAGCAGAATAAAATGCCAATTAAAAATTAACTGATAAACTATGGTAATGAATAAAGAGGCACTAGATAAATGCAGTAAGTAAGAAAGAAAGAATCAAACTCAGTGAACACCGCAATGTATACTTGTTTCCCTCTGAGAGGACTAATCTAGTCGTAGGTACTCTTTCTTGCTGTTAATCTACTATTTGCAAGCTAATTGAGAGCTTGTGGTGTCTTTGCAACACCGTGCTTGTTGACAAGTGCACAACCTTCACCACACCGTGCTTGGTGACGAGCGCATGACCGACTCTAATAATATAGAGTTTTTCTGACTTTTGCAACCTTTTTACAACTCTTGTAACCAAAGACTCTAAATCGAAAGGAACGTTACTAGCTGTGGCTAAGAGATGTATAGGCGGGATATGAAAGCTTTTGATAACTGAAAACACTTAAGGAATAGAGAAGGAGAAGAGTAAATGAGTGATTTGAAAATGTAAAAATCCCTCTATTGATAGTGTTTTTCCTAACCGAACTCGGGCAGAGTTCAGGCAGAGTTCGGATGCGCATATCTCGCAAACGATCGTTGTATGCAGATTTGGAGGCAACTGAAATTCAAACTTTGGTAGACCAAACTTGGACCAAACTCGGCCTGAGTTCTGCGAATTCAGAACTAGATGTTTGGGTCCAAATTTACATGGGTATTTTGGGATTTTTGGACAGTAGAGTTAAAATAGAATATGGAAGGCTATTTGTATAGGTGGACTTGGAGTTAGCCTTAGCCAGTATTTTTTGAACGACTTTACATTTATTATCCTAAACTCAATAAAAGATAAAATACAAAATAAAAATATAAAATAATAACTCGATCTGAATTCCATTGAGTAGATTGTGGATGATGACTTGAAAGTTTGTAGTACGTTCTTTGAAAAATGTAGCAAAATATAGCAGGAATCTGAAATATTAGTAGCAGTTCATATATTTTGTGTATCGACGTAAGTTGTCGTTGATTATCAAAATCAGTTGTGACCATTAGGCAATGGGCCAACAATATCTCCCATTTTGATAATTAACAAACTAGAGTCTATACCAAAATATATATAGGAATAATATAAAAATAACTTGAAATAATATATTTGATATTTGATCTGTGGCTGGTATGGTAAACTAAGTTTTCTTTTGGATATATGTATTCTCTCCCTTTGTCAAGTACGAAAAATGTGTGTGGCTCCCCCCCAATGTGTGAAGCAAACAATAATGAACCAAGACAAAAGACAAGAAAATTTCCAACGTATACAAGTCACAGTCACAGTGTAAAAGAAACTAGTAATGCATAAACTGATATGAAGAAAATACATCACAACTGCATAAAGTCATAACTGAAGAGTTTGACTGAAGAAAAATACTAAGAAAATCTAACTGAAAAGTTTGAATAAAAAAACTACAAGATCGTCACCACTAGTAAATATAACTCAAAACAACTAAGTATCAACTGCTACATCGTATCTGTGTGTCATTATCTCCAGTAGTAGCAGGTGGCTGAGGATCAACATAGGCGGTGGTAGGATCAAAATACTGAAAGGTGGCCTCATCTTCAAACCTCAGACCAGCAAAAGATGGATGATGGGTCATTAGGAATGGATGTGAAGGATCATGAGCAAGGCTCTAATGGATATCGACAATGCGGTTCCTCAAGACCTGAGCTTGTGAGGTATGTCGAAACTCTGCATCAACGTAACTCTGATGACGTTATTCTGAAGCAGTAACAAATGCATCAAAGCGCTGATAGACTTGCTCGGAGAGAGCAACGAAGGCGTCAAACCGCTGGTAGAACTGTGGATCGAATCCTGGAGCAGCAGCAGGAGCCTCTGGAGCAGGTGCATCAAGATCAGCAGGGGAAGGTACAGCACCAGGTGGAGGAGGAGGGTTGGGATACAACCTACATATACTCAGCTCAAAAGCAGTAGAAGAGAATGGACAGAGTTGAAGGTTGATTTCGGACCTCTGAAAGATTGAAGCCAGGTGCATGGGGTAGACAAGGTTACGCCCTGTACTCCTGTAACCGATCATCCAAGCCATGAAGGTCTTGGGAATAGAAAATGGAATACCAAAGTGAATATGGTACATCACGAATATTTCTATAGAAGTGATCTTGTCAGTACATCCTTTCTTTGGATGCAATAGAGAAGATAAAGCGATGTAACTCATAAAAGTTCTGGTTTAGATGTTTTGACTACACCCTACGAGGAACTGGTTTAGGGTGACATATCAAGGATTTGAAGGAGTCGAGGGTGACACCTTGAGGAAACTGGACATGGTTGATGTCAACTAATGCTTCCCCAATATCCGGCACATGAAAATATTCACTAACATCAGTGATATTAAATTCTAATTCTTGTCCAGTGACACAAGAATAGATATTGCCATTATTTTTTGTTTGCAAGTTACAATAAAACATTCTAACAACATTATCATAGATGGTATCAGAAAGTTCAAAGAAGACTCTAATTCCAAGTCTTTCAAATGTGGGAGCATATTCAGAAAATATAGTAAAATTAACACGTGCACCAACATAAATATTTCTCCCAGAAAAAAAAAAGTCAAACCAAAGATCAGAAAATTTCTTATCAAGAAAAAGAGCAGGGTCATAGTCCTCTCTATCAGATGGACGAGCGAGACTAAAAACATTTGTAGGAGTATATTTAGAAGAAGATGAACCCACTTGGGAAGCATCTTTCTTCCTCTTGTGATATTTCAGAGCCATGAAAAAAAATAAAAAGTAGATAGATATACCTCAAAGTAAAGGAAGAAGAAGATGAAGGAGACAACTTCTGATCCTTGAAGATCTAGGTTTGAAGGAGGAGGAGAGCCTAGGGTTATGATTTTAGAGAGAGTTCTCGATGGGATGGGATAAAAAATATGAAGAGAATATGGTAATGTATAGGCCAGGGCCGGCTGTTCGGTTATGGAAATCCGCAACAGCGCCAACCGAACTCGGCCCGTACTCGGTCCGAACTAGGCCCGAGTTCTGTCCGAGTTCGGCCTACTTGTATTAACAGTTCATTTAATGCAGTATGAGTTATTAAAAACACTTAATAACCTTTGAACTTCTTTATTTAATAATTTTCATCTTCTTGGGTTAGCTGTAGGGCCGGATCCTAGCTAGCGGTAGTCCGAAGACTAGTACACTGTGTCGCTTTAGGCTGTTTACGTTTGTATGACAGAAGGGCCCTTTCGGTTTGTACCCAAAATAACTTTAATTAATAAATGTTAAAGTCTTTATTTATAATAGTTTTTGCTAGTCATAATGTATTATGGACCTAAAAATTCAAGTATGCCTAGCTCACAACGCAGATAGTTGAAACGGTCTTTAGCTAGTGGTTTGTGAAAATATCTGCTAGTTGATGATCTGTTTCAATAAACTCTAAAAAAATATCCCCGTGTTGCTGGTGATCATGTAAAAAGTGATAACGAATCTCTATGTGCTTTGTGCGTGAGTGACGAACAAGATTTTTGGTCAAGTTAATTGTACTAGTGTTGTCACAATAAATAGGAATCTTAGTGTAGTACAGATTATAGTCTTCTAGTGTTTGCTTCATCCATAAAATTTTAGCACAACAATGTCCTACGGCGATATACTTAGGCTCAGTAGTTGAAAGAGCTATAGAACAGGAGACTAAAACTTTTCCAAGGAAATGACACGTACCGCTGGTACTTTTACGGTCTACTTTGCATCCTACAAAATCTGTATCTGAATAACCAATTAGGTCAAAAGATTTGGTTTTGGGATTCCATAAGTCGACTGTTGAAGTTCTCTTAAGGTATCGGAAGATACGCTTAACAGCACATAAGTGTGATTCCTTAGGATTAGCCTGATATCATGCACATATACAAACACTAAACATAATATCAAGATGACTAGCAGTTAAATACAATAAACTACCAATCATACCTCGATACTTACGCTGATCGACTGGTTTGCCACTTTCATCAGTGTCAAGTTTTGTAGATGTAGCCATTGGAGTTCTGATTGGATTCACAATGTCGAGGTCATACTTTTTCAGTAAGTCCTTCGTGTACTTGGCTTGATTGATGAATGTTCCATATGAGTGTTGTTTGATTTGGAGTCCTAGGAAGAAGTTCATCTCTCCCATCATACTCATCTTAAATTTACTCTGCATATACTTAGCAAAATCTTGACAAAGTTTTTCATTAGTAGATCCAAATATTATGTCATCCACATAAATTTGAACAAGCAAGATATCATCATATAAAGACTTGATAAATAAAGTAGTATCAACTCTCCCTTTTGAGAAACCATTTTCAAGTAAGAAGGTACTTAGGCGTTCATACCAAGCACGAGGTGCTTGTTTGAGTCCATAGAGTGCTTTTTTAAGTTTGAAGATGTAATCAGGTTTTTAAAAATCTTCAAAAAACCATGGGGTTGTTTCACAAAAACTTCTTCTTTCAAATATCCATTTAAAAATGCACTTTTCACGTCTATTTGAAATAATTTGAAATCATGAAAACATGCAAATGCACAAAACATGCGGATAGCTTTTAGTCTAGCAACAGGAGCATATGTCTCGTCATAATCGATACCTTCTTCTTGATTATAACCTTGTGCCATTAGACATGCTTTCTTGCGTAGAACTTGTCCATCATTACTTAATTTATTTCAGAACACCCATTTGGTACCAATTATTGATTGACCAATAAGTTCAGGAACGAGTTCCCAAACTTGGTTTCTCTCAAATTGATTAAGTTCCTCTTGCATGGCATTAATCCAAAATTCATCAGTAAAAGTATCTGCTATAGTCTTAGGTTCTACTTGAGATATAAAAGACACATTAGCTGCTATATCAGGATTTCTAACAGAAGAACGAGTATTTACACCTCTTGATACATCACTTATGATGAGTGCTCTGGATGGTCTGTCAAAAGTTTTAGTGTGTTGAATCTCTTTGTCAGACTATCCACAGGACTTTCATTTGTAGCAGGTGATTCTTCATCATCACTGTCCTAGATCTGTGACTATTTAGCTCATTAAAAGTGAAATTAATAGATTTTTTAACAATCATAGATCTTTTATTAAAAATTCTAAATCCCTTACTCTTAGCAGCATATCTGAGAAATATCCCTTCATATGCTTTTGAGTCGAACTTACCCAAGTTGTCCTTGGTGTTCAGGATAAAACAATGACATCCAAAAACTTTAAAATAAAAAATATTTGGAATTCTTCCAAACCAAAGCTCTTATGGTGTTTTCTTCGAGATTGGACAAATCAACACCCTATTTAAAACATGACAGGCTGCACTAACAGCTTTCACCCAAACATATTTAAGAAGATTGTACTGATTCTGCATGCCTCTAGCCATTTTACTGAGAGTACGATTATTCTGCTCCACAACTCCATTCTGTTGAGGGGTTCTAGGACAGAAAAACTCATGGTAATATCCACTATCATCACAAAACTTTTTAAAATCAGCATTTACAAATTCGCCACCATGATCACTTCGGATATGAGTAATCATGAAGCCTTTTTCGTTTTGTACTTTCTTACAAAAAAGTATGAAATTCAAAAATGGCATCACTTTTATTTGATAAAAAGAAAACCCAAGTATACCGAGACAAATCATCAATAATAACAAAAACATAGAGCTTACTGCCAAGACTGGCGACTCTACTAGGGCCAAACAAATCCATATGTATTAACTGTATGGGTCTAGAAGTACTTACAGCATTGATGGATTTAAATGTAGACCTAGTTGTCTTGTTCTTTTCACAATTTGCACATACCATATCTCTCTTGTATGTAATTTCAGGGAGTCCATTTATTAACTCTTTGGTACTTAGCCGTGAGATAGTATCCATATTTCCATGTCCTAGTCTTATATGCTATAGCCAGCTTTCATCTTGGTTGGCTACTAGGCACCTTCCTGCATTGTTAATACTTTCTAAAAAGAAAACATAAATATTGTCTTATCTAATCCCTTCATATACAGGATTGCCAGTAGATAGTTCATATATAGAATATTTGCCTTTTCAAAATTGATACCATAACCATTATCTGCCAAGTACTCAATAGATTATGTTTTAATTTTGTAACTAAACAAACATCTTTTATTACTGGATAAGGAGACATACCAAAAGTGTCATTACCAATAATATCACCTCTCAAATTATTTTCGAAGGAGACATATCCTTCTAGTTTCATCGATAGCGTAGCGAATAAAGATGCATCACCATTCATGTGCCGCGATCATCCGCTATCGAGAATCCACTTGCTTCTAGCATGAGAGGGTTGAGGGTCCACCTACAAAACGAATAGATGAATCCTTTGGTACCCATTTCTTGAAGGGTCCGTCCTGATTAGTTTTAGGTCTCCAAATAAGTGTATGATTGTCAACAAGCTTTCTTGCTAGACAATACTATGATATGTGCCCGTGAGTACCACAGTACGTGCAAGTAAGTTTTGAAAACGTGTTGTTTGAATCTTTGTTGACGAGCATTCGTGATTTCTTTGAAAACCTATATATGAAAGCATGATTAAGATTAGCGTATTGCTTACGTGCTTTCTGTGGTTTAGTCCTCTTAGGTGTATGCTAAGCATTAGGACTAACCTTAGGCTGTGTAACAGGAATAACATGTTTGCCTAATTTGATCTCTTACTTTTTAGAGATCGTACAAGACTCTTCATATTTAGA
Source organism: Iris pallida (assembly GCA_029216955.1). NCBI lineage: Eukaryota > Viridiplantae > Streptophyta > Magnoliopsida > Asparagales > Iridaceae > Iris > Iris pallida. The sequence continues at coordinate 2,904,064 of JANAVB010042219.1, read as the reverse complement.
AGTCATATCAATGAGTCTTTGCTCTGTGACTAAGTGCTTCTTCTTCTCTATGTCGTATAGCTCTTGTATTTTGACATAGTCTCTTTCTTTCTTTTCTATAGTGAGGATAGCCTCATGATAGTCTACTTTGAGTTTGGCTATCTCATCCGTGTTACTGGTAGTAGATTTTTCTTTAATGTCTTCAAGAAGATTAGAAAATCTAGCTACTTCAGTTGTGCGGGCCTTTATCTTTTTGCGAGATTGCTTGTACTTGTCTAACACATTTTTGTGTTCTTTAAGTAGTTCTCTAAAGGCATTTTCTAATTCATCGTAAGTAAAATTATCATAGAGAGGGTTAGATGATACCTTATCAAATTCCATAAGACAAACATTAGCATTATTGTAGGATCTGTCCTCTTCCTCTGATTCACTGGCCTCACTTTCGTGCCAGATACTTGTGTTTGCATACTTTCGACCTGTTGTGGCCTTTCTGCTAGATCTTGATCTGTTATATGGACTGCTCTTCATTGACAATAGATAGTCCTTCTTGATATGCCCTGACTTTTTGCAATCGAAGCATATAGTTTCTTCTTCATTGCTTTCATGGATGTCTTTTTTCTTTCTGTTTGACCTTTCAAACTTAAAGAATTTCTTGAAATTTCTTACCAGCAGGGCTTGCTTATCACCACTGGATGATTCTTTATCTGAGTTATCATGTGCAGTTATTTTGGCTTGAGCTTTGAAGGCTATAGATTTCTCCATGGGAGTTGCTTCTTCAAAGTCTTGCAAGTCTAGTTCATGAGTCATCAATTTGCCTATCAGTGCCTCCAAGCTCATAGTGGTAAGATCATTTTCTTCTACGATCGCGGTTGCCTTAGGGTTCCAATTCTTGGTTAGAGCCCGTAGCAGCTTCCTGATCTTTTCATGATTGTTGTATTCCTTACCAAGAGATTGTAGAGGATTAGTAATATCAAGGAAACGAGTAAACATCTGTGTAATTGACTCGTCGGGTTTCATTTTGAAGGATTCATATTCCTGTATCAATCTGCTAATTTTGGATTCTTTCACTTGGGAAGTACCTTTATGAGTTACCTCAAGAAGTTTCCAAATATCATGAGACGTTTGACAGGTTGAAACTCGATTGAACTCCGTCTTGTCAATTGCAAAGAATAGTGCGTTGATGGCACATGTATCTAGACTAGCCTTTGACTTTTCTGCATCTGTATACTTGTCATGAGGCTTGTCTACAAGTATGCCCTCAACCACTATAGGTGCCCATTTTTTATAACCGTCAACTACTATAGACCATAGATCAAAGTCAAGAGACATTAAGAAGAATGTCATACGTGTTTTCCAGTATATATAGTTTGTTCCATCAAATAGTAGGGGTCTATTTGTGGATTGCCCTTTACCGTTGAATATAGATTTCACGGCTGACATACTCTAGGGTTGTTATAAAAGAATATAACCTGCTCTGATACTAAATGTAGGACCGTTGAGCACCTCTAGAGGGGGTGAATAGAGTGTGTGTACGTGCAGCGGAATAAAATGCTAATTAAAAATTAACTGATAAACTATGGCAATAAATAAAGAGACTCTAGATAAATGCAGTAAGCAAGAAAGACAGAATCAAACTCAGTGAACACCGCGACGTATACTGGTTTTCCTCTAAGAGGACTAATCCAGTCGCAGGTACTCTTGCCCGCTGTTAATCCACTATTTTTAAGCTAATTGAGAGCTTGCGGTCTCTTTATAACACCATGCTTGTTGACAAATATGCGACCAACTTTACCACATCGTACTTGGTGACGAGCGTACGACTGACTCCAATAACAGAGAGTTTTTCTGACTTTTGCAACCTCTTTACAACTCTTGTAACCAAAGACTCTAAATCGAACGGAACGTTACTGGCTTTGGCTAAGAGATGTATAGACGGGATATGAAAGCTTTTGTTTACTGAAAATACTTAATGAATAGAGAAAGAGAAGAGTGAATGAGTGATTTAAAAATGTAAAGATCCTTCTCTATTTATAGTGTTTTTCCTAACTAAATTCGGGCAAAGTTCAGCCAGAGTTCGGATGCGCATATCTCACAAACGAACATGATATACAGATTTGGAGGCAACTGAAATTCAAACTTTGGTAGACCGAACTCGGCCTGAGTTCTGTCTGAGTTCTGCCAGTTCAGAACTAGATGTTTGGGTCCAAATTTGTATGGGTATTTTAGGCTTTTTGGATAGTAGAGTTAAAATAGAATATGGGAAGGCTATTTGGATAGGTGGACTTGGAGTTAGCCTTAGCCAGTATTTTCTGAACGACTTTACATTTATTATCCTAAACTCAATAAAAGATACAATATAGAATAAAAATGTAAAATAACTCGATCTGAATTCCAATGAGTAGCTTGTGAATGATGACTTGAAAGTTTGTAGTACGTTCTTTGAAAGATGTAGCAAAATGTAGCAGCAACCTGAAACATTCGTAGCAGTTCGTATACTTTGTGTATCGACGTAAGTTGTCGTTGATTATCAAAATCAGGTGTTACCATTAGGCAATGGGCCAACATGAACATCGCAGCAACGACATTTGGTGCCTCCTCTGCTGTATTATGATTGTCCGATCAAAACTAGGCCCTGCAGCATCGAAAACCATGTTCACCCACCCGTCATCATAATCAGCATAGTCGTGGACATCCATATATAGTTCCATATAAGGCTCCGGTTCCGCTGCTGAAGCCACAAGTTCTCCGTGTGAGGTCCATTGATAGTGATTTGACGTGAAACCCCTAGAGTACAAATAATATGTCACGTCCACTTCTAGATGGTATTTCAAGTTGCGACATCTCACACATGGACACTTAATATTGATGACGTCTATGTACTGAGGAAGCATCTTGTAGAACTACAGGAACCATTCAACCCCTGTATAAATTTATTTCGTACATCGCACATGTCATTTGGATGACGATTATACATCCATGAACGATAAAATTCATATCTATTAGAAGATAATTTTGTAAAGATGGATACACATTACTCGATATTATTGTACAAATGGATGCAAAGATGGATACACATGTTCAACAAAAGTAACAACTCTTATTGTTGTGTAATTATTCGAGTCGTGATACGTGAGTATCCTATCATGATTCATGAGTATCCATTTTATAATTCGTGACTATCTGAAACTAGTAGACATGTGGACAACTCCGATCCTATTAAATAAATGTCATAATGTGTTCAATGTCAGCAATTCTTTTCAAAAAATTTTTACTTCTGCAAGCCTTTCAAGGCTTTCAGAGTTATACCGAATTTTCAAAAAATACTAGAGAAGGCCAAGTGTTATAATTTTTCTTCTCTAGGATTTTTCGTTCTTTGTTTTTTATGATTTTTTAAATCCTTTTGTTATTTATCTTTTCTTATATTTTTCGGAAAGTGGTATAACTCTAAAGCCTCAAAAAGGCTTACAAATGTAAATTTATATTTTTAGAAAAGGGCTGACATAGACACATGACTTCGGGCTGACACGGACACTTAACATTAGAGAAAATCATATCTCTGTCGTCATGTGTTCCTTGTGAGCCCGCAAGTAACACTTGACCTGGGAATGTCCAATATAAATACAGGTATTGATAATACTTGACCCTATCGACTCCAATACAAAAATAGGTGTTGACACCTTCTCTAGGTATTAGGTATCTTGGTACCAACATACACTCTAGGCCACTCACCCTTGACACTCAACAAATATTTATACCGTCTTATATAACTGTAGATATGTATATACCCTTATATATGTATCTATCTCTGACATGTAGAAAACTCAAATTTGAGGATATAGGTGTCATCACGTATCCCTTGTGAGCCATTCCCTTAAAGGATATTTTACTTTTACTAGCCTTTTGAGGCTATTAGAGTTATACCGGAAAAAACTAAGAACGAAAGATTCAGAGGCGTTTCTCACCACAAGTCTTTCTAGATATTTAGGTCATTTCCTGCTTAGCCATTTTTAGTGGAAACTGTAACAGCCTCAAAAGGCTTGCAGAAATAAATTTTCCTTTAAGAGAGATGACTCACAAAGAAAACATGGACACTCATATACTCAAGATACTTACTTATATCTTGACACTATACCAATCATACCTACACTTGACACCATACCACATCTTATAGGATACTCACTCTAGATACTTTCATATAAATCCCAAACTTTCCTTGGCAATTATGCAATTCCTAAAATATCTTTTATACTTATAGGATAACTCTAGGTACAAAAATACTCCTTAGTATCTTGGTATCAAAATATAAATGTAGATACATATATACTTAGATGGATACATATGTTTTGTATCTTAGATATCAAAATATATCTAGGATACAATTCCTTAGATAGCCTAAATTTAGGACCCATTATACACATATAACCTTCCTTAGATTATCACAAAACTAGTTCCAACATGTGTGTCGGTTACAACTTATTCATTTTCGATATACTATAACATGTTTTTTTTCATATGTACATTGCTAGGAGATGCGACACAAACCTATATCCAAACTCTAAACTAGAAAATACACCTATAATCATTTCATGATACCATAATAAGATGTATCCATACTAACACATTTATGTATCTATGTTGTGCTCTATATGTAATATCAATTTGATATTAATTAAACTTATGCAAAAATTAGAATGTAATCCATACACATATACACATACTCATTGACAAGAAACTTAGTATGAAAGAATGTAATCCATACATTATTTCACATATTTATGTATCAAGATTGTAGTATCTATAAACAAAATATCGTAGAAAACAAAAATTCACATAAACTATACTCAATTTCGCATATTACACAACGTGTCAGTGTGTGTATGTCAGTATCCGTGTTTGCGTCTGTGTCACGCCAGTATGAGGGAGATAGGGTTAGGCTTACCTGACCGAGGGGGTCGAGGGGGCAAGGGAGTCGTCAAGATCGAGGGGCGTCAGGGCAAGGGATCGAGGGGGGTCGCCAGAGTCGAGAGGGGTTGAGGGGCGTCGGGGAAGGAGACGAGGGGGCCATCGACGTCGACAAGGGCACTAGGAGAAAGGGTCGCTGGAGTCTAGAGGGACGACTGGAGCAGGAGGAGGTCGAAGGAGAGGAGGAGCAGGAAATGAAAATTTGGGAGAGAAATGAAAAGTCGAACCATCCAGCGGAACCCTATAGAAGTAATTTAGCGACGTCAACATTAGACGTGACTAAATGTCACTATTTTTTAATATACTGCGACATATAAGTTTCAGAGTCGCTATACGTCGTTGTTTTTAAAAAAATATTTATGTTCACCAACGAATCCACGACGTCAGCTTTTATGATAATAAAGGTTGTTGCTAAATGTCGCTGAAAGTCCTTAACAGTGACATATTATAACGTCTTTTGAGGTCGTCGCTAATTTTTGTCACTAAATTCGTCGCCGATTTGACTTATTTTGGTAGTGTATAGACTAGAAAGGTGGGTTGTTAATCATACTATTAAGGAGATTTGATAACTTATAGGAGAATGGTATAGTGATTAAGATTGATTGTTGTACGTAATCCTAACTTCTGTGGATAGACCTAACTAAGGCCTTGAGAGTATAATTAGGAATCTTTGCTTAAGTAGACTAGAAAATCATTGATATGTTGAACCCTTTCTACAATACAATTCAATTAGGAATTCCAAAGGACTTGTAGCTACAACACTTTTGTTGGCGAAAGATACACATTGGGGTATAAAGAGGGAAGAATCGTTGGAGCAGTACTCTGTATAGGTTGAGTAACTAAAGAGGGCCAAGGATGGCTAGGACCTACAGACCGTATTTTTACAGTATAACACTATGTTGCTAGAAGCAACAATTGGAGAAAACCTAGGCAATGGAAGTGGGTAAAATGGTTAGATCAATATATATGACGTTTAAGGTAGTATAAGTTAGATTATGAATGTAAAGATTAGCTTGTCTCATTGTTAGGAAACCTTGATAGATAGCCTATACTTTGACATGAGTCGGTGTTCGTCATCTTCAGATTGATTGATCATTTGAAGTCCAAAGCATTCTAGTAACCCGAGGTATAGTTTGCCATCGACAGTTCGACTAGCTGGCATAAGCAAAAGTATTTTCTAAGATTGACTTGAGATCGGGATACCATCAGGTGAAGGTACGGGGAGAGGATATTTCAAGGACAGCAAGCAGGACACGTTATCACTACAAATGATCAATCAGTCTCCAAGACAGGATTATTTTATAAGGTTGTAAGATTTCTCTGAACTACCCAACGCAAAACTATTTTCTAAGATTGAACATTTCTCTGAACCACCCAACGACATCTCTGGGACCTCGCACTCGGGGGTTTCGCTGACTTCCAGATCTGTTTATCTTTGAACAACTACAGTCAAAGAAAAAGGCAACATCAAAGCGTTATTATTATTTATTTATGTATATAATAATGTATCAAGTCTAGAAAAAACATACATCGAGCTTATGGGCACTTGTTTATCTTTCTATACCATCATTAAAAAATTACTGTTAATTACCGATGGAAATCAGCGATGGACAACTATCAGTCGCTACTTAGCGACGTACTGGCGACTGACGTTCGACGGATAGTTTATGTAAAAGACATTACAAATGAACGCCGATGAATACGTCCCCATTTCAACGCTAAATATCTACCGACTACTCAGCGACAGAAATTTACGTCGCTGACGTGCTGTAAAAGTGGAGCAGTAACCCTTTCTTACTCCTTCTAAAAAATGACCCAAATTTCAATTTCCCCCCAAACTTCCCTATTCCCATTCCCTCGACTCCTCTCCGACGATCCCTCTCCGACCCCTCTCCGGCGACCCCTCTCCAACCCCCCCTCCGCTCCCTCCCATTGAGTATGCCAGCCACCTCTCTCCGACCCCTCTCCGACCCCTCTCCGCCCCCCTCCGACCCCCTCCTCGATCCTCTTTTCGCCCCCTCGTCGTCCCCCTCTGCCCTCCCTCGCCGCCCCTCCCCTCTTTGCCCCCAATTCGGATAGGCCGATACCAATCTGATACGATCTATACCTATCGGATAGGTCGATACCAATTCGGATAGGGCCAATACCAATTCGGATAGTCCGATACCAATCCAATATGGTCTATACCTATCGGATAGGCAAATACCAATTCGGATAGGGCCGTACCAATTCAGATAGACCGATACCAGTCCAATACGGCCTATACCTATCGGATAGGCCGATACAAATTCGGATAGGGCCGATACCAATTCGGATAGGTCGATACGAATCTGATACGGCCTATACCTATCGGATAGGCCGATACTAATTCGATAAGGCTAATACCAATCCCGATCTAATATGGCCGATACCTATCGGATAGGCCGATACCCATTCGATAAGGCCAATACCAATCTGATACGGCCGATAGCAAACCGATAGGCCGATACTAATCCAATACGGTCGATACTAATCCGATACGGCTGATACCTATTGGATATGGCCGATACTGATTTGATAAGGCCAATACCAATCCTATACGGCCGATACATATCGGATAGGACGATACCAATTCGATAAGGCCAATACCAATCCAATATGATCGATACCAAACCAATAGGCTGATACTAATCCGATACGACCGATACTAATAAGAACCTACATGAAGTAGAGCTTCATATTCAAAACATCTTATTTCTTCATTCTCGATACTCATGTGAATGGTATGATACCGATTTCTATATTACCGATTTCGATATCGAAACTCATAGGAATGGTCTGATGCCAATTTCGATATCGATACTCATAGGAATGGTCGATATTACTGATTTCAATATCGATACTCATAGGAATGGTCTGATACCGATTTTGATATTGATACTCATAGGAATGGTCTGATACCAATTTCGATACTGATACTGTTAACCTTGGTTATTACAATTATGTAATACCCCATCTCTACATCGTCCACATTTTCGTCCACGGGGTGTGCGAGAAAGGAACACTGTCGCTTTGAATCGGAACCGATAGATCGGGATCGGTTGAATTGTTCGAACGAAAATGATTGAATTAAGATTATTTTCTCGTTATGGAAAGGCTTCTTCGGAATCGAGTCCCATATTCAGCGGGTTGTGCCTCAAGGATAGACTCTGCGGTTGAGTCGAAAGATACCTCCCGTTGCTCTGTTTTTCATGCCGCACTTGCCCTTGGATTTAGTTTTTCTGAATACGTTTTCATGAATATTTTTTATGGTTTTTATGGCTTGCATTTTCAAACTTGCATTTACATACCGAACTCCTTGAATTGTGCAGTATTCTAATCAGTTGTTTATGCAATTTTAGGTAATCACATAGGTACCGTCTAGCGCAACCAACGGGTCTTTTGTCTCAAACAAACAATCAAAGTGAGTGACTGGACCCTTATTTTCCTTGACCTTCTTCAATCTCAAATTAATCAATAGAATGCTAGTTGGTTATGTAAGTACACGAAAGCATAGATTTCAATGAACCGCTGCACGATTCATTACGTACGCACGCTATAGAACTATTATGCCAAGAAAATGTCGCATCTTAATACCTTATGCCTGTTATAAAATCGAGATAAACAAAGTTTTGAATCATCGAATAACTGTCGCCATAACACGGCAAAGAAACGATGACAATAGTTATGTTACTCATGAACTAGAAATTTTGCTTGAATAACTAATCTAACCTTGCACGGTCATTGGACAACTCGTGCACGAGGAACGACTTCCTCGAGCGAAACCCCGAGACACGGGATCATTTCGGCCTAGGAGGAAGCAAAAGATAGCTGAGCTCGACAAAAGTAAAACATGGTTATTCGGGAAACTTGCAGCGGGGCTCGCTACCCGTGCTGAAAGGGTCGCCGTCTAACCCAGCTATAGTCCAAAATGGCTTGTGGTGCCAGTGACCTTCACATATACAAACTATACACGCAAATTGATAACGATTGACAGAAAAGAACATGGTAAGTCTTACATTGCACGGCACGCTCTGTCGTGGGTAAGTTCTAGTGTAATTTATATTATATCGATTATATGCTTGTCTAAAATTTATTAGGATGGCTAGAAAGATCACAAAAATTAAGTCAACATTTCTTGAACCAAATGAGAGTGCGGTATATAAATTAGCCACTCGCTAGTACAAAGTGTAATGTATTGATCTTCGCTCTCCACAGGTACCCCGAACCAAGAAGGGCATACCACTTAAGCTCAAGGCGATGCTAGCACATTTGAAGCCTCATCCGTGTGTTGAAGGCTTGTTTTGATCCTTTTGAAGACTCCACATTCAGTGAAGAAGAAATGATGTCTCGACTCCCTACGATTCCAGGTCCTTGGAAATATTTTATTGTAAATGTAGATGTAATGTGTGGAACGACTATCTCATCCGCGTTCATTTTGTAATCGAGTCATGTTGTAGTCCGCGAGGAAAATAAATGTAACAGAGTCATGTAAATGATGTTTATTATGAATGAAACAAAAGTTTCTTCCATTTTCAAATGTGTTTGTTCAATTTCTCTGCATACTCTACTTGATGTTGTGTTTCGAGTAACCTTATGACTATGCCTTGTGCGATCGCAACTTAGGTTCGCACGATATCACGCCCGGAGAACGAATATCGATTCTATGGAATCAGGACGTGACATAATGTTATCAGAGCATGGCTTTATATTCTTTGGCCTTCGGTCTAGATTCTTAAACCTTTGACCTTGCATCGATGAGATAAGTTGTTCCATACAATGAGTCCATAATATCTTGAGACTAATGTGTGTGTCTACGTATTGTAGAAGCGACGGAACCCGTGGCAGAAATCGCAGCCAAGCAAGAACAAAGTGCTTCGAGTGGTTCGGGCAGTTCACGGGCCGGACCTTCTAACAATACCATCGAGAGGATGCTGAGCATGATGGGGGCACAGTAGAAATAGTCTAAGAATCGACATCAGTAGACGGAGGCACGACAGGCCCAATTCAAAGCTCGCTTCGATGTCCAAACCAAGATACAATAAAAGTAGCTTGATATTCTGCAGCAGATCGTACAGACGATGGTGGGCTACAGAAACTCTGTAACTATGCCTACTGTCACCGAGCCGACGGGTCAACCCATCGAAGTCGATCGAGAGGAGCCCGAGCATGAACCTGCGGCACCGAGAAGTTACAACTTTGAAGTATCAGAATTCAAGAAAGCGTGTCGCACCTCCTTCAGCGGCCCTTCTATGGCAATCGTCTGGTTGGAAGTGCTGGAAGATCATTGCGAGCTCCTCGACATTGAAGAATCCAAGTAAGTCGCCTACACACTACTTCAACTATGTTTGAACGCGCACGTCTGGTGGGCCATGCACAAATGAGCAATCCGACACGATAATAGCTCAGCACCGATCTCTTGGACCACGTTTCGTAAAGCCTTTAAAGTCGAGTACCTTCCCTCAGCCGTTCGTCAAGAGAAGGAACACAAATTCATGTAGTTGAAGCAAGAAAACTGGACAATACAACAGTATGCGACAGATTTCAACAGATTGTCCAAATTTGCTGGTGTATTTCTTCCTACAGAGGAGTATCATGTGCGATGATTCGAAGTGGGTCTGCGGCCCTCTATTGCTGCTCATGTGGCGGTACCGAAGTACAAGACCACGGGCGATGCTCTAAACTATGCTCTGCACCTTGAGAGCCAGTACCCTCCCGTCACTGCCAACGTTGTACACCATTCCAATCACAAATATCCTAGCTATACGGGAGGCAACAATCACGCTGCAAAGCGTCCAAACAATGGAGGCAACCAGGGACAGAACACTAGGCCTCGTTGCACAAAATGTAATTATATCGGACACAATGCCAGCGAGTGCCGTACCTTGAACATAGATTGTCACTTTTGCAGAAAAAGGAGGCACTACGCTAGTGATTGTCTTTCCCAATTACGAAGACAGGATGCTCCACCGCAACCAAATCATCAAAATTGAGGCCCAATTCCTCGAGCTCCTCAACATGTACAACAGAATGGCCAGGATCATCGTCCTAATGCTCAAGGGCACACCTATGCTATGACTCGAGATGAGGCATTCGCCTCAGATACAGTCATGACAGGTATACTGCTTTTCAATAATAAACCTGCTTGTGTACTGTTTGATTCAGGTGCCATGCATAGTTTTATATCGGCGGACTTTACCGTCGAGCACAAAATTCCCGTGACACTGTTAGGCCTTGATCTTAGCATTCACATACCGTCGGGCATGTCATTGCTTGCAAACTTAGCCTGCAAAGACGGAATCATCTGTATAGGAGGAAAAAGTTCTATCTCGATGCGATAGTTTTAGACATTAAGGACTACGACATCATTCTAGGAATGGATTGGCTCGGTCCTTGCAACGCCACCATTTACTGCACAGGAAAGAAGGTCACCTTTCACTTACCTAGAGTACCCGAATTTTGCTACTCACGTGGTGAAGCATCGTCGACCTGTATGGTGATCTCGGCAATTTCTGTTCGAAGGATGCTGTATTTAGGATATAAAGGCTACTTGGCATCCATTCGAAAAATGTGACAGTATGGTGCAAACGCGAATCAGACCGACGTTGTGGCAGAATTCCCCGACGTATTCCCGGACGGACTACCTGGAATATCACCCGACCGAGAAATCGAGTTCAACATTGACACATTCCCTGATACCCGACCGGTTTCTAAGGCCCCATAAAGAATGGCACCTGCAGAACTAAAAGAGCTCAAGGTCCAATTGTAAGAGTTGCTCGATAGGGGATTCATTCGTCCTAGCGTCTTGCCATGGGTAGCGCCCGTGTTGTTTGTGAAGAAAAAAGATGGGTCAATGCGTCTATACGTCGACTACCACGAGCTGAATAAAGCCACCGTCCGAAACAAGTATCTATTGCCCCACATAGACAATTTATTCGATCAGTTACAAGGTGCCTCAATATTCTCGAAGATCGATCTCCGCTCAGGCTATCATCAACTCAAGATCAAGTCAGACGACGTATCAAAGTTAGCCTTTCGTACTCGTTACGGCCACTATGAGTTCTTGGTAATGTCATTCGGCCTGACAAATGCTCATGCCACCTTCATGGATCTAATGAATCGAGTGTTTTGTCCGTTCTTTGACAAGTTCGTGGTAGTCTTCATAGACGATATCTTCGTCTACTCGAAGGATCGAGCGCAACATGCAGAACATCTACGGACCGTACTCCAGACCCTCCGAGATAATCAGTTGTTTGCGAAGAATAGCAATTGCAAATTTTGGTTAAGCAACGTATCCTTTCTTGGACACATCATTTCATTCGAAGGTATTACAGTCGACCTGAAGAAAGTTGAAGTCGTTGCTGATTGGAGGCTCCTGCGTCGGCTAGCAAAATTCAAAGTTTCTTTAGTTCGGCAGGATAGTACATACGCTTCGTGAAAGATTTTACAAAAATTGTATCGCCATTGACTCACCTCACTCAAAAAGGAGTCGTGTATGAGTGTTCGGACGACTGTGAAGCTTCCTTTCAGGAGCTGAAGCAGCGGCTCATTTTGGCCCCTTTACTCGTACTTCCAGATGGGGTAGAGGGTTTTCAAATATTCAGTGATGCGTCAAGCCAGGGCTTGGGATGTGTTCTTATGCAGCGAGATAAGGTAATCTCTTTCGCCTCCAGACAGTTGAAGCCGTACGAGAAAAACAATCCTAGGCACGACTTGGAGTTAGTGATGATTGTGTTCGCATTAAAATTATGGTGCCACTATCTTTATGGCATGGCGTGTATGATCTATACCGATCATAAGAGCCTCAAGTATCTCTTCACTCAGAAGGAGCTGAACTTAAGATAGCAGCGTTGGCTAGAACTGATCAAAGACTATGACTTGAAGATCGACTATACGTCGGGCAAGGAAAATATTGTGGCAGATGCACTCAGTCGTAAATATCTTGTATCGTTGTGCATCAATAGTAGACTACTACGGGACCTTAAAGAGTTGGGCATCGAACTTTAAGTTCAATTTAGAGATATGCAGTTGACGCAATTACAGTTAGAGCCGAGCTTGCGAGAAAAGATCAAAATCGCTCAGAAGGATTATCTGTACCTAAAGAAGATGCGAGAGTTGATTTCAATAGGGAAGGCGACCGACTTTACGAAAGATGACACCGACGTGCTACGATTGAAAGGGCGACTATGCGTTCCGGACGACTTAGAACTTAGAAAGGAGATATTAACATAGCGCATTATACGAAATATACCTTGCATCCCGGCTGCACTAAGATGTACAAGGACCTCCGCACGACCTTCTAGTGGCACGGAATGAAGAGAGATGTGGCGCTCTTCATGTCGTAATGCATAGCCTGTCAGCAGATGAAACCGGAGCATCAGAGACCAGGCGAGGAGATGCAGAATCTTGCCATTCCAAAATGGAAATGAGATCACATCACTATGGACTTTGTTGTTGGCCTGTCGAAGATGTCACGAGGGAACGATGATGTCTGGGTCATCGTTGATCGATTAACCAAGTCAGTGCACTTTTTTGCCATTAAAGTCACTTGGAGCGTCGATCGACTTGTTCAGATCTATCTTGATGATATAGTTCGATTGTACGGGATACCGGTATCCATCGTCTCAGATCGGGATGGGCAGTTCGTATCATGCTTCTAGAGTGGTCTTTAGTCAGCAATGGAGACCAAGTTAAAGTTTAGCTCAGCTTACCATCCTCAGACCGATGGCCAAACAGAATGGGTGAACTAGATTCTCGAAGACATGTTATGCCTCTGTGCAATCGACTCGAAGTCAAGCTAGGACGTTCATCTACTGTTGGCCGAATTTGCATATAACAATAGCTATCCATCCAGCATCCAAATAGCACCGTATGAAGCCTTGTATGGCCGGAAGTGCAGATTACCCATTTGCTGGAATGAAGTCAGGGAACAGGAGATTCTTGGCCCGGAGTTGGTGGAACAGACCGTAGAAAAGGTCAAGCTCATTCGAAAAAGATTAAAGATTGCAAGGAGTCGGCAGAAGAGCTACACCAACACCCACCGAAGATCCTTTGAGTTCTTGGAAGGCGATCATGTATTTCTGAAAGTAACGCCCATGCGAGGAGTGACCAGATTTGGAGCAAAGGGGAAGTTGTGTCCAAGATTTGTTGGTCCTTCCGAGATATTGAAGTGAGTCGCCCCAGTGGCTTATCAAATCGCGTTGCCGCCAGCAGTATCAGATGTGCACAATATTTTCTATGTCTCTCAACTACAGAAGTATATGTCGAGCCATGTGGTAGATTTGGGACAGCTAGATCTGACGACAGACTTATCATATGTAGAAGAGCCGGTGCAAATCTTGGAGCACAAGAACAAACTGCTTCAAAATTGTATCATTTCTCTCGTTCGCGCACTCTGTAAGAACCAAACGGTCGAAGAGTCGACCTGGGAGCTCGAATCCAAGATGATGGAGAAGTTCTCTTTGTTGTTTCCTAGCGGTAGGTTCTCCTCTTAAGTTTCGAGAACGAAACTTTTTCTTAGTTGGTTATGATGTAGTGCCCCATCCCTACATCTTCTCCATTTTCGTCTACGGGGTGCGCGAGAAAGGAACACTATCGCTACCGATTGAATCAGAACCGATAGACCGGGATTGGTTGAATCGGTCGAACGAGAACGATGGAATTAAGATCATTTTCTCGTTATGGAAAGGCTTCTTCGGAATCTAGTCTCATATTCAGTGGGTTGCGCCTCAAGGATAGACTCTGCGGCTGAGTCGGGAGAGACCTCCCGTTGCTCTATTTTTATGTCGCACTTGCCCTTTGGATTTGGTTTTTCTGAATGCATTTTCGTGAATGTTTTCGATGGTTTTCATAGTTTGCATTTTTGAACTCGCATTTATATATCGAACTCCTTGAATTATGCATTATTCTAATCAGTTGCTTATGCGATTTTAGGTGATCGCGTAGGTGTCGTCTAGCGCAACCAACAGGTCTTTTGTCTCAAACAAACAATCAAAGTGAGTAGCTAGACCCTTCTTTTCCTTGACCTTCTTCAATCTTAAATCAATCAATAGAATGCTAGTTGGTTATGTAAGTGTACTAAAGCTTAGATTTCAATGAACTGTTGCACGATTCATCACGTACGCACACTATAGAACAATTATGCCAAGAAAATATCGCATGCTTAATACCTTATGCCTGTTATAAAACCGAGATAAACAAAGTTTTGAATAATTGAATAACTGTCGCCATAACACGGCAAAGCAACGATGACAATGGTTATGTTACTCACGAACTAAAGATTTTTCTTGAATAACTAATCTAACCTTGAACGGTTATTGGACAACTCGTGCACGAGGAATGGCTTCCTCGAGCGATACCCCGAGACACGGGATCGTTTCGACCTAGGAGGAAGCAAAAGATAGCTGAGTTCGACGAAAGCAAAACATGGTTACTCAGGGAACTTGCAGCGGGGCTGGCTACCCATGCTGAAAGGGTCACCGTCTAATGGCTTATGGTGCCAGTAACCTTCACATATACAAACTGTACATGCAAATTGATAACGATTGACAGGAAAGAACGTGGTAAGTTTCACATTGTACGGCACGCTCTGCCGTGGGTAAGTTCTAGCGTAATATACATTATCCCGATTATATGCTTGTCTAAAATTTAATAGGATAGCTAGAAAGATCACAAAAATTAAGTCATAACATCTCTTGAACCAAATGAGAGTGTGGTATATAAAGTAGCCACTCGCTAGAACAAAGTGTAATGTATTGATCTTCGCTCTCCACAGGTACCTGAACCAAGAAGCGCGTGCCACTTAAGCTCAAGGCGATGCTAGCACTTTGAAGCCTCGTCCGTGTGTTGAAGGCTTATTTTAATCCTTTTGAAGTCTCCACATCCAGTGAAGAAGAAATGATGTCTCGACTTCCCACGATTCCAGGTCCTTAAAAATATTTTGTTGTAAATGGGGATGTAATGTATGGAACGACTGTAGGGTATGAAAAATTCTGACACGCTGACATAAGACCAAGTCAGCCAAAGGCCATACGCTCAGCCAAAGGCCATACGCTCAGTGCAAAAGTCATACGTTCAGTGAATATTTTTTTACTTCTCGACTGACAGTACAGCATACGCTCAGTGGGGGATGAATCTGACACTTCGTCTTTCATGCAAAAATAGCTGTCTTAGGAGAATTAACCGTCGTATGGATTTTCGAGAGTTGATTTTGTCTTTTACGAGGACAGCTCATTAGCTATCATGAATGCACAACCATCATTACTGTCATTTCTGACAGTCTATCAGCCGTCATATCCGTAACACGATGCTCGAGAGATATTTGTCAGTTATTGGAAGATATGGCGTATTCGAGAAGATTGAGGACAGCCACGTGTCTACTTCCCCAGTCATATGACTCCTCATCAAGGCAGTGTATGGACTTTATACGACTCCTCATCAAGGCAGCGTATGGACTTCATACGACTCCTCATCAAGACAGCGTATGGACTTCATACGACTCCTCATCAAGGCAGCGTATGGACTTCATACGACTCCTCATCAAGGCTCATACGACTCCTCATCAAGGCAGCGTATGGACTTCATACGACTCCTCATCAAGGCAGCGTATGGACTTCATACGACTCCTCATTAAGGCAGCGTATGGACTTCATACGACTCATCATCAAGGCAGCGTATGTACTTCATATGACTCCTCATCAAGGTAGCGTATATACTTCATACGACTCCTCATCAAGGCAGCGTATGTACTCCATACGACTCCTCATCAAGACAGCGTATGAGGTCCATACGACTCTTTGTCACCCAAGTGAGCGTATAGACTCCATATGACTTCTTGCTATTCAAGTCAGCGTATGCAAGACATACGTATCCAAAAGTGAGCGTATGGACTCCATACGACTCCTCTTCAACAAGACAGCGTATGCTAGTCATACTTCTCCAAAAGACATCGTATCAAAGCAAATGCATTCAGAATGACTTCAAATGTACAGTCAACACACGTTCTCACGTGTCCTGTATTCGGTTACTCACTCATTCAGAAGTTATGCAACGTGGCATTCATGCCATCAATCTCTCCTGGATATACCCCATTACTCTTATCCGCACTCCAATGTGTCTCCACCAAAATTCGCCACGCGTCCCTGCAGTTATGTACACGTCAAGTAACTGACTGAGCGTATGCCCAGAGCAGTTATCCAAAACTCTATAAAAGAGAGTTTCTCCACCTTCAATAGATACGACATTCAATTTAGAAAGAACAGAGAGATTGCCTAGTTGCTGTCCAAGTTCTTCGAGGTCCGAGCCTTCTTCATCGCATCGTCCAAGGGATAAAGTGATCATCTTCTAGATTAGATTCCTACAGTTGTAATTTTCTCAGAAACATAATAAATAAATAGAATTTATTTATGGAAAATAAATTGGCGACTCTGCTGGGGAAAGCTGTCTCCTATAACGAGACATCAACAACTCAATGCGATACTTCGTCGATCGGTTCGACGAAGAAGATGATGGTCGTACAATTCGACCAATCTGCTTACGAAGAAATGCTCAAGACGAAGGAGGGCCGAACGGCTTCCTTCGCTTTTCTCTCTGCTAAGAAGAAGGGACGTTCTGTCTATGTCCCTAGGTCTTCTCCAGCGGCCCGAGACGCTTCTGTCACTTCCCACGCTGACAAGAACACGTCTCCAACCTCAGCGAAGCACGCCTCGGCTTCTCTGAATACAGCAACAGTGGCTTCTCCTAGTCACGCTGACAAAATGGGTTCTTTAGCCAAGTCAACGTGTCCAAGGAAACCCATCTCTGGATATGTCAAAGTCTCTTCTTCTTCTACTCCTACGTCAGCAGTCGGCTCTTTAGCCATTAATGACTCTGTGCGTATGGCAATCATTGACCAACCATGTGCTAGTCAAAAGGCAGCGTATGACAAGAATTCTCTGAAGATTCCTCCACAGCTTGCACATCTTGTGCCAACCAAGGAGAACGACTCTTTAGTCAACTCCTCTGCTCCTAAGGTTTTTACCTCTGGGGTTAATTTGACTAGTATTCTTACTAGATCAAACAAAGAAAAACGCCTTTTGGCTACTTCCTCTAAAGATGGATTATTATCGACTCCCAGTCGGAATAATGTTCATCTTCCTTCTCTCAAAATTTCCCGATCCGAGAAAGGCAAATTGTAAGTATCCAGGACTGATACCAAAGTTGTACCTCCTATGGACCTTCGTAACAAGCTTAACCGGAATCATCTCGGTTCTACTTCCGGCATAAAGAAGCCTTATCCAACTGGGACAAGTATAATGGACCCTGATGCACAATATGCTAAGAACTATATCGCTCAGATCAATCGGTCTTTGTACATTCAAGAACCAAAAAGACAGAAGAATAAAAGATAAGTTTCTACACAGAGACTATCTTCAAACATTTCCCAGTCTGTTTTCGCAGATCTCCGGGAACATCTGCAAAACAAGCT
This sequence comes from Iris pallida, assembly GCA_029216955.1. Lineage (NCBI taxonomy): Eukaryota > Viridiplantae > Streptophyta > Magnoliopsida > Asparagales > Iridaceae > Iris > Iris pallida. The sequence goes on along the minus strand of JANAVB010042219.1, from coordinate 2,885,640 downwards.
GAGAATCAACACTCCATCTGTCTCTGACATTGCTCATATTCGTCATGAAGAGCATTATTGTAACTTCCAACCTCGGGTCGTGATCCAGTGTTGTTGTTCACCGAAAAGACGATCTGTCTTCGAACGGATTCAACATGAACCAATACCAGACGAAGACGAACCTCTTTATGCTTCCGTCAACATGACCTCCAGAAATACTGGAGGTAGAATACGATCTGATTCTATGTTAGATTCTGAAGACGGTGTTTACCTCAGCACCAGATCCAGAACCGGAGCTTCGACCAGGGTCTCTTCTTCTTCTCATCCAGGTGATAATCCTGAGACTACGGAGGACTTCCTAAGAGAGTCCAACTTCCCAGTATTAACTCCCGTGAATAGCCCCGGGAAAGATACTGATTCTCATAGCGACGATTCGGATCAGACTGTTTCATCGTCGATACCTCGAATGATTACCACTTATATGGTAGATGGCAATCACGAACCTTCGACTAGCACTGAGGCCCATGAACAAAGGATTTCTTCCTTAGAATAACAGTTACGAGCCATGGCGGATACATTGACTGCTATGCATACTCTTATACAAGCTCAGCAACAAACTCAGCAAGTTCAACAAACAGTACCACCAGTGGTATTAAATACTCCTGTTGCCCCAAACCTGGAACCTTCTACTATTCCGGGGGTACAGTCTAATATTCTTGTACAGCCCACTCCAAGTCAGTCCGGAGCTGGGGGTGGTACATATGCTGTAGTCCCACCTCCCAATTATGCCCAAAAAGCAACAACACCGCAATCTTTCGGAGCGGTCACTGAAGAGTTGAAGAATCTTTGGTCTCAATTCGAAGCGTTCAAGCAAAAGGACGGCTTACAAAGATTAGGTATCAAGCAGCCTTACCCCATACAATGGAAGGATGTATCGTACCCCCCAAAATACAAGCCTCCGACCATCTCTTTCTTTGATGGAACCACCTCCCCAAGTCAGTTCATCAATCACTTTGAGGTAATGACAGATCAGCTGCAACCGAGCGATGCCCTCCTCACTCGGGTTTTTGTTGGTTGTCTTAAAGGAACCGCTTATGAATGGTATCGAAGTCTCCCTGATGGGTGCATTACTTCGTTTGCCGGGTTCAAACAGATGTTTCTAGAACGATTCTATGAAGGCATTAACGACATGACCATGTCAGCCCTTATACGAATCAAACAGAAAAATAATGAAAGCACTGAGAGCTTCATTGAAAGATTCAGAAGAGAAGCTCTAAAAATGCCTCTCGGAACTCCCGATGTCGTCACTATCGACACTTGCAAGTCGAACATCTTACCAATCATCAGCATGTGGACAGGATCCACTCAGTTCAAAGATTGGCCTTTCTTTATCGTCAGTGCCAAAGCTGCCGAAGTCAGTGCTGAGAATTTCAAAGGTCTGGGGGTACACATGACTCCCAAAGAATCAAGTCAAAGTACTAGCAATAGTGCGCGACCCAACAATCGTAAAGGAAAAGAGACTATCGAAGTCAATCTCCAGAGCAATAATCAAGAGGTAATGTCTGCCCAAGCTACCCCAGCTCCAACAAATCAACAGCAAAGACCTCCTCGGTAGAAGGAAGAATACTCTTTCGACGACGACGATGTTCAAGGCATCTTCGAATGTTTACTTAAAGGTAACAAGATACAACTGCCAGATATCAAAAAGCCTGATGAAGCCAACAAGACGGATCATCCAAAATACTATCCATATCACAGAATGCTGGGTCATACAATCCGGTCTTGCTTCGTGTTAAAAGGAAAGATCCAAGAAATGATCAAATTAGGAGCTGTAACACTAACACCTAAAGACAAGACAGTCACAACAAATGTGATTTCGATGCAGTTTAGTGACTTTCCTCCGTTATTGGTGGAAAATGGGATTGTCCCTATCCCCAAAGCAACCCTTGAAGTTGTGAATATTCCACCAGCCCAGAATGAAGGACTTGTTCCCGTCACCACTAAAAAGGGAGAGATTATGTGGATCCACCCCGATTTAGTGACGTAGTTCGAGACGTCTTCCTCTTCTCCTCGGAAGGCTCCTCTATCTAAAAAGAAACCTGTAAAGACTAAGTCATGCCATATGACTTCTAGTATCACACCCAATCTTTCTCTAACCTCTACTTTCATCCTAGCAGGAACGTCACCCCCTACAGAGATAAAAACTGTACCTCGATCCGAAGACTGATACAAACCTGCGTTTCATCTATATAGTTCACAATCTCGTGAATTAATAGCGAAGATGGGTTATGATTTAGCCACTGCTCCTGGTTTAAGCTCTGGCAAAGGACTCCAAGCACCTCTAGCCCTCACTTTGAGACAATCAATCCCGCGTTGGCCTCAGTTTCTGGACTGAAGCTCTTATCAAGCACCAAAAAAACAAGAACAAGATGAAGGATTGCAACATGGTTTCGGTAGACTCTGAACCTGAGCCTGAAGTCGAAACTCTCGCCGGAACCCGGTCAGGAAAAACATATCTGAAAGATTACGCTGAAGCTCCTGAGAAAACTCCTGATGTCCCTCCGGTTGCAGCTCCAGCACCCATCTCTAACGAAGGACCTTCAAATGCTCCTGCTGAGACGATTCCCTCTAAACCAACAACAGCCGACAAAGGGAAGCAACCTGCCCGCTTCGACAAACCAATCAAGAAGTCTCTTTCTCTCGGATTGCAGAAGCCATATAATTTTGACATTCTGGCTCAGCTTGCTAACACTCCAGCCAGGTTGTCCATCTTCGAACTTTTATGTTTATCCAAGAAAACTCGGGAAACGTTAAGTGAAGCTCTACTGCAAGCAGACTCTTGCCTGACTCATCTGAAGAAGCCGGAAGCAGAGCCGGTGAATTGCCTACATTGCAACAGTATCTTGGAAATTATTCCGAACATCACTTTACCCAAGACGATATGCTTCTAGAGGACAATCGTCATGATCGGCCTCTCTACTTCACTGGGTATATTGACACGATGAAGGTCGACCGTATTCTAATTGATCCATGATCAGCTCTAAGTATTATACCTAAGAGTCTTTTGGATGCCTTACGGATTCCAGTTCATCATCTAGTCAAGATAGTCACTACCATTTTAGGGTTCAATCAAGGCAAGAGCGAACCTCTGGGGAAGATTCGCCTAAAAATACAAATAGGTAATTTCCGGGCGAGTGTCACATTCTACGTGATCGAGTTAGTTGGATCTTACAACTTGCTCTTGGGAAGACCTTTTCTCCATGAACAAAATATCGTCCCCTCCACTCTTCACCAGTGCTTCAAATACATTGATGAAAATGGAGAAGTTCAAAAGGAAGTCGCGGACATTTATCCTTTCAGAGGAGTCGAAGCCTACTACAGTGACTCTCGCATGTACAAAGATGAGTATTCAAAAGTCTTACAAGCTATGGATGATGATGAGACATCGAAAGTTGACACCTTTGTTATTCCTATAAAAGGGCGTATCACTCATCCGCGGTCTACTAAATCATCTGAAGAAAGCCTACTGATAATTCATGTCAGTGGATGTACCACTTCATTGCCTTCCCAAGCTCCACAAAGTTCGCTGATAATCCCTGTCAGTGGACACACCACTCTCTCACCATCTTCTCAGGCTAGACCAGATACTCTAGTCATTCCAGTCAGTGGACGCACTACTTATCCACAATCCTCTTCAAGGGAGCTCACCTTTTCTGAGCCTTTTGTTATCGATCTTAATCGAAACAAAACTTCTGCTCGCTCTTCATCTCCCCCTTTAGTCATTAATTTGACTAAATCTACTAAGGCTCAGCCTTCTTCTGTAAATACAGTATCTGATATTAATAAAGCATCTCCTTTACAGTATATTGATGTTTGTAATCATGTACAAAGTTATTTACATTTGCTAGATAGCTTAAAGCCACTAACTATAGGAGTTGTTCAAACTCTTCATACAGAAGTATCATTAGAGTCTGTACAAAATTCATACTTCCTTGTTCCTATTAGAAAGTCAGGAGAAGCTCCAATATTCTTCTACAAGGGGCCCCAGAATCCTCCTAATCTGGAAGACGACGACAAAAACGATGATACCGGAAGGTTACAACTACGTTGCTACAGTCAGCAGTCCAAAAACATCATCAAGAACATGGGCTATGACTTCAGAACTGGCCTCAGTAGTGGAAAAGGAAGAAGAATGCCTGTTCGAATTCCTTCCTTGAAATACGAAAAGACAAAAAGTGGATTGGGTTACATTACTCCTACCCCCTTCATCAACACAGTCCATGAGGATCCAGAATCCGACGGAGACGAACGATTTGATTCTTCCGATTCCTTTTCTTGGGATTCCGACACAAGTATTGGCGATTTTTATCGTTCTGCTCTATCCGCCAATATGGTCTCCGCCAACGATCCGCAAGAAAATGATGAAGATGAAGATGATTTTGAAATATCACCCGAATCGGAACAATGGGCTCAAAGATTAGACAACCAATGGGAATTCAGGTTCGAGCAAAGAGAACCTCCTACTGAAGATAAATTGATCCAAATTGATGTTGGTGAAGAGGGATCCCCCAAGCCAATATTCATCAGCGAAAGTCTTTCAGAAACAGATAAGCAAGACATGATCAAGCTTATTCATGATTACATCGATGTCTTCGCCTGGAGCTATGAGGATATTCCAGGGCTAGATCCGAAGATCGCAACACACAAACTTAATATCATGCCGAATGCTAAATCGGTCAAACAACAACAGCGACGATTTCGTCCAGATATTATGGATGCAATTGAATCTAAAGTCAACAAGCTTATGGCTTCCGAATTTATCCAAGAGGAACAACATCCTGAGTGGGTGGCTAACGTTGTTCCTGTTCTCAAAAAGATTGGCAAGATTCGAGTCTGTATAGACTTTCGCAATCTCAATACGGCGTGTCCTAAAGACGAGTTCCCTCTTCCAATCACCGACGTAATGATCGATAACACGTGTGGTTTCGAACGAATGTCATTTATGGATGGGTATTCGGGGTACAACCAAATAAAAATGCTTTCAGACGACGAAAGACATACTTCCTTCAGAACGCCGATCGGTACATACTGTTACACAGTGATGCCGTTTGGTCTCAAAAATGCAGGAGCAACGTATCAGCGAGTAATGAGCACTATATTCCGCGAACATCTCCAGAAAACAGTCGAATGCTATGTTGATGATATTGCAGTCAAGAGTCGACAAAAGGAGGATCATATCCAAGATTTGAAGACTATCTTTGATTTAATACGTCAACATCAACTTAAGATGAACCCTACTAAGTCCTTCCTGGGCGTCTTTAGTGGTAAATTTCTCGGCTTCGTCATTACCGCTAAAGGTATACACGTGGATCCCGAGAAGATCAAAGCCATCCAAGAGATGCGTCCTCCACGCACCTTAAAAGAGCTACGAGGATTTCAAGGAAGAATTGCTTATATCAGGAGATTCGTCTCTAACTTATCAGGACGCTGCAGACCGTTCAACAAACTTCTGAAGAAAGGTGTGTCCTTCGTCTGGAACGAAGAATGTCAAAAAGCATTTGACGACATCAAACAGTACCTCATGAACCCTCCGTTTTGGTACCTCCCGTCTCGGGAATACCATTCCTTCTATATGTTCGAGCCATGGATCATTCTCTCGGTGCATTGCTCATCCAGAAAAACAAAGATGGCCATGAACAGGCTATTTATTACCTCAGTCGCACAATGACAGGTGCTGAACCGTGTTATTCTCCAATTGAAAAAGAATGCCTAGCATTAATGTTTGCTGTTCAGAAGATGCGACATTACATCATCGGTCAAACGATTCATGTCATTTCCAGAGTGAATCCCATCAGGGTTATGATGAAGAAACCCGGTATTCTCAACTCCAGAATGGCTAATTGGGGAATCTTGTTAGCTCAGTATGACATGCATTATATTCCTCAAAAGTCAGTTAAAGGACAGGCTCTTGCTAATTTTTTGGCAGCTCATGCAGTTCCAGAGGATTCTAAATTATACGATGAGATTCCAGATGAAGTTCTGGATTCAAATCAGGTTTCTGAAGAAACTCCTATCTGGCGTCTATTCTTTGATGGAGCGTCTAGAATGGGTCCTAATGGCGATATTGTCGTCGGAGTCAGGATTGTTCTCGTATCCCCGGAAGGGCTGACTATTCAGAGGGCTTATTCTCTGGATCAATCGTGTTCAAATAATGTAGCCGAATACAATGCGTTACTCATCGGTCTTCAACTTGCTAAATATCTAGATATTCAGTATTTAGAAGTTTATGGAGACTCTAAACTTATCGTCAATCAAATCAGAGGTACATACGAAGTCCGTCATCAGGATTTGATACCTTATCACCGAGCAACACTCTCTATGGCCTCTTCCTTTGAAGGTTTCTTTATTGAACACATTCAGCGAGCCTGTAATACAGAAGCCGATGCTTTGGCTAATCTTGCCGCTGTGCTAGCCATACCGGTCAGACGTCAACAATTGATAGTGGTTTATAACCGGGAGCTATTCTACGTCGAAAATAATTTGGCTTTGGGTTTTCTCCATAACCCAGACAAAAATTTTCTCAACCCTGATGAATTTAACCTTAACACTGGATTAGGGTTTGACAGAGCATCCTCGTCTTCTTCCGATTCTACTATGGAATACGTCTTTTCCAACAAAACAGAAGCCATGACCGAAGACTGGAGACGTCCATTTCTAGACTTTGTATTGTATGACATACTTCCCGATAATTCGAGCAAAGTAGCGTCTATCCGGCGTCAATCTCTCAGATTCTATTATAATTATACGACAAAGACACTATATCGTCAGGCCTATGACGGTCTTCTCCTCCGATGCATCGCTGGTGAGGAAGCACAACAGATTATCCGTGAAGCACATAATGGTGTCTGCGGAGCCCATCAACCAGGTCCTAAACTTCAAGATCGTATCTGACGTATGGGTTATTATTGGCCCACGATGGTGGCTGACGCCATTCAATATGCCCGAAAATGTAAAGCCTGTCAAATCCATGCAGACTTTATCCCTCAACCGTCAGAGTTCTTACACCCGACAGCGGCATCATAGCCCTTCGAGGCCTGGGGCATGGACATTATTGGTCCCATCAACCCACCGTCATCAAAAGGACACCGGTTTATTCTAGCAATAACCGACTATTTTTCCAAATGGGCTGAAGCAATCCCGCTATCCGAAGTCAAAATTTCTAACGTCATCAACTTCGTCAAGCATCATGTCATCTATCGATTTGGTGTTCCTCGGCGTATTATCCATGATAATGGACCACAGTTCGTCAGTCAGAAATTTACTCGATTCTACGACGACCATCGAATCAATAACCTAGCTTCTACAGTATATAATCCAGCAGCTAATGGATTGGCAGAAGCTTTCAATAAAACCATCATCAAACTCCTAAAAAAGTTCGTTTCTTCTAACAAACGCAACTGGAGCGAGAAGCTTGGTGAATGTTTATGGGCCTACCGTACCACAGTTCGTAATGCGACCGGATGTACGTCTTTCTCTTTGGTATACGGGTGTGAAGCTGTCCTTCCCCTCGAGATCCAGATTCCTTCTCTGAGAATCGCAATCTCCAATGAACTTACAATGGAGAACAATGATCATCTTCGACTTCAAGAGCTAGAAGCTCTAGACGAAAAGCGATTATACGCTCAACAAAATATCGAGCTGTATCAGGCCCGAATTTCAAAAGCTTTTAACCGGAAGGTGAAAGTCAGAGCATATCGGAAAGGAGAACTTGTTCTTACCGTCAGACGTCCGATGACTATGACACATATGAGCAAAGGCAAGTTCGACGCGAAATGGGAAGGCCCATTCGTCGTAAACAAAGTCTTCTCAAACGGAGCATATCAGCTTACCTCTATGGATGGTAAAGTCACGATGATGCCTATCAACAGCAAATTCTTAAAGAAATATTATGTATAAATCTCGTTAATATATGATATTTTCATCTACTACGATTATTCTCCAGCAAATATAAAATTAAAGTTTATTCTTCCCCACAAAAGTCGTCTCGATATCGTTATCCCCAGCGGAAATTGATATTCTACCACATATCATCTTCCCAGAGAATTTGATATTCTGTCTTATTAGATCCCCAGTGGATTTAATAAAGATCTTATATAGAAAATTACGTCCATATTACCTCTGAATTTTCTATCTCAGTATCATATTTTTCTATTCTATGAAAATGATATCTAGTCTTTTGATTTCCGAGTCCAAAGATCATGGAAAATTGAGTTCAAAGATATCTTTATATCTGAATTCTGTTTTCTCTAATCAGTTTTAAACTAAAAATTTTTGGTTTAATATCATCTGATGAAATTACAAAATTCATTTGTATATTTTATTCTATTAAATATGTCATGTATTATTTACCTCTGAACATATTTTCTACAAAAACATCATACACAAAATCGAAATCAGGTCAAAGTGCTCATTTCCTCAGTCAAAATCAAAATAGTGAAAAATCTATTGAATAGAAGGAGTAATTATCTCTTGAATACGAGCAAGTACACTATTCATCTTCTCTTCATGAGCTTTACGAATTCGTTCTGTTGCTTCAATTGCAACCATCTGTTGGTCAAAATTAATGATAACAGAACTACGACGATTAGTTTCTTCTATCTGCTCAACTTGCATCTGTTCCCGCTCTTGCTGTAGAACTTGATAGCGGGTATCTTCAGCTATACGAGCAGCAATAATATCAGATTGCTCTTTTTCTATGGATGCAATACGCTCCTGGAGACGAGCTAATTCTTCCTTTAGTTTCTGGAGTTCTTCAGCTCTAGATATTTCCTCTGTTTCCAGACGTTCTATCTTCTGATGAGTTGTTACTATTTCTTCATCCTTCGCCATTAACTTCTCAGATGACAAAGCGAGGAATTCTTTTAAAGCAGCATGCTGGGTTTGAGCTTCACGTTCCAGTTGAGCAATCTCAGCCACAGTCAAGGATTTAATATCTGCTTTCTTGATTTCCCAGTATTTGTGGATGGTTACTTCCAAATCGTCTAGAAGATGCTCAAAGAAAGTACACTGAGTCTCATAACCAGCCTGTCGCAGAGCTAAAAGCGGGAAATTAATCGCTGTTCGGAGATTGGAAAAAGGCATAGTCTCGTCCTTCATAAATTGCCTGGAGAATGTATCCAGATATGAATAGATAATATCTGAATACATCGCCATGGTCCTTGCTATTCTCGTTTCAAAACCGGGAGTTGCCGCCATTGTGAAGGAAGAAGCTGGAATGGGCTCTATTCTAGAAACAGAAGTATGTGCTTTTGGAGAACTTGGTAAATGTGAGCTTCCCTCACCAACATCAGTCCGAACAGGTGGAGCATGAGTCGAGCTCATCGCTGGTGTAGTTCCTACAACTTTTGGAATCAAAGAAGCTTGATCAAAATTAAAGACAATAAAGCAAGAAAAGACAAAACTTTACTGGATAAAATATTACCTGAAGTTGGCTTGTACTCCGTTTCTTTAGGATCGTTCAGCCCTGTTCGTAGTCTATTCAAAGTGTCTTCTGACACTGGTCTCATTTCACTACTTTCTGCCCCAGAGGTGCTCGGAACATGGGCTTCTATTTTTAGAAGGTTCTCTGGCTCTGGAGTCAACTCTGAATGTTGGCCGGCCGTCTTCAGTTCGTCGATATGGATTTCAGTTGGTGACTCATCTTCAATCTCCATATCCTCATCTTCAAAGGAATGAGACGAAGGTTCATAGTCAACCTGTTCTTCTTCACCCTTGTCGCTCTCCGAAACATCAATCAAAGCTAAATCAGCAGGTGGCTCGAGAGTGGTTGCTTCCTTCACTGATTCTCTCAAAACCAGTACAGATGGTTCAGCATGCTCATCCACTACCATGGAAGGATCCTCGGCAGCCGGTGTTGTTCGATCGGTAGATGGCTTAGCTGCCGATTCTTCTATCACATCCTCTGCAGCAAGTTCTGTATTAGCGTCCTGCGTGGGCTGTATTTTCGAGGGTGCAGGAGAGGAAACTTCAATAATCTTCTTGGCAGTAGAAGATTCCGCTTCAACTCTTTGCTGAGAAGCAAGGGCAGTTTGCTTCTCTCGAGCCAATCGTTCAGCACGATTGGTGGGGCTTTATGCATCAAGACAAATTACAGATTTAGTCTTTGAAACTACCACTTTTCTTCTTCCTACCCTTTTCATTAGTGGAATGGTAGGATAATCGTCTTCGGAGTCACTACCTTCTTCGTCAGCATCTCTGATTTGTTGACTCGAAGTAGGAGAAGTCCCCGGTATAGTAATTCCTACACGACTACGAGCTTCTGCTCGAGTAACTCTTTTTGGAGCGGGCCCGAAAGTACCTTTGCCACGCTTTCTCTTCGGTGTACCTTCAGCAGATACACTCTTCTCGGCACTTCCAAGCGGTACATATAGTGGCTGATGAATTTCATCAGAAAAGAGATTCTCTCTTGAGACTTCTTCATAAACCTCGTCAGTAGCGAGAGGATCCTCTCGGTCGTGACAATCTTCCGGCAGAGTTGACTTGACTGATTTCTTATTAACATGAATGAAGCTCTTACCCAAGATGCTGAACTTCTCATCAAATGTATTCGCAGATACATAGAACTTGGCATAAGACACCAACATCTTAACTCCTCTCCGATGATTCACCGGATCTGGCATTGTAAAGGTAGCTCCGGTGCCTTTGGCAATATAATATATCCAGGCTCTCGCACCGTCGATCAATCCGCCTTGGTGACGGAAGCATGTCGTTGCATTCCCTACGTACAACTGATCATAGCCGAATTGCCGAGCAAATCTACTCGGAAGATATGGCTCCAAATAAGTGATGTCGTCATAGCAACAGACTAGGTGGGATGGTCTGATCCTCTTCAGCCATTCGTACTGAACATCATCCAGTTCATTGGCACCGGTGCCATCAATCATCTTCGCAGGCATAGTCTCATAACCGATAAGCGGAGGAACACAGGTGAAACTCCATAGTTCTCTCCTATTCAGTATGGTCCTGCAGTCTATCAAGGTGTCATACTTCTACTTTGGCGTATAACGATATCTTTCCAAGAAAGTGTCATCTGGTCTGGCCAGTCCAGCACTCATAAGAGACTCAAAGTGGAGGAGCAGCCACCCGTACAAATATGTGAAGGACATTTCTACCCGAAAAAAAGTTGTAAGTTCCTTCTCCGCCAGGTTAAACATTCTGTATACATATGCTCTTAAACCGGCATTCAGACGGCATGTCATCGCCGTTAGCAAGTCCGTCCTGTATCCGAACGTCGGACGGACTGCTGTAAATACGATTCCTCGGTGCATCCTGTCTGCCGAACAGGTGCCAGGTACTACGAACCTTCTCAGCCAAAGGGATAGAAACCCGGCCAGATGACCTTCATCAGATGAAGCCCGGCCACCTTGCTTTATGTAGGTCTCTAACCTATCACCAGCTTTATAGGTGCCTTCATCTTCTTCGATTATGATGTCATCATGGGTGGTCTCCCGGATTAATTTGTTAATTTCGGCTTGACTCAGAGGTGTAAAACGACCGATGTATTGTTCGGTCTTTTTCTTCTTCTGAGTTTCTTCGGTGCGGCCTTGGAATAAGTAGGCCATCCACTTCGAAGAGTAGCAGCCTAAATCTGTATCTTTTGCCTCTTTTGTCTTATAAAAGGCCTTACAGATACTATAGTGGCACATTAATTCTTCGAACACATGAAGAATTAGCGGGTTGGCGTCAGAAATCTTGTTCATTTCATCAATGAACGGGATATATTCCTCATACGACAAATCTCCTGTCGGCAGCTGAGAAACGTACGCTATTTCGTGGAGAGCGAATCCCATCTCGCCTCTCGGAGTCATAAAAGTTCCGGTGCGGTAGTTGTACCTTTCTGCTAGTGCCAGGAACAAGTCTGGGTTCGGCCTAAAACCATAAGCAGTGCACTTGATGGCATCGTACAGGCCTATCACCTTCAACTGGTCTCCATAATTTCTCAGAATCCATCCCACGAGAGCAGTCAATCTGGTAGTCTCTGGGTTCACGAGACCAGTGAGTCTCATGGACTGTTTCGGATAGACAGCATTTTCTAGCTGTACAAATTCGTTCGCGAATATCGGGACTCTAACCGACATCAGAAGTGTAGAGTCCTCAGGGGGAATTGTGGCTGGCAATAATCCTCGCAAGACTGAAACATGCGGTTCAGTACCACTGCGGAATCTTCCCTGGCTGTACCCTATCCATCCAGCTTTTGCTTGACGGGATGGAGTAATATCCCATTTCATGTGCCTTTGGTGACTCGCATGGAATAAGCGAGCTATGTTGATACCCTTAGACAATCCAGTCAAGTACATCGGCTGAGTCTCATCACCATCCCGGTAATACGAGTATGTCACTTTGTCGGAGGCTGGCTGGAAGTTTCTGTCTATAGCGTCCCCGAATAGAAACGCCGGTTTTGAGTGGGTAGCACTGTCCACACTCTGCAGTGGTTGACCACTTATCAGAATCAGCAGGGTTTCGCTCTCTTGATTTTTTAGAATGGCTATTCTCGTGGAAGGTTCATCAAACTGGGGAAAGTGGACATGGGATAGGTTACTCTTATAATTGCTCCCTGCACATCCTTCAAACTGTGCTTCTTGGGCCAGAATATCCACTGCAAAAAAAATAAGAGGTTAAAAATCCTTAAACTCTAAAAAAATACAAAGGGATGACAAGTTCAAATATCAACTTACGCTCAGTCCATCTTAAGCGTATGTCAGATTCAAAGATCAACTTACGCTCAGTCCATCCTAAGCGTATGTCAGATTTAAGAATCAACTTACGCTCAGTCCATCCTAAGCGTATGTCAGATTCAAAAATCAACTTACGCTCAGTTTATCCTAAGCGTATGACAGATTCTAAGTTCAACCTACGCTCAGCTACGTGTATGTCTAACCAAAGCAAGTAGTCGTATGGAATTTTCCAAAGAGCAGCGTATGGTTAGCAAGATGTTCATCAAAAAATATGCTAACAAGAGAGTCATCGTATCTCAAGGAGACAACTTGACATAGCGTATTCCTTCAGATCAGCATATTTTGATATTTCTATCAAAGATACGCGTATCTTACAGAAATATGCTCAAAACATATTTTTTCGTATAGACGAAAAATATGGAATACGACTAAACCCTAAAGAGGGAAGTGTATTTTCTGACGTATTGACCCTGAAAAGGGGATACGTTTTTTTGATTTTGTCCTAACCAGAGCCCTAAAAAGGGATGGTTACTGTTCATCGTCCCCATCCTCACCATATAGGGGTTTCAACGGAAGTTTGCTCTGTGGAAGACGCTGCTCGGCGGTTCTCCTAGTGGTTGTGGCGGCGGCGACGGGTCGAGAAGGCTATGCAGGAGCCTTGCCTTTCCCCTTCGCGGCAGCGTCGAGCTTGGGTGCCATTGATGAAGATTAGGTTGGAGAAGAAGAAGGCTTGAGCTCTGGATTCTCTCTCTCGAAGACGAAGGCAAAAGTAAAGAAAGGAATTAAGTTCTTAAAGGCCTATTTATAGAAGAAAGAGAAGCCCAAACGGCAGCCGTTTTCAAATACAGAATCCCTAGAGATATGCACTGATATCGAGAAAATAACAAACTCGTGCCAGCGTGTCAAGACTTATTCCCACTTTGAGTTCAAAGTAATTTCGAACTTTCGAAAATCATAAAGTTCGAAAACTTTGAAGGGGGTCTTGTAGGGTGTGAAAAATTCTGACACGCTGACATAAGACCAAGTCAGCCAAAGGCCATACGCTCAGTACAAAAGTCATACGCTCAGTTAATATTTTATTATTTCTCGACTGACAGCACAGCATATGCTCAGTGGGGGATGAATCTGACACTTCGTCTTTCGTGCAAAAATAGCTGTCTTAGGAGAATTAACCGTCGTATGGATTTTTGAGAGTTGATTTTGTCTTTTACGAGGACAGCTCATTAGCCATCATGAATGCACAGCCATCATTACTGTCATTTCTGACAGTCTATCAGCCGTCATATCCGCAATACGACGCTCGAGAGATATTTGTCAGTTATTGGGAGATATGGCGTATTCGAGAAGATTGAGGACAGCCACGTGTCTACTTCCCCAGTCATATGACTCCTCATCAAGGCAGTGTATGGACTTCATACGACTCCTCATCAAGGCAGCGTATGGACTTCATACGACTCCTCATCAAGGCAGCGTATGGACTTCATACGACTCCTCATCAAGGCAGCGTATAGACTTTATACGACTCCTTATCAAGGCAGCGTATGTACTCCATACGACTCCTCATCAAGGCAGCGTATATACTTCATACGACTCCTCATCAAGGCAGCGTATGTACTCCATACGACTCCTCATCAAGACAGCGTATGAGGTCCATACGACTCTTTGTCACCCAAGTGAGCGTATAGACTCCATATGACTTCTTGCTATCCAAGTCATCGTATGCAAGACATACGTATCCAAAAGTGAGCATATGGACTCCATACGACTCCTCTTCAATAAGACAGCGTATGCTAGTCATACTTCTCCAAAAGACAGCGTATCAAAGCAAATGCATTCAGAATGACTTCAAATGTACAGTCAACACACGTTCTCACGTGTCCTGTATTCGGTTACTCACTCATTCAGAAGTTATGCAACGTGGCATTCATGCCATCAATCTCTCCTGGATATACCCCATTACTCTCAACCGCACTCCAACGTGTCTCCACTAAAATTTGCCATGCGTCCCTGCAGTTATGCACACGTCAAATAACTGACTGAGCGTATGCCCAGAGCAGTTATCCAGAACTCTATAAAAGAGAGTTTCTCCACCTTCAATAGACACGACATTCAATTCAGAGAGAACAGAGAGATTGCCCAGTTGCTGTCCAAGTTCTTCGAGGTCCGAGCCTTCTTTATCGCATCGTCCAAGGGATAAAGTGATCGTCTTCTAGATTAGATTCCTACAGTTGTAATTTTCTCAGAAACACAATAAATAAATAGAATTTATTTATGGAAAACAACGACTATCTCATCAGAGTTTATTTTGTAATCGTGTCATGTTGTAGCCCGCGAGACAATTCAATATAACAGAGTCATGTAAATGATGTTGATTATAAATAAAACAAAAGTTTCTTCCGTTTTCAAATGTGTTTGTTCAATTTCTCTGCGTACTCTACTTGATATTGTGTTTCGAATAACCTTATGACTATGCCTTGTGCGATCGCAACTTAGGTTCGCACGGCATCACGCCTGGGGAACGACTATCGATTCTACAAAATTGGGGCATGACAAACTACAACGAGTGGACAGCTCAAGGAGAACCTTTGGTTCCGCAATATCAGTCCTCCTTCAATACGGATGTGGGAGAGTCTACTCTTGGAGATCACTTCCAATATCGACATTGAAACTTGGCACGTGAGTTAGTATTTGATGCGGCTTGTGCCGGTCCAAGTTTTGATCCGGAGGATCTGAATCCTGCTGCAAAGGAGTTCTATGATATGTTCAACCATGTCGATACTCCGTTATATTCGGGTTGTGATTCTCATTCTGTCCTGTCGGTGGTGATATGGCTGTTGAACCTCAAGTCTGATTTTAACTTATCACGGGAATGCTACGATCATATAATTCAGTTTGTTAGAGATTTGCTGCCAAAAGGAGCGAAGGACTTGCCAAAAAACTTTTACAAGTCGAAGATGGTGATACAGAAGCTCGAGTTAGGCTATAAGAAGATAGATTATTGCCGAAATGGTTGGATGTTGTACTATAAGGAGGACAATAATAAAGACAGATGCATTTTCTGTCATGAGGACCAGTACAAGCCCATTCGGGGAAAAGGAAAATCAACTGCACGAGCAAGGTTGCGCCCCTACAAATACATGCAGTTTTTGCTGATCACAAAGAGGCTACAGAGGATGTATATGTCCTCGAATACTGCAGAACACATGACATGGCATAGCAAAGAATGGAAGATGGATGAAGGAGAATTATCTCATCCATCTGATGGAGAGGCATGGAAGCATATTGATCGATGTCATCCTAGATTTGCTGCAGAGCCTAGGAATGTTCGACTGGCTTTATGTTCTGATGGATTCACTCATTTCGGACAGTCGGGGGCTCATTACTCTTGTTGGTCGGTGATTTTGACCCCTTACAATCTACCATCGTGGATGTGCATGAAGACTTCTTATATGTTTTTGACACTTATCATACTCGGTCCAAAAAATCCAAAGAAGAACATCGATATCTGTAAACCCCCGCCCTGATTTTTTTAGAAGTATTATTATTATTAATTTTTGGACTCAATATAATGAATTAGGATTTTAGTAGGTATCTAAATCTAGTATATTTTATAATTAAGGGATTTTTTTATAGAGGATGTGTTTGTATATGAATAAAGTCCTACGGGTATATGTGTATATATATATATATATATATAAGGCTACCACCCTATAATCAAGGCGTGCCTTTTTGTAAAAAACCAAATTGTATAAGCGGCTTGTTATAAAATTTCTAATTCAACCCTGTGATGGCCGACCCTAAATGTAAGTTAGAAATTAGAAAAAAAAAAAAGAGAAGGCCTCTTGTGCAAAACTCTTTTGTTGAGGGGCCCAGGGAGAATTTTGCAATTCAAATTCTATTCTAGCTGATTCTGCATGGACCACCTGTAGCCGAGATCATCTCAGAATTTAAATAAATTCATTCCAATCCAAACCTCTCTATCTCTTTCTAAGAGAGCAAGCACTATATATATTCGAGGGAGGCAGCCGACTTCTGCTTCCTATCTACATACCCTAGCAAATCATTTTTCTCAGTAGTCCGACAATACCACCAGACGGCGACGTCAAGACCCGTCCACCGCGTCGAGCAAACCCAACGAACGCCCGACATAGTTCGTATCTACCGGTTGCCGTCGAGGACTTCATCAGCCCGACCTCGCTCGTTGTCTCCGTTCGCACACCACCACAGATTCGACGTCTTCCGTCACCATAGTCGCCCGTGATCCCAGTCCATACTGGCGTCCGACACCGCACAACCAGCCCTCGTGAGCCGAACTTACCATAATTGATACCTTCCGTCGGTCATCAACTACTTTGTAAGTTTGCTTATTCCTCCATTTCCAACAAGGTTAAGAGCAAAATTGTCACATAGAAAGAGTCGCAGGCAAAGCAAAGGAAAATACTGCTCACGTACACTGTATATATGGGAATATATATATTGGTGGCAACTGTAGTGTATATATGGGAGAGATGATCTAATTTTTTAATAAATGCAGTTATCATATTAAGAAAAAAAATGGTTGCTTAGGTTCTGTGCACTTCTTCTGTCTCTCCCATGCAACTCCCACTCTTTCTAAGCACACACGGTTGGGAAATATTCTTGTTCACATAAGAGAAGCTTAGAAGAGAAGATACACATGGGAAGCTCCATCCTCTCTTAAATAAATTATATATAGAACAATGAGTCACTATCCATATATTGCACACGTATGAGATTTTCTGCCATATGTCAGTATAAAGTACTCATGAGTTCTCTAGGATATTTAAAAAGTTTGTGCACCTATATAAATATAATGCGGACTAACCATCATGTATGTACTCCAACATGAATCGGTGGCCCAATAGCATAAGAAAATGTATTTTTTATTAAACAATGATAAAAAGTTCCTTATGGCCGAGCAACACACTACTATGGCCAAGCAACATATACTGCTAAGTTGCCTATTATAAGAAAGGAAACTTTTTGTAAATTAACCCTTCCAACTTGTAATAATTGTAAGATTTGTTAAACTTTACATGAATAGGTGCATGCATAAATATCTACAATTAGAAGGATATGTATCTATAAATGAGTACTATATATAGTAATGAATTTTATTGGTATTAATAAATGAATAACTATTTTTTTATTAGAAAATAAGTAGTATGAGCCTTAGAAGCAATATATTCATAAATATAGATGCAAGCCTATATATATTAATTATTTGGTAGTATATTAATATTGTGTTCCTATACACATGCGGATGTACTTTTGGGTAGGTTTCTTGGACTAAGACTTGTACTTGGTGATCACATTTGCAACAAGGAGTGAACAATAGCACCAGGCAAGTATACATTTCCTTTCTTACAGCTTTATTTACATGCACTGTCTTTTCGTTATTCAGTTTTTCTATCATTGTTGACATGTGTTTTCATATCATGCTAGTATTTACTTCATTGATACATAGCCTTGTTCCTAGTTTAGTCTTGTGTTTTATTGAACGTGTTCACACTTGTGTCTTGATTGAGTCGTGTCATGGGTCGAGAAGTCATAAACTGAACTGCTATACCTTCTTGTCTTGACATCTTGAAGCTAACCTGCGAGTCCACATTAGGGGCGAGGGTTAGTAGTTATTGTCCCACGCTTGCGAGTCCACATTAGGAGCGAGGATGATCCTAGCCTGCGAGTCCACATTAGGGGCGAGGGTTAGTAGATATTTGTCCTCACTTGTGAGTCAACACTAGAGGCGAGGATGATTTCTTAAAGCTAACATGCGAGTCCACACTATGGGGCGAGGGTTAGGAGTTGATCAAACCTGCGAGTCCATGCTAGGGGCGAGGGTTTGAGTATTCGATTTGGTTATCCGTTGACATCTTGACATGAGTTCTCTCGTCCTCGTTCAGCAGTTCATTTATGTGTAGTCAGTGTACAGATTCGTGTTTTATTCACTGTTTAGTTTTACTTGTTTATTCTGAAATTTCTCCATGCATGATAAACTGTTAGAAAGGCTCGTTTTTATGTATCTTGTTAGTCCTCTGAGGACCTGATGATCTCTTCAGATTAGCCGAGTTTGAGTCAGGAGCAGACGAGAGGGTTTGAGTCAGCATCAGACCGCAGTGCCTTGCAGTGGAGGTTGTCTCGATTAGCAGGTTGTATTTAGATAGTATTTTTCATGTATTTATTCTTCTTTCCGTCTATTGGTAGTGGATTTGTGTCCACCGGACGTGACATTGAACTTTGGATACATTCAGATTATATTATTCAGTTTCATTTGTATTCATTGATCTTAGTTGATTCGTTATTATTCTGTGGATGAGATAAATAGATTGTCGTGACTTGTGTATTTAGACAGCGTTCTACCGCCGACACTGCGGCGTAAGCTGGGCTTGGACACGCTTCGTATCCGAAAAGTGGGTGCGGGTTGTGACAAGTTTTTTTGGTGGCCCATGCAGGTCTTCGTTAATCACTTCGGTTATGTCACTGTACCGTCGTGAGCCTGCAAATAGGATTAGACTCATAGGATCTCATCCACGTGTCTTGACTCCTTGTTGATCTCGATTCGTGATTATT
Organism: Iris pallida; assembly: GCA_029216955.1. Lineage (NCBI taxonomy): Eukaryota > Viridiplantae > Streptophyta > Magnoliopsida > Asparagales > Iridaceae > Iris > Iris pallida. Next base: position 2,866,339 of record JANAVB010042219.1, on the reverse strand, counting down.
CATTAATTCATCGACTTGCATCCTGCTTAAATTTCTTCAACGTCTAAAGTGTCTTCTTTTGTTACAGTTAAGATGGACTCTCAAGACAGGAACAATGCCTCCCTGAACACTCCATCGGCTACAGGAGACTTTTTCACGTACATGACCCCACCAATACAAGGAGGCCAGCTCACTCATATGGGCAATCAGCCGTAGCTCTCGAGATTTCGCAGAGGTGACATTCCACCACCTCCGCAGTTTCCTCCGCAGACTCTACCACCAGCATCTGTCCCACCACCAGCACAAGTCCCACGTCCAGTACCCGTCATGCACCCAGCACTAGCAATGTATCCAGATTTTGCCATGCACCCACCGTCGGCGATGTATCCATCCCCGACGATGTATCCAGCACCTGTTCTGCCTCCGCCACCAGCACTGGACAATGTCACACTCCTCGGGATCTTCCAGCAGCAAGCCAACATGTTCCAGAAGAACTTCATGGACTTCCGGCCTAGGGAATTCCATGGGACCGAAGGGATTCTCTACGCTGATGAGTGGTTGGAGAACGTCGAACGATACCTGATGATGGCCCGAGTCCCAGAAGATCTAAAGATCGAGTCAGCTAGTGGACAGCTTTTTGACATCGCACGGACATGGTACCAAGGCGAGCCCCAATTTTTTGCTCCAGACGTAACTTGGGAGGAATTCAAGTGACTGTTCAAGGAGAAATTCTACCCATACGTAGCACGAGAGGCGTTGGTGAGCCAGTTCGCATCTAGAGCAAGGCAACCACACCGTCGATGAGTACACATCAGAGTTTTCTCGCCTCAGCCGCTGCGTGGAGAACTTGGTCAGCACCCCTGAAGATAAGGCACGATGATTCAGGAAGGGACTATCTCACGAGATCCGTCTAGCCATCGCCACCAGACGAGCCGCTACTTACGAAGAGATTCTAGAAGTCGCCCAAGCTGTAGAAGAAGAATTGAGTCGCAAGTCGAAGAGGAATCGAGATGCATTCGGAGGAGGCAACAACCAATCAGCACCGGCAAAACGTTCCAACATTCCAGGAAAGACCACAACACAGCAACATCAACAACAACCACAAGCAGCCCCACGTCAAGTCCAAGATGTTCCCACCTGTCAGCATTGCTCGAAGAAAGGCCACACTCAAGAAAATTGTCGCGGCAGATGAGGGTTGTGTTGGACTTGTGATCCAACCAACACTTGTCTCGAAATTGTTCGAAGAGGAACGCGAGCTCTCCACCACTACCAACCGCACAAGGAGGGCAAGCTTTTGCCATGATCACGGAGGATGTGGCGACACCACATTAGGAGCGAATGGCGAAAATTTTTAGTAGATTATAGTAGTAGCATTATTAATGGGTACTTGCAAAACCCCTAAATTTTTGGGAATATTTTTTTATTATTTAAAAAGACTTAAAAAATGAATTTATGCAATTTATGATTTTTTATTAGAAATGACCTTAGCCATTGTTGAATTTTGGAGCACAAGACTACCATGAATTTTGGCACGGAAGATGTAGCAGTGTGCCTTGACTAGTGTACTAGCCATGCCGGGGGAAGCCTAGCCATAGTGATGTCCAAATTAGGAAAACCAGACCAAGTTTTGAATTGAATCATTTAAATTATTTTAATAAGATATTATTTTATATATTAATTTTTAGATAAACCGGTTTGTCCAAACCAGCCCGAACTGGGCCCGGACCAATTTAAGCCCATGTAGGCATATGGTGTGACCAAAGATGGCCATGTAAGCATATTTTATGTATGTGCAAATATTCTTAAATTATTTTAGAATTTAATAAATATTTATAAATTATTGGTACAAAACTTATATTTTATTATTAAAATAATGTTCCCAATATTTGTACAAATTTTTGGACCCCGATAAGGGTGTGCGGTATAAGTTCACCCATTAGGACGATTTTATTAATTTATTATTATTAAAGTTATTTTGTGCAAATTTATTAACAATTTTTATTCTATTAAGATATTATTATTTTGAGTTGATTTATTTTGAATTGAATTTATATATATATATGTAGATATGTTTAAATATATTCAATATTGGATATGTGACATTTAAATAGTTACCTGGATTTTTTATATAGATTTATGGTATATATATATATATATATATATATATATATATATATATATATATATATATATATATATATATATATATATATATATATATATATATATATATATATATTTTTTTTTATATATATTAAAAAAAATATATATATATATATATATATATATATTTTATATATATATATATATATATATATATATATATATATATAAAATATATATATATATATTTATAATATATATATATATATATATATATATATATATATATATATATATATATATATATATATTTTATAATATATATATATATATATATATATTTTTTATAATATATATATATATATATATATATATATATATATATATATATATATATATATATATTCAATATTGGATATGTGACATTTAAATAGTTACTTGGATTTTTTATATAGATTTATGGTGTATATATATATATATATATATATATATATATATATATATATATATATATTTAAGAAGATTGATTGAAAAGAAAAAAAAGAAAGACAATAATAATAATAGCAAACCTTTGTGGCTGCCCACCTTTTTTCCCACAAGCAGCAGCTAGCATTTGCTAGCCGCCCATACAACACAAACAAGCAGTAGCAGCAATATATATAAGGGCCGACCCTTGTTTCCCTCCCTTACATATATAACATGTATATATATGTAACTTTAGTAAGCCCAAAAACCCTAATCCGAATCTCTTTATCCACCTTCCTGCTCCTCTCTCCTCCAGCCTCGGCCAACCCCTCCCCTTCGCGAGCACAGCGGCACCCCAAGACAACGGCAACGGAAACGACAACAACGACAACAACAACATAATTTAACATCGAGGTACCTAACTTCACCATGCGATTTCTCTCTCGATTCTAGTCCGTTTTTAGATTCGTAAATTCGTGTAGAAATCCCACATGACCCTCTTCGAGATCCACCAGGTGGATTTCGACATGGCCATCCAACTTGCACGAAAAATTGAGACGAAGTTGGAGAAAAATTACTTTTCTGGAATATTAAAAACTGTTGTAAAATGCCAACTTGTCGGCCAATTTTCTTTCTGTACAATAGAATTTTGTAGAAACTAATTGTAGACAGTCAACGACAACATAATCAAGATTTTAACGCACCTTCTGGATTCACATTTCATCTAGTGTGTAAAAAGTTACACGTTGTTAAAGTTTTACGAAAAATTGTAAATTCTGTTTTCAAAAATTAGAAAAACACCCCGATACGGCGTGCGCTCCGACAAATCGGGCGACGTGGTCGCGCACTATACGCATCTAAAGGCGCGTATGGATGTTGTCGATGTGTGGAAACTGACGGAACCCGATTTCGTTGCATGTGCGCGACGAAATCAGTGCGTATCCGTCGAGATACCCCCGTATCGACCCTTTGCAAATTAAGTCACAACTTTGTGCACAGCCATCAATTCGCGACAAAACTTGCGCCATTGGACCCAAAATATTTTTCTGGTCCTATATGCCAATTTTGGTTCAATTCTGAGAAGATTGATCGGGACGCTATTTTGGCGGGCCCACAATCCCACTCAACGTGCGATTTTGTGCACGGCTCCTCGGAATCCAAAATTGGACATACCGTTAGTTTGTCTCGGAAAATCAAATCTATGGACTTGTAGTTTTACGACTTTAGAGACCGTAGGTTCTGGCATGCATTTCGGTGCAAAGCGGGTCCAATGGCGGACATCGTTTTAACCCAAAATTATGAATTTTGCCCCTGTTCCAGAATTTAACTTTTGGACAGGCGTTTCCTAGGCATATCTTTTATTCCAAACTCGTTCGTGATGTTTGTTACAGCATCTGGAGTCATCGGCAGGATTTGGCTTTTCTTGCTTCGTTTATTTGTCTGTTCGAGGATTATTCTCTTTTGCACATAACCTCCGGCAAGATACCTTACCATTATACTATTTATATTCAGTCTGCATTTTATTACATATCACTATTCATTATTTTTAGTTATTACAGTTCTTGATTTACTACATGCTCAGTGATTATTAGTTACTTTGTGTGAAACCCGTAATTTTTTATTAATTAAATTAGTGTTATTTTATTTATTATAAATTAATTTATTATTTTTGGAATTTTAGTGTTTAGTCAAACCCGTAAAAAATTTTATTTTTATTTAATTGTATAATTTGTTGCTAAATTAATTATTATCATTTTTATGAAAAACTATATTTTAGAAAAAATTATTTTTCTTGGATTTTTAGTTGGCCTGACCCGTCTCGAACTTGTCCCGGACCCGTCTCGATCCATTTGTGAAATCGGATCCAAACTCGGTTTTATCCTTAGGTTCATTAGTTTATAATTTCAAGTTTAATTCTATTTTTATTATCTAAAAGAAAAGAATTTTTTTTTCCTTAACTTTTTTTAAAACTCTCATTCTCTCTTTCTTATAAACCATCAGAGGAAAAACCTCTCCTCTCCTCTCCCAAACGTACGCAAGCAAGCCGACCCCCTCGGCTTCCGAAACCGCCAGCCACCGTCGCCCTTCCGTTCATCTTCCGAAACCCCCATCCTCTCACCCTATATTAACCCCTTCTCCACCTCCATCCTCATTCACCATCACCAAATTTCCAAAATTCCAAGTTTTGTGCCCTAGCGGCCATTTCCGGCGACCTGAGTTCCGGAGTCACCGCCCGACTCCCGCCGTCCAGCCGCCCCCCTCTCGGCCGACCCGATCCCGGCCGACTGCCACCCCGCGCGGCCCCGCGCCCGACCAACCAGCACCTTGAGCCCGGTTGACCCCGCGTGCGCGGCCTCCCCGCGGCTCAGGCGACGACCCCTTCGCCGACTGTTCTCCCGCCGGCTCCGTCCGAGCCCAGACGCCGTGCATGCTACCCCGTGCGTCCGCCTCCCGGCGTACTTCTCAATTCCGTGGCTGCCCATGCCCTAGCCCTAATTCGCTTCCCCGCGGGTTTCTCGACCCGCTGTTTCAGTGCCCTGCGACAGTACTGCTGCTGTCTACCTCACTTTCGGATTCCGATCCGAAGTCCCCGCTCGTCCCGAGCCCCGTGGCTTTTCTGAGACGTTGTTCGCTGTTTCGCAGATTCTATTCCGCTGTTCACATGGATAATTTCTCTTTTACATCTGAGAGCTCTAGCCGCGCACCCAAGGTATATTTTCGTGTCCCTCTTATTGTGTCGATGATGACACGGTCCCCGATCCCGTTATGGGATTCGGCTTAGATAATACGGTTGTGGTTTCGGATTTTCCGAATTCTATTTTGGAATGATTATGTAAGCTTTGGTTTTTATTTGGTTGTGCTGTGGGTTGGATTCTTGGTCTTGAAGTGATTAGTTCTTTTGTTGGTTGTTCTTGGTTCTGTGACCATTCTTTTAGAGTGGTTCTGAGGTTTACGGATTTTTGAAAACCATTTCGGAACGATTATGTGGTTTTGGTTATATTGTGCTGGGTTTTAGCTTTGTGATTTTCTGGGTTGGAATATTTGTGGATTGGTTTGGATCCCTGGTATGGGACATGTATTTGATGTTTGTAGCACATATTCCCAGTTTTGGGTTATCCCAAATATAGAGGGAATGCTACCCAAATTTTTATAAAATTTTATAAATGAGTTTTAAATTGGTTTTCGGAAGTATTTATTAAAATGGATTTTTGGGCGACGACCATACCGGTCCGTGGGCCCTAGCGAAATGCAAACGAAACCAGTTTTATCCGGACGTTGAGGCATTAGCTATTTTATGACGATTGGACCGAGTCTGAGACTCTTAATAATATTTATTTTAATTTAATTTATTAATCTTATTTTGTAATTAAAGTGCAGAATATTATTTAGAGCTAACTAACTTTTTCTCTTATTTCAATTTATGTAAAATGGTCTGTAAGGGCATAAGCCCAGCTTTTATTTTTTTATCTGTGGTTTTGTAATATTGTAAATTTTATTTTATTTATGGTTGGTTGATTGACGTAAAACGTAAAATAATAATATAATTATTTTATAAATTTTAATATCATTTTCTCACAATAAAATAATTAGAAAATTACAAGTTCATTGCAAATTCACGTTTTCTTATTTAAAGAAAAATATTAATTTTATATAATACAAAAAACAAAGTTTTGTCAAATAAATTTGTAACTACGATTTTTCCAAATAAAATGATAAATTGATTAATAACTAGTAAATCACATCGATAAGCGTATTCTGGTAGATTTGTAAATAACATAAAATTGACTACGATCAAATACTAGATATTGTAACTAGCACACCTAGATATGGATTAAATATTGGTGCTAAGTCAGGAATTCTCAATTGTAGGGTTTCGAGGACTGTACTAGCATCATCCCGGAACCAACATCAAATCCAGTCATAAACAAAGGCAAGTACAGTTTGTGTTAGTTTACCAATTATTTAGTAATCGTTTTATTGCAAGTTTAAACCACGATGCAACACGAAACTCTCTCTGAGAGCATTGACTGATTGACTGTTGGGTACTGGAGGAGTAGTGTAATGAGTATGACCACATCCAAAATAGTATACTGACTGTGTTAGCTTACCCCTCATACACACGGGGATAAGCCATATCGTATCAATAGGATACAACTGTACAACCCAATCCAGTCATATTTATTGCCTATTCACATCACACTATTGTAACTGCTGGAAAACTGTTTATTTCAAATTGTTTAAAAGTGCATAACTCTATTATTATTTCAATTGTTGGATTATCATGAATTGTAATTTGCTTCCTCCTGACTGGAGACCAACATTTTTAGGTGATTGCGTCATCGAAGATCTGATGTCTAACTCTGGTCCCGCAGAACTTGTGTAACGCTCCAGTCCCAAAATACGTAGGACTAGGAACGTAGACATGCCAGCTGTATTCATACGAAGTATATTCCAATATATAGAAATCTCGTATAAATACGTAAGCTGTAAAATGCAGTAGAACCATAACTAATCTCATCCACACAAGAATAAATGAATAAAGGATATCATATAAAGATAATGAATTGTCTTGATACAATATGTTGGGCGGAGACAAATCCACTACCAACAAGTAAAGAAAATAAATACATGAGAAAGTAATGAAATTTGGCAGGCGAAGCGAAGACGATCCAAGTGCAATCATCCTCGAAGAAATAGCAATGGTCACGGCTAAAGCTAGAACACCTGCGAAAGACAATAGCACACACCTGGAGAGATAACCAGGTCCTCAGAGGGACGTAACAAGACACATAATATCATGCCATATAAACTGAATAAATATTGCTCAAATAAATAAGTAGATCGAATTATAACATGTTCCAATATGCACCTACTGAACGAGCGTACAATCCCCCCAACCAAACAAGGACAGGAGATGGTAAACTAATTCACGGTAATGTATCTTCCCATGCTATGAATCCAATATGGTATCCGGACCCCAACAAGGTTCAATACCTTCTCATCGAAGTAGTAAGTCACACCTACAACCAAACAAGGACAAGATGTGACGAACTAATCCGCGACAAGTTATTGTTCCAAGCCACGGTCAGATACAAGTACCCAAACCAAAAGTACTCGTACCTAACGGATCAAGGTAGCCTACCGTTCTAAGTGATATGTAGTTAAGAACAACCCTTCCTACGCATGGGCCCTGGCTAAATAGGATCGGCATAGTCCCCCCTTGGGCACCAGAGGCCCCATCAGTAAGAGCATGACGTTCCGCAGAATCGTCAGTGGCCGTCAGTAATCTTGGGTCATCAACCCCGTATCTCCAGCGGAGAGTCCGGGTCACAAAGGAAAGTGCAGCGAAGCCCATACGCTAAGGAATTGTCCTCCCCGCCCAATGCCTACTATGTTGTATCCACAACACAAACCACTATAACCGCTAAGTCAAACTAGCATGCAACCTCTATTAGCGGTTATTCCTATCGCACGGCTTATACGTACTGGTGGCCAGCCAATCACGTACTTCCGTGTCCTACATGCGACACACAACTTCGTGGTACAACGTGTCAAGGCCAATGAATGCAACACACATGGTGGTCCCTTAAATCTAGGTTTAATTTGTAAGAAAAATAATACACAGCAGGAAATATAAATGAACAGTAAGTTCTAACAGTTATGCCATGTATCACAGTTTATTTTGCATAAAAAAATAAGTAATGCATGAAATATGAGATAGAATAAATAAACAGCTAATGGCAAGGTGTCTTGCCTGATAGGACGCCTGGTGGCACTGTAATGATCAAGCTGGCATGAACCGTGACTTTGGTGCAACAACTATACAAGGAGACCTCTGATGGGGGCACGGACAGTTCCATTGGGTCCAGAAGGGTCAATTTAGTTAAGGTGGACATAGGTATGCTTGAAATGGGCGGAGGAATAGGGAAAGGAGGATTGGTCACGGACAGGAGGAAAATCAAAGAAAAATAATAATAATATATATGATTTTAGAAAAAAAATAATTTATAATACTTGAAATATAATATTTATTAGTCAAAATATGCTTACAAATAAATATCCAAAAAATCAAAAGTCGATTTAAGGCAAACTGTAAGTTTTGTCAAATAATATTTTAGACAAAAATATTTTAAGCGAAACTAAATATTATTAGAAAATTTATTTAAGGCTAAGAAACATGTTTTGTAAAAATAATATCTTGATAAAATCTATACTTTTATTGACTATTAAAAAAATCGAAATATATTTATAGCTATTTAAACTATACCTTTTACTAATCAAATAGAAAATAATTTAGGTAGAAAAACTCATTCTCCATATCTTAGGAAACTAGATTTTGTAACCATTTGGATATTTGTAACCCAATATGGAAGCAAAATATATCTATAAAATTATGCCTAAAATAATAATAATAAAATAATAACAATAATTATAATAATACTAATAATAAAAACAATAATGATAATAATAATAATAATAATAATAATAATAATAATAATGATAATAATAATAATAATAATAATAATAATAATAATAACAGTAAAAGTATAATAATAATAATAATAATAATAGTATTCCTAATAATAAATACAAAGAAACACACACACACAAAATAAACATCAACAAAACAATTAAATAAATAATAAATTAATTAATAATAATAATAATATTAACTCTGTGCTCAAAAGAAAAAGAAAAAGGAGATGGAGAGGCGGAGGGATCGAGGGGGAAGCGGAGCAGCGAGTGAGAGTGAGGGAGGAAGGAGCGGCGGCGACGGCGGTTTTGGTCGGCGCGGGGAGCTGGAGACAGATCGGAAGAGGAAGAGAGGGGAGGAGGATGATCGGGGAAGGGTTTCGGCAAGCTTCGCCGCTTCGGCGGCAGAAGAACTGGGGCGGCGTCGGGGTTTCTTGCTTGGAGGAGTTGGGAGAAGCGGCGGCTGCTCCGGCGCTGCGGGGTTCGTCGGATGGGGCTTGGCCGGGGCTCGCCGGGATGAGCGGACGGGCGCTAGGGTTTGCCATGCTCGGCGGAGAAGGGGCTGACGCGACGGAGGTCTAGGTCGACGGAGGACCAGGGTTCGGCGGCTAGGCGAGGGTTTCTCGGAGCAGCGGAGGCGAAGGGTGTAGGCGGCGCCGGTCGATGCGCGCGGCGGATGGCGGTGGCAAGGTGGTCACGGTGGTGTCGGGAGCTGCTCTGTGCGGAGGTGAGGGGGTGTTCTGTGGAGCTGACTCAGGGACGGCACGGCGAGAGCTCGGCGGCTCGACGGCGCGTCCGACCGCGGCTCCGGCGAAGGTAAGCCGGTGGTGCTGGTGGTTTTAATTCTTTTTATTTGGGTTTTCTATTCCTTGTGTGGTCGGCGACGACGGTGGCCGGGCTGGTGGTGGCTAGTGGTTTGGTAGCGACGGTGACGGGCTGGCGGTGGTGACGGGGGTTGGTCTAGGCTGAGGGTGGTGATGGTGGTGGTGTTGAGGGACGGGTTGGTGCTGGCCGAAGCTGGGGTTCGGTTGGAGTCTGGGTACGGTGGGTGATCGGGTGTACGATGGCTGGCCGTAGGTGCGGGCGGTGGTGGTTTGGGTGGACAGGGTGGTCGCGGTTGGTGGCGGTCATGGTGGTTGGTCGAGCGCGTGGTGGGGCTGTGGTGGAGATGATGGCCACGGCGTGGATGAGGTTGCTGGGTTCGGGTGTCGGAGGTGGTTTTGGCTAGGACGATAGGTGGTTGTCGGGGGCAGCAATAGGTTTAGGGTTAGGATGATTTGTCGGGGTTTGTCCGACAAAAAACCAATGTGTCTGTAAAATATGGAATAAGAATCTGGATGGACACTGACACGGTGCACGGCACGTTTGTGGAGAAAATTGTGGAATTGTGAAGTTTATGGATGAGTACCTGCCTATTTATAGGATGTGGGAATTCCCATTTGGATAATGATTAGGATTGTTTAAACCCAAATTAGATAAATCAATCTATTAAATTAAATCAATGAAATCAAATCTAAATCCAAATCCAATTAAATCTAATTTAATTCCCTTAGTTTAAAATTAAATCAATAAATCAAATTCCAATTATTGATATTAACTTAATCTATTTAAATGTATCCATGGAATCAAATCAGAATTTAAATTGTCACAAATATTTCAAAAATATGTTTTCCAAAAAATACTATAATAATTAATTTCAAAAATACATTATTATTTACAATATGAACTTAATAAATCTTTATGAAATATATATGTATACGGGAATAATATTATTTATTATTAATAACTGTTTTCACGAAGACTTTTTATAAATAAAAATTTGAAAACTTGGGTACAATAACAAAATAATTATTATGTATATTATTTTGAAACTATAAAAAGATCGAAAATATTTTTCTAAAATATGTATGCTCGCACATATTCGCACTCATCGAGCAAATTCGAAAAACCGAACTTTCGCGTACGACGTACAATACGACTATGCGACGTACAATAAAAATTTTAAATCAGTTCTAAATTTTAATAAAAAAATAGTAGAAATTTTAGGGGTTTTACAACTTGGAACCCCAGAATCTTAAGAGCTGGATAGTATTTATTTTTCTTTTGGAAACAAGTGTAATAATTGAATGCTGTATTAATAGTTGGTGTATTTCAGAAATTTTAAATTGAATAAATGTTTTTTATATTTCGTTAGAATTTTATCTGCATGTGTTTCACTGCTTGATACCGCTTACTGCCGCCGTCTCAACAACGGTGCAGGCTGGGCATGATCCGATTCGACCCAAGAAATTGGGACCGGATCGTGACATGTTTTTAGCGGTGGCCCATGCAGGTCAGATCTGTAAATTGGTCTAGTCAACTTAGTCTAGACCATCGCACAGTTCTGTAACTTGACCTAGGGATAGTTGAGACTTTAGGAAAACAGACTTTAGAAACAACTAGAACACTTAGATGACATACACCATGTTACATTATAGGGCCAAAAATTATTTACTTAAATATCTATTTTTGCCTGCTTATAGATTCGTAGGATACTTTGTTTGTGTTTGTACCTAAACCTTATCTAGATTATGCTGATTGTACCTTTGAGTGTCCCATGACTTTCAAGATTATTTTCCTACCATAATTTTCAGGTTCTAGTATACCTTAGGATTCATATTCTTTTTGGAACAAGATTGAATTATTTGGTCTTCTTCTTCTTTATCAAACCTAAATTTCGAATTCTTCATTACTTCTCTACCTTTAATTGAAATCTTGATTCGTTCGCTATGTAGAATTCCGAATTCTCTTAGCAACCCTGATAAATTCTTATCTACCCAATATATATCTACAACCATTATCCAACCTTTTGCCTTGATCTCCTTTCCAATTGACTAACTTTCTCGGAATCAATCCTGAATCAAAATTCTTCTGGGATCATTTAAACCTCAAGGTCAATTATTACCAGAAGAATTAGTTTAGTTCATGATTCTCTTAAAGGGGTTATTTTCAATTTCAATATTGATTGTTATCTCCTGAGTTATTCCAAAGACCGAGAATATTCTCATCTGTTAATTTCCTCCATTCATCTTGAAAACCCTACTCTCTCTATGTAATTTCTTGATCAAATCAAGGCCTAGAAAGCTTCTATGATCATGAAGCAGGAACGGTCAGAAAATTGATCACATTTTTCCATTCTATTATTGAATTTCCTTTAGTCATGGAAATTTTGAGCTGTCCCAAAGCTATTTAATTTCTTGGCATTACTAGACAATTTCAATTTGATTTCCTTGAACCAATGAAACTGACCTTCTCTCAAATTTCCAACTTTCCTTAGTTATGGAATTATTCTTCTCAAAATAATTTTCTGTATTCCCTGAGTGATTTGTCAGGAATATTTTCATTGGTTTTTCTTACTTAATCCGAATCTGTGATACTTCTATCTTATCTGTTTGACTCAATTATTCAAATCAAGGTTGATCGTTTCATCTTTGGAAAAGAAAATCGGAGAACAGATACTCCTCTTGATTTTAGCCCCAGTCTCTTGAATCTTAAACACATATTTTGATAAATCCCTTAATATCAGAAGAACAGTCATTTACATTTTCTATCCTGTTTAGAACTTTAAACTCGTTTGAAATTCCTCTGAAATTCACATGGACAAAGTTGAGGAAATATTTAGCAACCTAACATGACTCCGCACATTTACGTGATAGTCATTTATCTGAATTATGGAAAACTGCAAGTTTACTGCAACTAGTTGTGCACTGGCGAGGCATAAATTCTAAGTTGAAATAATGACAGGTAATCGTTAGGTTTCCAAATATTATTGAGACTTTGTTCTATGCCATGAAATGGATAAAGTTGGAAGATTACTCGATAAACTAAATTATTCAAGTTATGGAGTCAAAAATTCATTGCAGTCAGGTGCACACTGGCGAGGCATGCATTTGAAACAAAGTGACTTGAAAATAGTGGTTTTCGAATATTAATAAGACTATATTCATATCATGGTTATCTCCAATCATTCTGAAGATTTGTATTCTAGCATTTGCTCCCACTTTCAGAAATATTCTATCGGATTATATTCTTGTCATGGCTATTTTAATCACCCTCACCATCTTAAAATCATACAACTTGTTGATTCTTTCTGAGGCACAAACTCCTATACCTCATACCAGTTTAAATTGAAAATTGTCTCTCATTTCGGAAAATTATATTATCATTTGTTTCTCAAATAAATTGATGTCGTATTTTATGACCTTTTGTCACGCCCCAGAACCAGAATACTGGAGAGCGGGGGCAGACACAGCCAGCTACGTATATTGAAATAGAATACATCTCAACTATACGGTCACGGCTGTCTAGATATGAGGGTTTACTACAAGCCAGCAGTCTCTTAAGGTCAAGCCTATTGTCTCAATCTCAAGCAATTAACAGAGTCACAAGATGTTAGAGCATCAAATATATATATATATAAGGCATCCCAAATATTACATATTGGATGATCATGAAGCTAGTCGTACAAAATGATAGGACTAGCAAGAGTTCAGTCATACATGATCAACCCTAGGATTTGTTAATCATGTTACAGCCCGTAGGCAGACAGTAAGTAAATGTGCATCGAGCTAACAGGTGCTCGTCGGCAAACGCCTCAAAAGAATAAATTTACATATGAGTGGGTGAAACAAAAAGGGAAGACCCACTCATAGCCCGGGTTCCGTCTAGTGTTCACCATTGGGCTGGAAGCCTGGTAGATCCTCGGTAGCTGCTCCGAAATCTGGCCACACAAAACCAGCTGGGTCAAACCCCAGAAAGAGCAAGTGCCACAAAGGGGGCCACAAATAAGAACAAAAGCCAGCATATCAGAACATAAAGAATAAAAGAAAGTACAAGTAGTAAAAGTACACAGAGCGATAAATGACTAGGGACGTGGAACCATTCCGGGAGCCAGGTTACAATCCTTAACCAAACAAGGACCGGGATTGTACCCCTTCGCCTGAATAGCTCACAGTCTCTACCCATTTATCGTTAGAGATGAGTAAAACAATCATGACCAAGAGTTCCAGGTACAGGGGCTAGACAAGACTTAGACAAGGCTGGACAACATCCATTTCACAACGGCCAAGCAAGTACTACGGCTTACTATTTTAACTAACTAGGGTTATCACAAGCCTAATTACTAACAAGATGCAGGTGAGAAACTCCCAGTCCCAAGCCCTGCAGACCATCCAGTTATCCTTCCGCGGGTTGAGAGTTATAGGTGGGTACATTGCCCGGGAGACAAATGTACCCTTAGGTGACTTAGAGGGTGCAACACATGACAGTGTGCTGGAAATGTGCTCTACTCGTCGGCAAGCTACAAGTCCATTAATGCCTCCAGATAACGAGACTGCCTGTGACCGGGAATTCTCCATGTTCTACTTTGGTCTACTCATTACCTAATCCAATTTTAGTGTGAGTCCCTGGCCGTGGTACCCAGGGAGTCACCCCTTAGACATGATGCAAGACAAGACAAGTGATTTGCACAGAGCAACAGGTAGTACACCCACGGTGTCAAGACAAGTCAAGTCGAGTCAAGAGTGCGCCGCCACGGGCCACTATCAAGTGAAGCCAATTCATACCAAGTCAAGTCAAGTTGAGTTATCAAGTCATGCCAAGTCGGGAGCGCGCCACCGCGGGCCACTATCAAGTCAAGCCGAGTTATCAAGTTACCGGTCCCAGTTATTAACAAAATATTCAACAGATAGGAGAATACTATCTGCAGGCCAAACCATGCCAAATCATGGAAAATAGTGTCAAGACGTGTCAGACCAAGTCAAGTTGTGCATGTGAGCAATCAAAATCTCAAAAGCTCCAATCATATCAAAGAAAAACCAAGTTATAAAGCAGGCACTAAGGCACTAGGGTGTAGGTGAACTAGGGTGTGCCAGGGAACAAGCACACTAGAGTGCGCCTGGCGGCAGCACACTAGAGTGCGCCGGGTTGAGGCAGCACACCAGAGTGCGCCTAGGGTGGCAGCACACTAGAGTGCGCCTAGGGTGGCAGCACACTAGAGTGCGCCTGGATCCAAGTGCACTGGAGTGCGCTTAAGTCGAAACCAACAAGGTGCGCCTAGCCAGGGTGCGCTAGAATGCGCCTGGGTCCAAGGGTCAAAGTGCGCCTAGGTAACTACGCGCTAAAGTGCGCCTAGTCAGGGGAGCAGGCGCAATCGGACCAGGCGCTAAACAGCGCGCGGCCAGAAAAGTAGGCGCAGTGCGCTAAAGAGCGCCTGGCCAGAAAAGGAGGCGCAGTGCGCTAAAGAGCGCCTGGCCAGAAAAGGAGGCGCAGTGCGCTAAAGAGCGCCTGGCCAGAAAAGGAGGCGCAATCGGGCAAGGAGGCCAGAAAGTAGGCGCGCCTGGGGGTCGTCTTCCTCCTCAAGCCGAGGAGAAGAACCCATGGGTTCCAAAACTTTGGAACACCATAAGTCGGCCATCCAAGCTCCAAATCCGAACTTCCAAGGCTCTAACTTGGGTAAAATTCCACCCTCTACAACATGGAAACAATAAAACCAACCAAAATTCAAGTTTAATAGATCAAATCTAAAGAAATCCAAAAATGAACAAAGTCTAGATCTAGGGAAATCCAATCTTCAAAACCCAAAATGCCAAGCTCTAACATTGGTCCTAGAGCTCTAGTCTAACTAAATATCAAAATAAAATGGGTCCTCATTAAATGGCAAGATGCAACTTGCCTATGGTGGGGATGTTGGTGGTGGTAGGAGGAAGAAGAAGAAGAAATAAATGGAAGTTATGGGGAGAGAGAAAAGTTGGTGGGATTTTAATGGGGGTTGTTGTGGTGTTCTTGAGGGTACAAGATAGCTAAAGGTGTTCTCATTCCTACAAACCAAACCAAGTCATATTAAACCAAATCGAAAATCCGAATAAGAAAAATATGAGAAATATCGAAATACCACAGTTAGGTAAGATTTAAAAATATACGCAAAATCAAAATACGGGCAAAATACGAAATACGGGAAATGAGGGTGACAACTCTACCCACCTTAAAAGAATTCCGTCCTCGGAATTTAATCAAGGAGCTAGAGATTGCCACGACAAGCTACACTAATCACAGGCAAGCTACACTAAGCAGTTCAATCATACAATCATGCAATGCAAGCAAGGAAGGGAAGGCGTAAGGCATAAGAAAGACATTATACCTCACGAGTCGAACAGATAGGGATATCGCGATCGGATGTCGTCCTCACGCTCCCACGTTGACTCACCTAGAGAGTGATGACCCCAAGCAACACGGACCAATTTAATAGTCTTGTTCTTGAGTATCTTTTCCCTCCGGTCCAAAATAGACACGGGCCTCTCCTCATACGAAAGGTTGGTACCAACAACCAATTCCGAATGATCTAGGATATGGCTCGGGTCCGGAATATACCGTCGTAACTGGAACACATGGAATACATAATGTACCTCGCTTAACGACGGCGGAAGAGCGAGACGATAGGACACATCGCCTACTCGCTCCAGAATATCGAACGGCCCTATATACCTAGGACTAAGCTTTCCCCGTACGCCAAAACGAATGACGCCGCGGGTAGGCGAGATCCTAAGGAATACATGGTCGCCGACAGCAAATTCTAAGGGACGCCGATGAGCATCGGCCCAATGGCGCTGGCGATCCTGAGCAACTCGGAGGTGATCTCTGATTCTTCTGACCACTTCAACCGTCTGAGAAATCAGTTCGGGACCGAGCATCTGCCTCTCTCCGATATCGTCCCATGCTAACGGAGATCTGCATTTCCTGCCATACAGAGCCTCGAAGGGTGCCATCTGGATACTAGCCTAGAAACTATTGTTGTACGAGAATTCCACCAAGTGCAGGTGATCCTCCCATGAACCACCAAAATCGAGGGTACACGATCTCAACATATCTTCGAGAGTTTGTATAGTACGCTCTGACTGCCCATCTGTCTGCGGATGATACGCTGAGCTGAACTTAAGACGAGTCCCCAAACTTTGATGAAGACTGCGCCAGAAGTGCGATGTGAATCTCGTATCCCTGTCTGATACTATGCTGACTGGCACTCCGTGAAGTCGGACGATCTGCCTGAGATACATCTCTGCTAGCTGCGCCGTCGACTGTCCAACTCTAAAGGGAAGAAAGTGTGCCACCTTGGTAAGCCTGTCTACAATGACCCAAATAGCATCTCTGCCTACCGGAGATCTGGGTAACCCAGTCACGAAATCCATGGTTATGTGCTCCCATTTCCATTCTGGGATCGGTAAAGGTTGAAGAAGTCCAGCCGGCCTCTGATGTTCAGCCTTGACTTGTTGGCAAACCAAACATCGAGAGACATACCGGGCTATCTCCCTCTTCATACCATTCCACCAAAAGTGCTGACGAATATCTCTGTACATCTTCGTGCCGCCTGGGTGAATGGAATACTGCGAACTGTGAGCCTCTGCCATGACTTCCTGTCTGATATCTCCACTGGGTACACAAAGACGCGTGCCGTGTCGAAGTGTATCATCCTCATGAATACATAACTCTGGCCTTCTCCCTGCCTCGCACTCTGCTCTGAGCCGCTGAATCTTGGAATCTGTTAATTGTGCTGTCCGGATCCTCTCAACTATGGTGGACTGTATCTGTAGGCTGGCCATCAAGGCCACATTGGAAGGGAGAATCACTTCAATTCCCATCTTCCGAAGATCTGCCAATAGCTCTGGTTGCGCTGTTAGAAGGTAGACTCCGGCTCTCCGGCTCAATGCATCTGCTACCACGTTGGCCTTCCCTGGGTGATACTGCAAGTCCACATCATAGTCCACAAGTAGCTCGAGCCATCTTCTCTGCCGCTTATTAAGATCCTTCTGGGTGAAAACATACTTCAGGCTCTTGTGATCAGTAAATATCTCCACTCTGTCTCCGTACAAGTAGTGCCTCCACAACTTAAGTGCAAACACTACTGCTGCTAGCTCCAAGTCGTGGGTCGGGTAATTCTTCTCATGATCACGGAGTTGACGTGACGCATAAGCAATTACCTTCCCATGCTGCATCAGAACACATCCCAATCCTCTGCCTGAAGCGTCGCAATAAACTGTGAATCCTCCGGTCCCATCTGGAAGGGTGAGAATGGGAGCCGTTATCAAACCTCGCTTCAATTTCTCAAATGATTCCTGACATTCTGCTGTCCAAACGAACGGCACATCCTTGCGGGTCAACTGGGTCATCGGCGCTGAAATCCTTGCAAAATCAGAGACGAACCGCCGGTAGTAGCCGGCCAATCCAAGAAAGCTGCGAACTTCTGCCACTGAACTGGGTACTGGCCATGCCTCGATGGCCACGATCTTCTGGGGATCCACTTCCACTCCTCCTCGGGTAATGATGTGACCCAAGTATGAAATGCGATCGAGCCAGAACTCGCATTTACTGAACTTGGCGTACAACTGGTGCTCTCTGAGAATCTGAAGAACCACACGGAGATGCTGCTCATGCTCCGCCTCACTCTTGCTGTAGACCAGGATGTCATCAAGGAATACTATCACAAACTGATCCAAGTAAGGCACGAAAATACGGTTCATGAGATCCATGAACACTGCCGGCGCATTGGTCGCTCCAAAGAGCATAACTAGAAACTCCCAATGCCCGTACCTAGATCTGAACGCCGTCTTCGGGATGTCCTGCTCTCTAACTCTGATCTGGTGGTATCCTGACCGCAAGTCTATCTTCGAGAAAACTGAAGCCCCTTTGAGTTGATCAAATAAGTCATCTATCCTTGGAAGAGGGTATCTGTTCTTGATTGTCACTGAGTTCAAGGTACGATAATCAACACATAGCCTGGACGTACCATCCTTCTTTTTCACAAGAAGCATCGGGGCTCCCCAAGGCGATCCACTTGCACGAATGAATCCCTTGGTCCTGAGTTCTTCAATCATCTTGTACAAAATCTCCAACTCTGAAGGCGCCATTCTGTAGACTCGCTCTGATACTGGTGCTGTCCCGGGAATCAAGTCAATGGTGAACTCGATCTCCCGCTCTGGTGGCATCCCTGGAAGTTCCTCTGGGAAGACATCTGGAAACTCTTCAACTATCCGGGGCAACTGCACTGCTGCTACTGCCATCCGCAATACTGGAGGAGATGGCTCTACTGTGCCTCTGGAAAATGAAAACTCTGGCTCTCCGGGAATACTAAAGACAACTCTGCCAACATGGCAGTCTATCCTAGCATAATGGTTCCTCAACCAATCCATGCCTAGGACTACATCATAGTCTGCCATAGGGAATTCTATGAATCTAGCGGGGAACTCTCTACCGCTAACTACGATCCGACACAAGGAGAACACTCGATCTACTCCCACAAGACCGTTACCAGTAAGTATATTGAGCCTCACTGATAATGACTCGGGCTCCAACCCTATCCGTGTCGCGAATCGTGCAGACATGAATGAATGCGATGCACCAGAATCAAATAATACAGATGCTGGAAAAGTGTTGACGAGAATAGTACCTGCCACTACCTCACCTGGTGCAACTTCTTCTTCCATGGTCATCATCATAGCCTGACCTCTAGCTGCGGGTCCCCTCTGCTGGAAACCCCTCTGTCGGTTCTGTGCCGGAGCCTGGGTGAACTGCTGCTGGTTCTGCTGCTGAAAGGCCTGGGCCTGGGGCGCCAATGGCCTCGGGTACTGCTGTTGCTGCTGCTGCTGGACTGGAACTGGGGCTGGTCCCCTCACCGAAGAACTAGAAAGGTTGGATGATGATGGACCTCCCCTATTCGGACAGGTCCCTATCTGGTGGTCTGCTCCTCCACAAGCCAGGCACAATCCTCGTGCCCTACGACACTCTGCCACTACATGGCCCGGCTTCCCGCAATGAGAACATCCCACCGCGGAAGACTGCTTCTGCTTCTGCTGCTGCGGGTACGTCGGGGTCGAATGCTGAACCGACGTCACTGAGGCCGCCCGCCTCGGAGTTCCAATGGTTATACCCCTAACTGCCGGGGCTGGAGCTGAAGATTGGTGCATCTGGTTGTGGGACCGCTTCCTGCCTCCGGTCCTGTCCACAATTCTCCGGGAGGTATACTCATGCCTCCTTGCTGCTTTCAATACTGCATCGAACGTCTGGTGCTCGAACTGTTCCACAGCCAATAATATCTCCAAATGCAGTCCTTGCTGGAACCGCTGAGCCCTATCGAACTCGGTTGCCACCAAGGTGGGGGCGAACCTACTCAGCCTAGAAAACTCGGTCGCATAGCCATCGACCGTCCTGCCTCCTTGCTTCAAGTTGGTGAATCTGGTCTGTAGGTCGTACCGTGCCACCGCATCGAAGTACTTTGTCTGGAACCTCTCTCTGAACGTCGCCCAAGTGACTGGTGTTGCTAATCCCATGGCCTGAGCTGCCCACCAATCGCGAGCCAAGTCTAACAACTGTAGGCGTACCACCGCCACCTTCTCATTTTCAGGTGTCCTAGCTGCTTCCAGGACCACCTCGGTATCCTGAAGCCAAGCATCCGCGGCAATCGCATCTTCACTGCCGTCAAAGAAGGGAGGGTTCAAGCGCTTGAAACTGTTGGCCGCCTGATTTCCTTGGGGACCTCCTCGGTTTAGTGCATCATGAACCTCCTGGTGCAAGGCGTCACCTCGACGATCTTGGGATGCAAGCAGTTCTCTGATAAGCCCTACCAAAGGCCCCTCGTCCTGTCTAGCTGGTTGAACGGGCGGAGCTGCCTGAACTGGAGGTTCCGGGCCTCCGGAAGGCATAACTCGAGAGGCTACTCCAGAGTGCTGAGCTTGATCTTCCTGGCGCTGGAGTGCTTGTCGAGCTTCCTCTGGCTGGTTGGCAGGTCCGGGAGTAATGCCGCTGAAGAAGATGACATAGGGAACAATAAGGAAAGGACCAGGACAGATCAATTATACAAGCAATATGATCAGGTCAAGAATCTCAGGGATTTGAAGATACGAGCAGAGATCAAGGGCGAATATTGATTGAGACATCTATTTGGTAAACCCTCACATTTCTTGAATGCCAAGACCTGCATGGGCCACCACTTAAACCGTGTCACGCCCCAGAACCAGAATACTGGAGAGCGGGGGCAGACACAGCCAGCTACGTATATTGAAATAGAATACATCTCAACTATACGGTCACGGCTGTCTAGATATGAGGGTTTACTACAAGCCAGCAGTCTCTTAAGGTCAAGCCTATTGTCTCAATCTCAAGCAATTAACAGAGTCACAAGATGTTAGAGCATCAAATATATATATATAAGGCATCCCAAATATTACATATTGGATGATCATGAAGCTAGTCGTACAAAATGATAGGACTAGCAAGAGTTCAGTCATACATGATCAACCCTAGCATTTGTTAATCATGTTACAGCCCGTAGGCAGACAGTAAGTAAATGTGCATCGAGCTAACAGGTGCTCGTCGGCAAACGCCTCAAAAGAATAAATTTACATATGAGTGGGTGAAACAAAAAGGGAAGACCCACTCGTAGCCCGGGTTCCGTCTAGTGTTCACCATTGGGCTGGAAGCCTGGTAGATCCTCGGTAGCTGCTCCGAAATCTGGCCACACAAAACCAGCTGGGTCAAACCCCAGAAAGGGCAAGTGCCACAAAGGGGGCCACAAATAAGAACAAAAGCCAGCATATCAGAACATAAAGAATAAAAGAAAGTACAAGTAGTAAAAGTACACAGAGCGATAAATGACTAGGGACGTGGAACCATTCCGGGAGCCAGGTTACAATCCTTAACCAAACAAGGACCGGGATTGTACCCCTTCGCCTGAATAGCTCACAGTCTCTACCCATTTATCGTTAGAGATGAGTAAAACAATCATGACCAAGAGTTCCAGGTACAGGGGCTAGACAAGACTTAGACAAGGCTGGACAACATCCATTTCACAACGGCCAAGCAAGTACTACGGCTTACTATTTTAACTAACTAGGGTTATCACAAGCCTAATTACTAACAAGATGCAGGTGAGAAACTCCCAGTCCCAAGCCCTGCAGACCATCCAGTTATCCTTCCGCGGGTTGAGAGTTATAGGTGGGTACATTGCCCGGGAGACAAATGTACCCTTAGGTGACTTAGAGGGTGCAACACATGACAGTGTGCTGGAAATGTGCTCTACTCGTCGGCAAGCTACAAGTCCATTAATGCCTCCAGATAACGAGACTGCCTGTGACCGGGAATTCTCCATGTTCTACTTTGGTCTACTCATTACCTAATCCAATTTTAGTGTGAGTCCCTGGCCGTGGTACCCAGGGAGTCACCCCTTAGACATGATGCAAGACAAGACAAGTAATTTGCACAGAGCAACAGGTAGTACACCCACGGTGTCAAGACAAGTCAAGTCGAGTCAAGAGTGCGCCGCCACGGGCCACTATCAAGTGAAGCCAAGTCATACCAAGTCAAGTCAAGTTGAGTTATCAAGTCATGCCAAGTCGGGAGCGCGCCACCGCGGGCCACTATCAAGTCAAGCCGAGTTATCAAGTTACCGGTCCCAGTTATTAACAAAATATTCAACAGATAGGAGAATACTATCTGCAGGCCAAACCATGCCAAATCATGGAAAATAGTGTCAAGACGTGTCAGACCAAGTCAAGTTGTGCATGTGAGCAATCAAAATCTCAAAAGCTCCAATCATATCAAAGAAAAACCAAGTTATAAAGCAGGCACTAAGGCACTAGGGTGTAGGTGAACTAGGGTGTGCCAGGGAACAAGCACACTAGAGTGCGCCTGGCGGCAGCACACTAGAGTGCGCCGGGTTGAGGCAGCACACCAGAGTGCGCCTAGGGTGGCAGCACACTAGAGTGCGCCTAGGGTGGCAGCACACTAGAGTGCGCCTGGATCCAAGTGCACTGGAGTGCGCTTAAGTCGAAACCAACAAGGTGCGCCTAGCCAGGGTGCGCTAGAATGCGCCTGGGTCCAAGGGTCAAAGTGCGCCTAGGTAACTACGCGCTAAAGTGCGCCTAGTCAGGGGAGCAGGCGCAATCGGACCAGGCGCTAAACAGCGCGCGGCCAGAAAAGTAGGCGCAGTGCGCTAAAGAGCGCCTGGCCAGAAAAGGAGCCGCAGTGCGCTAAAGAGCGCCTGGCCAGAAAAGGAGGCGCAATCGGGCAAGGAGGCCAGAAAGTAGGCGCGCCTGGGGGTCGTCTTCCTCCTCAAGCCGAGGAGAAGAACCCATAGGTTCCAAAACTTTGGAACACCATAAGTCGGCCATCCAAGCTCCAAATCCGAACTTCCAAGGCTCTAACTTGGGTAAAATTCCACCCTCTACAACATGGAAACAATAAAACCAACCAAAATTCAAGTTTAATAGATCAAATCTAAAGAAATCCAAAAATGAACAAAGTCTAGATCTAGGGAAATCCAATCTTCAAAACCCAAAATGCCAAGCTCTAACATTGGTCCTAGAGCTCTAGTCTAACTAAATATCAAAATAAAATGGGTCCTCATTAAATGGCAAGATGCAACTTGCCTATGGTGGGGATGTTGGTGGTGGTAGGAGGAAGAAGAAGAAGAAATAAATGGAAGTTATGGGGAGAGAGAAAAGTTGGTGGGATTTTAATGGGGGTTGTTGTGGTGTTCTTGAGGGTGCAAGATAGCTAAAGGTGTTCTCATTCCTACAAACCAAACCAAGTCATATTAAACCAAATCGAAAATCCGAATAAGAAAAATACGAGAAATATCGAAATACCACAGTTAGGTAAGATTTAAAAATATACGCAAAATCAAAATACGGGCAAAATACGAAATACGGGAAATGAGGGTGACACCTTTCTATTTTATTTGATCTCATTTTAAAAACTTTAAACTCGTTATGATTATTTAAATTATACCTCGATGTTTACTCATGATTTTGATCACAACAAAATATTCTAAACTCTATCTAGAAGATTCTAAACATGTTTACTTTTTATCTTTATATTTAGCAATCATGCCTCGAATCTGATTATGTCTGATGAATTAAATTGGAACGATCTATTGAAGGAACTTATGGAGTACATGAATTATGAGATAAATATGAAACACTCGTGATTGAACTTAAACCTAGGAAGGGATAAATTAATGATGTGAATGTTAAGCAAATGGACAGTGTGGATTAGAGGTAGTTAAATGATAAGTATGGAGATGCACTATAGGAAGATGCATCAGAAAAGGGACAATCGAAACAAGAAACTATAGAGTTAAGATGTAACTAATTAAAGTTGTAAACGTATGAATTGAAGGATGCAAAAGATTACAAATCAGAAACCATAGATAGAAAAGTTGTAAATAATACAAGGTGGGAAGATTTTAATAAGATTTTTTTTTACAGAGAAATGTTTAGTCAAATGATACAGTAAAAATCAAAATGAAGGATTTGAGCTTAATCATGATAAATAAAATTTTAATAAGAGTTCGGGATCAAATATATAAATAAAGAATTGAAATCAGGATATATACATGTTAGTCTAAAATCACAAGAGTGATCATCTATGAGAAAGAAATTTTATCATTTTATGGATCGTGACAAATCAGAATATTAAAACGTGGTGTAGGATTTTAGATATGATATTGGGCACCAAGGCTTGACATTGAAGTATTAAAGACTAGGAGTATCAAATCATAGAATTAAATTGAATATATTAGCAAGCTGGGAGAAATACATATTGCATGAATATGAGATGTGTTCAAGATTGAAAATATAGAAGACAAAATTTTAAGGTGATTGGCAATTTAGGAATGGAATCAGGAATTTAGTAATCATGGAGAATAACATTATTTCTAAAGGAGGGAAGAATGTAAATAGTGGATAAAATTGATGAATATATAGCATTAGATGAGTTTTGGTATTGTTAACCTACTTGGGCATAAGACTGTTAAGGAAGATGTCCAAACTGATTTCAGGCATGATTGCATGATTAAAACCCTGATCCTGTCCTTTAATTTCGAGGACGAAATTTTCTAAGGAGAGAAGGTTGTAAAACCCATAATTTTTTATTAATTAAATTAGTGTTATTTTATTTATTATAAATTAATTTATTATTTCTGGAATTTTAGTGTTTAGTCAAACCCGTAAAAAAATTTATTTTTATTTAATTGTATAATTTGTTGCTAAATTAATTATTATCATTTTTATGAAAAACCACATTTTAGAAAAAATTATTTTTCTTGGATTTTTAGTTGGCCTGACCCATCCCGAACTTGTCCCGGACCCATCTCGATCCATTTGTGAAATCGGATCCAAACTCGGTTTCATCCTTAGGTTCATTAGTTTATAATTTCAAGTTTAATTCTATTTTTATTATCTAAAAGAAAAGAATTTTTTTTTCTTTTCCTTAACTTTCTTTAAAACTCGCATTCTCTCTTTCTTATAAACCATCAGAGCAAAAACCTCTCCTCTCCTCTCCCAAACGTACGCGAGCAAGCCGACCCCCTCGGCTTCCGAAACCGCCAACCACCGTCGCCCTTCCGTTCATCTTCCGAAACCCCCATCCTCTCACCCTATATTAACCCCTTCTCCACCTCCATCCTCATTCACCATCACCAAATTTCCAAAATTCCAAGTTTTGTGCCCTAGCGGCCATTTCCGGCGACCCGAGCTCCGGAGTCACCATCCGACTCCCGCCGTCCAACCGCGCCCCTCTCGGCCGACCCGATCCCGGTCGACTGCCACCCCGCGCGGCCCCGCGCCCGACCAACCAGCGCCTCCAGCCCGGCTGACCCCGCGTGCGCGGCCTCCCCGCGGCTCAGGCGACGACCCCTTCGCCGACTGTTCTCCCGCCGGCTCCGTCCGAGCCCAGACGCCGTGCATGCTGCCCCGTGCGTCCGCCTCCCGGCGTACTTCCCGATTACGTGGCTGCCCATGCCCTAGCCCTGATTCGCTTCCCCGCGGGTTTCTCGACCCGCTGTTTCAGTGCCCCGCGACAGCACTGCTGCTGTCTGCCTCACTTTCGAATTCCGATTCGAAGTCCCCGCTCGTTCCGAGCCCCGCGGCTTTTCTGAGACGTTGTTCGCTGTTTCGCAGATTCTGTTCCACTGTTCACATGGATAATTTCTCTTCCACGTCTGAGAGCTCTAGCCGAGCACCCGAGGTATATTTCCGTGTCCCTCTTATTGTGTCGATGATGACACGGTCCCCGATCCCGTTATGGGATTTGGCTTAGATAATACGGTTGTGGTTTCGAATTTTCCGAATTCTATTTCGGAATGATTATGTAAGCTTTGGTTTTGATTTGGTTGTGCTGTGGGTTGGATTCTTGGTCTTGAAGTGATTAGTTCTTTTGTTGGTTGTTCTTGGTTCTGTGACCATTCTTTTAGAGTGGTTCTGAGGTTTACGGATTTTTGAAAACCATTTCGGAATGATTCTGTGGTTTTGGTTATATTGTGCTGGGTTTTAGCTTTGTGATTTTCTGGGTTGGAATATTTGTGGATTGGTTTGGATCCCTGGTATGGGACATGCATTTGATGTTTGTAGCACATATTCCCAGTTTTGGGTTATCCCAAATATAGAGGAAATGCTGCCCAAATATTTATAAAATTTTATAAATGCGTTTTAAATTGGTTTTCGGAAGTATTTATTAAAATGGATTTTTGGGCGACGACCATACCAGTCCGTGGGCCCTAACGAAATACAAACGAAACCGGTTTTACCCGGACGTTGAGGCATTAGCTATTTTATGACGATTGGACCAAGTCTGAGACTCTTAATAATATTTATTTTAATTTAATTTATTAATCTTATTTTGTAATTAAAGTGCAGAATATTATTTAGAGCTAACTAACCTTTTCTCTTATTTCAATTTATGTAAAATGGTCTGTAAGGGCATAAGCCCAGCTTTTAATTTTTTATATGTGGTTTTGTAATATTGTAAATTTTATTTTATTTCTGGTTGGTTGATTGACGTAAAACGTAAAATGATAATATAATTATTTTATAAAATTTAATATCATTTTCGTACAATAAAATAATTAGGAAATTACAAGTTCATTGCAAATTCACGTTTTCTCATTTAAAGAAAAATATTAATTTTATATAATACAAAAAACAAAGTTTTGCCAAATAAATTTGTAACTACGATTTTTCCAAATAAAATGATAAATTGATTAATAACTAGTAAATCACATCGATAAGCGTGTTCTGGTAGATTTGTAAATAACATAAAATTGACTAGGATCAAATACTAGATATTGTAACTAGCACACCTAGATATGGATTAAATATTGGTGCTAAGTCAGGAATTCTCAATTGTAGGGTTTCGAGGACTGTACTAGCATCATCCCGGAACCAACATCGAATCCAGTCATAAACAAAGGCAAGTACAGTTTGTGTTAGTTTACCAATTATTTAGTAATCGTTTTATTGCAAGTTTAAACCACGATGCAACACGAAACTCTCTCTGAGAGCATTGACTGATTGACTGTTGGGTACTGAGGGAGTAGTGTAATGAGTATGACCACATCCAAAATAGTATACTGACTGTGTTAGCTTACCCCTCATACACACGGGGATAAGCCATATCGTATCAATAGGATACAACTGTACAACCCAATCCGGTCATATTCATTGCCTATTCACATCACAATATTTTAACTGCTGGAAAACTGTTTATTTCAAATTGTTTAAAAGTGCATAACTCTATTATTATTTCAATTGTTGGATTATCATGAATTGTAATTTGCTCCCTCCTGACTGGAGACCAACATTTTTAGGTGATTGCGTCATCGAGGATCTGATGTCTAACTCTGGTCCCGCAGAACTTGGAACCTGTCACGACCCGCTACCCAAATTGTTGGGCCAGGTCGAGTCATGCCCAGCCTACGTTTGATATAAAACGTAGTAAGCTGTTCTAAAGACAACATGATAAGACTAAATGTGCTAACAGTTCTATAAGTGAATAAAAGTCATAAATGCTCCAAACACAAAAGTCGTATCATATAGTAAAATGTCCAAAGTACAAGTGATCTGAAATGTAAAACTGGATACATGTCCAGTTACAAAAAAATATATAGTCTAATACATGTCTACTCTCAAAAGTCTAAAACAAAAGACAACTAGGCGAGGTTCCCTGCAGGAACATCCTCGTAAAGCAAAGCCGGGTCCTCGGCAGTAACTCCATAATATGTGTCGCAGAGTAACTCCTCCTCAGTAAGGACACCTACAACGTTATCCTGTCAGGACGGGAGCAAGTACTGAATCTAGCAAACTAGCATATGAAACATGAAAATGAATATAGAGGAATAACTGTAAACATGGCATCACACAATCTATCATGGCAAGGATACATATGTCATAGAGACAGATGTATATGTAATGTTTAAAACTGTAGCAGGTACGTGATCGTCAATAGGTGTACAATGTGCAGGGGCACATAATGAAATGTACTTCCGTACAAGTGATAAGGCGATAGATGTACATACGTACAAATCCGCTTTGAGATAAAGCCTACGACAAGGTATACATATAAAATGTCAACCTTGCTCGGTACATACGTACGGAGAAGGGGGCATGATCACGTACTCAACTATCAGTTTCCCCATAACCCATATTCTAATCATGTGAGAGATACATAAAGACTGTTCTAAGCATGATAGTAACTGAAAGTACAATATGTGATATTTTAACTTGCTACCCCAAGGATCAGCATTTAACATGGTTGGATTAGCAGTTCATTTATGTAACAGTATGTAAAGTTTGTAGAAAGTACTTGCCTCTAGCAAGACAAAGCAAAGCAAGCTGCGATAAAAGTGCTATAGATGTCCGATAACTCGTCACTGTAGAAATAAATGCATGAACTTAGTTTTTACACTAAGCTAAAATGCTAAGGCACTAACTGGTGAAACACGACTTCTGACTGGGCACTAGCCAAAATAATAATTTTAGTATAGGAGACCAATGTGGGATGACACACTACTTTAACTAACTTTCTAGGGTCTTTACACTAGTGAGGAGTGAGGTTCAATACGGCTAAAACTCAAAATAGCACAAAAGTTACAAGTCGTAATTAATCAATAAATAAATCAAATGATCATTGTGTTCTAACAATTTTTGAGATAGACAAAAAGCTTAATTTTACATAAAATAAAGTACAAAAATGATCCTTGTTAATTATAGAAATTTATTATAATTTTTCTGGAATTTATTAACTAGTACAAGTATTTTATAAAAATCAGTTTTCCTAAGTATACAGAAAATGAGTTTTGGTTCCATATGCCAAACTAGTGGCAAAACAGTAAATTAAATACTATAAAAATTATACTAAATTAGCTAAATTAACATAGTATCTTAATACTATTTTTCCAGAATTTTAACAGTACTTTAAGTATTTTTAGAAATCCAAAAACAGTATTACACACAATTTGGAATTAAATAATTAATTATCTGCGTATTTTGTCCATGTACATAATTTGAACCAAAGTTCAAATACAGGACCCAAGGTCATGAATCAAGTCCAATATGACTTGTACAGGTCTTGAATGTATGAAAACACATTTGGGCCCAAAAACCCATGCTAGGCTTGGACACCAAATGGTTGCAGTAATTTAAATATACAAAAATACAAATTGGTAAAAATACAAAATAAATATTAATATTTTAATAAGGTAAAGTTATGCATAGTGAATATATACATACATATGTAAAAAGTACATATATCTATGTATAAGGAAATACTTAATTTATAAAGTATACATATATATATACAAATATATAAACACTTAATTATAAAGTATATATATAATAATATATATATATATATATATATATATATATATATATATATATATATATATATATATATATATATATATATATATATATATATATATATATATATATATATATATATTTTTTTTTTATATATATATATATTTATATATATATATATATATATATATATATATATATATATATATATATATATATATATTTACACATGAAAATATATATATATATACATATACATTATATAAATACAAGTATGTATATATATAAAAATTACTAACTATAAAAAATATACACAAGAACATATGTACATATATACATATACATTATATAATAAAGTACTATATATAACATATATATATATATATACATAAAAATACAGTACATATATATATATATATATATATAATACAGTATAATAATACATATATATATATACAAATATATGTATATACATATATATATAAATATATACATATAACAGAAAAGAAAAGAAAAAAGAAAAAGAAAAAGAAACAGCAGTAAGGGGCTCGAACCCGAGCCAGCGCTGGGGGGGGGTGAGTTTAGGCTAGGTCGGGCTGGCCAGGGGGTCAGCCCGAGGGTTGTGTTAGGGTTAGGATTTTTGTTAGATTTAATTAGGTTAGGATTAATTAACATATAAAAATAATAATAAACTTGATCCTGTGTCCGGACAGTTAGGGACACAGGATTTCTACGTGTCCGGGTCGATTTCGACATGCACGACACGAGTTTCACGTGTCCAGTTCCACACTCATGCTCGCCAGGACACGGCGAACAACATATGTGGACACGAGCCTCACACGACACGATTTAACACTGCTACTCACGTGTCCGGTCGTCGAAGGGGGATTTCGAGGGTCGTGGACGGCGGAGGAGACGTCGGCGAGGCGACGCTCGGGTGGCGCTGCACTCAGCTCGTCGAGGCGCGTCGGATGGTGGTGGTCGAAGGCGACGACGTCAATTGTGGAGGCTGGACGGGGAAGTTCGTTGGAGCTAGGGCTACGACTAGGGTTTTCGCCGGAGTTGGAGCTCTACGGTGGTCGGGGGTGGTCGTGGTGGTGGTTTAGGGTTAGGGCTCGGTCTGGGGAGTCGAAGGGGGATTTAAATAGGGGGTTGAGGCGGTTCTAGGTCGGTCGGGGCAGCCGAAAAATGGCGGGGGGTCAGGCCGACGTCGAGTCGTCGGTCAGTCGGGGCAGGGATGGGTAGGTTTTAGGTTTTGCGTTTTGGTCCTTAGAGTTTTAGGATTTACGTCTAGGTCCCTATCCTAACCAAATGCAAATAAAAATTTACAACCCGATATTTACAACAATTGGTTATTTACAAACTGACTTCTAAACAATTCTAAATATTACAAACAGCTAATAAAACATTTTAATAAATTGTAAAACTACCTTAAAACATTTCAATAAATTGCAAAATGATATTTAAACAATCTAATTAATTACAAAAGTCAATTAAAACTTTTTAGAAAATTATAAATTGATATTTTAATATATAAAACTCATTCAAAAATCATTAAAAATTTCTAGAAAAATTCCTAAAAATCCTAATAATCATTTTAAGGCTAAATTGACACTAAAAATTAATTAGCACTAATTAAAATAAATTTGAAAAACAGGGACTTACAAGTCTTCCCTCCTTGAAAAATTTTGTCCTCGAAATTCACAAGGATTGAAGACCCGACAATATTCTAACATAGCAAGCAATGCAACAAATGACTAAGGCTATGATCGAAACTAACCTCTAAGGTATCAAGCGGGAACGGGTGGTTCCCTCGCAGCGGTTGGATCGAACAGGTAAGGGTATCTCTCCCTCATGTCCGACTCCCTCTTCCAGGTAGATTCACCTGGAGAGTGACGGCTCCAAGCTACTCGTACTAAGGGTATAACCTTGTTCCTCAGCCTCTTCTCTTTCCTGTCTAATATCTCCACTGGCTGCTCAGAAACTGTAAGGCTCGGTCCGACCTCCAATTCTATATGATCTAGCACATGACTGGGGTCTGGAACATATCTCCTCAGCTGAGATACGTGAAAGACATCGTGAACTCCTGCTAGGTTGGGTGGAAGTGCAACCCTGTAAGCTACCTCTCCAATCCTGCCAAGTACCTCGAATGTTCTGATGTATCTGGGGCTCAGCTTCCCTTCTCGTCCGAACCGGATCGTCCCTCTAGTAGATGATATCTTTACTAGCACCATATCACCGTCTGCGAACTCCATCGGTCTGCGACTAGCATCAGCCCAGTGTTTCTGCCTGTCCTGAGCTACTCTGAGCCTGTCTCTGATCATCCCGACCTTCTCTGCTGCATCTGTGATCATCTCTGGCCCAAGCATAACTCTGTCTCCAACATCATCCCAAAAGAGCGGTGTGCGGCATCGTCGTCCATAAAGCGCCTCGAAAGGAGACATACCGATACTGGCTTGGTAGCTGTTGTTGTATGAAAACTCTACCAAGTGCAGATGGCTCTCCCATGATCCTCCGAAGTCCAGTACGCAGGTCCTCAGCATATCCTCCAGTGTCTGTATCGTCCTCTCGGACTGCCCATCTGTCTGCGGGTGGTACGTCGTACTGAACTTGAGCCTACTGCCCAACTCCTCCTGCAAGCTCCTCCAGTAGTGGGATGTAAATCTGATGTCTCTGTCTGACACGATGCTCACCGACACTCCGTGTAGGCGAACTATCTGTTGCATGTATAGCTCCGCCAACTTCTCGGTGGAAAGCCCCACCTTGAAGGGTATGAAGTGCGCACACTTCGTCAGCCTGTCCACGATGACCCAAATGGCATCCTTCCCTCCTTGGGAACGAGGAAGCCCTGAGACGAAGTCCATCGTAATATGTTCCCACTTCCACTCGAGAATGGGTAACGGCTGCAACAAACCAGCTGGCCTCTGGCGCTCCGTCTTGACCTGCTGGCAAACTAGGCATCTCGAGATGAAACGTGATACATCCCTCTTCATCCCGTGCCACAAAAGATGTTCCCGCAAGTCACGGTACATCTTGTTAGCACCAGGGTGAATAGAATATCTCGATCGGTGTGCCTCCTGCAAGACTGCCTCTACCAGCTCTCCCTTCGGCATGCACAATCGGCTGCCATGTCTCAAGGATCCATCCTCTGCTATAGTGAAGTCATCCAGCAATCCAGCTAACGCCTGGGCTCGAAGTCTGTGAAGGCTCTCATCTGTCGACTGTGCCTCTCTGATCTGCTCCATCAAACCTGACTGGATGTCAAGTGTCATCATCTGTATCACTGATCCTGGCCGAACTAGCTCGATACCGAGCTTCTCCAGATCCTCCCACAAATGCCGATCAATCATCAGGTACCATGCCATCGGATGCCTGCTCGGCGCATCCGCCACCACATTTGCCCTCCCAGGGTGATACTGTAAATCGATGTCGAAGTCTTTCATCAACTCCAACCATCGTCTTTGCCTCACGTTCAGCTCTTTCTGCGTGAACACATACTTCAAGCTTTTGTGGTCAGTAAAAATCTCCACACGCTCTCCGTATAAGTAATGTTTCCATAACTTGAGTGCAAAGATCACCACAGCTAACTCTAGGTCATGGGTAGGATAATTCCTCTCATGAGTCTGCAATTGCCTAGATGCATAAGCAATCACTTTCCCATGCTACTGTAGGACACATCCTAGCCCCTTCCCAGAAGTATCGCTGTAAATGGTGAAACCTCCAGAACCTGAAGGTAAAGTCAGAACTGGAGCGGTCGTCAGCCTCCTCTTCAGCTCCTCAAACGCTGTCTGGCAGTCCTCTGACCAGATGTACTCTGCGTTCTTCCGTGTCAGCTTCGTCATGGGTTCAGCTATCCTAGCAAAGTCCTGGACGAACTTTCTATAATAGCCTACTAAACCCAAAAAGCTCCTGATCTCTGAAACTGACGTCGGAGCCTTCCATGTCTCAACTGCAGCAATCTTCCTGGGATCCACCGAGATTCCATCTCCAGTGACTACATGGCCGAGAAACTCCACTCGGTCTAAAAAGAACTCGCACTTCGACAATTTGGCAAACAATCTCTCATGCCTCAGAATCCCCAAAACTATCCGCAAGTGCTCTGCATGCTCCTCTGGCGTCTTCGAGTATATCAGGATGTCGTCGATAAACACTACGACAAACTTATCCAGATACTGGTGAAATGTCTTATTCATCAAATTCATAAAGACAGCTGGCGTATTTGTGAGACCAAATGGCATCACCAGAAACTCGTACTGCCCGTACTTCGTGTTGAACGCCATCTTCTGGATGTCTGCTGCCCTAATCTTCACCTGGTGGTACCCGGATCTCAAGTCTATCCTGGAAAACACCTTTTCCCTGCTCAACTGGTCGAACAAATCATCTATTCTGGGCAGAGGATATTTGTTCTTGATGGTGATGGCATTCAAGGCCCGGTAGTCAATACACAACCGGACTGTACCATCCTTCTTAGGCACAAAGAGCACTGGTGCTCCCCATGGAGAAGTACTGGATCGAATGAAACCCTTTTTCAACAGGTCATCGATCTGCTCTTTTATCTCTACTGCCTCCTTGGGATTCACTCTATAGCTAGCCCGGGATACTGGTGATGAACCCGGCACTAAATCTATGGTGAACTCCACATCTCTGTCAGGCGAAAGCCCTAGAAGATCCTCTGGGAATACATCCATAAACTCCCTAATGATAGGGTGTGGCGGTGCTACGTCCCCAACTGTCGCACAACAGTTCGGCTCTAGGCTGATCTCTGGCCCTGTCCTCCTGACACTGAATGGTGCTGTGCCTGGGGGACTGAACAAAATACTACCCTCATGACAATCTATAGATGCATGGGCATAGCTAAGCCAGTCCATCCCTAATATGATATCATAACCGGGGAGTGGCATCACAAAGCATCGTCCCCTGAACTCTCTTCCGGCTATAAAAATAGAACATCTATAGATAGATCTAATAGGCACTGGTCCTCCTCCCGTCATCACTCTACTAATCTTCGCAGTAGGTGTAGCTACTAGATGGTGTTTATGCATAAACTCTAATGATAGGAAGCTATGAGATGCACCAGAATCAAACAAACATACAGCTAGAAAAGTATGCAAATAAATATGACCTGTGATGACGTCAGCTAAGTAATCTGGCTCCGAAACCTGCTCCGGCTTCGGCTCGAGGGCTAAACTATAAACCCTCCCCTGAGGTCCCTTCTGCTGCTGCAGATGCTGCCCAAACCTCTGCGGCTGAGTCGGAAGCGGTCCTCTAGTCTTCGCTACTGGGCACTCTCGAAGCTGATGGGTGGCAGACCCACAAGCCAAACACTGCTTCAACCTCTTCCTGCAGACGGTATAATCATGCCCAGGCCTTTCGCAGAAAGAACATATAGCTTCCCTCTGCTGCTGCTGCTGATGTCGGGGTCCCGGGGCTCTAACTGGCGGGGTCGGGTGATGTGATGTAGGGGGACGGTAAGTCTGCTGGGGTGGCATCGGTGCTCTCTGCTGGAAAGCCTGACGCTTGGACGGTCCCTCATGATGTACAGAAGTCGGCCTCTTGCTAGACAGAAGACGCTCCTCGATGCTCCGGGCCAACTCTAGGCTCTGGTAGTAGTCAGTGGTACCGTTTGCCACTATAAGAATGCCAATGTCTAGAACTAAACCATGGCAAAATCTACGGGTCATCTCCTCTGGATCTGCAACCAGACTAGGAGCAAAACGGCTCAGGCGACTAAACTCTGTCGTATACTCGTCCACAGAACGGTTCTCCTGCTGGATGTTCTGGAATCGTAGCCCCATGGCTACTCTAGCGGTGGTCGAGAAGAATTTCTTCTTGAACTGGGTCTTGAACTGATCCAAAGTGGCTCTCCCTCTCGCAAACAACGGCTCATTCCGGAACCAGACTCCTGCCAAGTCTATCAGCAAAAATCCCGCTGCCTCGACCTGGAGGTCACCCGACATCCTGACTCCTAGGAGCTTCCTCTCTACCGAATCTAGCCAGTCATCAGCTACTACGATGCCCTCAGTCCCTGAGAACTCCTTGGGATTCAGACCCATGAAGTCCTTGATCGTCCCCGCTCTCTGCCGTGGCTCTACAGGTGGTGGGACCACTGGACGTTCCTCAGAACGCTCCATGCTCTGGCGGAGTAGGGCAGTCTGCTCCTGATGGGTTGTTAGGAACCCCTGGATCATAGTGAGCAGCTGGTTCCCGTCGAGTGTGACGGAAGCCTGGGTAGGTATGATGATAGGGGGTGGTGGAAGTATCCGGGCCTGCTGGGACTGGGATGTGGAAGGTGGTGGAGGCATCTGGGTCTGTGGATCTGTGGAGTGGGGGAGTGTGGTAGGTGGAGGTGGGGGTGTATCAGTCAACTGGTCAGTTGACTGGATAGGGAGTGCACCATTCTCAGGTGTAACATACTGGGACGAACGAGTAAGCACCATCTAATTACAATAAAAAGGACTTATAAGGACTTGTTTAAAGTAAGCAATCATAGGCAAGAAAGTCTAATTATAATAGCAAGCATGTGACGTATTTTCTATGTTGCAATCCTAGCATTCCTCTAAGTGTTCTAAGCGTCATTCCCAATGTTGTCTAATTACCTTAAGTTCCTAATTGCAGGCATGCTTGGTACAATAACGTAACCAAACAATTTAGTCAGGACCTGTATGGGCCACCACTAAAAACATGTCACGACCCGCTACCCAAATTGTTGGGCCAGGTCGAGTCATGCCCAGCCTACGTTTGATATAAAACGTAGTAAGCTGTTCTAAAGACAATAGGATAAGACTAAATGTGCTAACAGTTCTATAAGTGAATAAAAGTCATAAATGCTCCAAACACAAAAGTCGTATCATATAGTAAAATGTCCAAAGTACAAGTGATCTGAAATGTAAAACTGGATACATGTCCAGTTACAAAAAAATATATAGTCTAATACATGTCTACTCTCAAAAGTCTAAAATAAAAGACAACTAGGCGAGGTTCCCTGCAGGAACATCCTCGTAAAGCAAAGCCGGGTCCTCGACAGTAACTCCATAATATGTGTCGCAGAGTAACTCCTCCTCAGTAAGGACACCTACAACGTTATCCTGTCAGGACGGGAGCAAGTACTGAATCTAGCAAACTAGCATATGAAACATGGAAATGAACATAGAGGAATAACTGTAAACATGGCATCAATTAATCTATCATGGCAAGGATACATATGTCATAGAGACAGATGTATATGTAATGTTTAAAACTGTAGCAGGTACGTGATCGTCAATAGGTATACAATGTGCAGGGGCACATAATGAAATGTACTTTCGTACAAGTGATAAGGCGATAGATGTACATACGTACAAATTCGCTTTGAGATAAAGACTACGACAAGGTATACATATAAAATGTCAACCTTGTTCGGTACATACGTACGGAGAAGGGGGCATGATCACGTACTCAACTATCAGTTTTCCCATAACCCATATTCTAATCATATGAGAGATACATAAAGACTGTTCTAAGCATGATAGTAACTGAAAGTACAACATGTCATATTTTAACTTGCTACCCCAAGGATCAGCATTTAACATGGTTGGATTAGCAGTTCATTTATGTAACAGTATGTAAAGTTTGTAGAAAGTACTTGCCTCTAGCAAGGCAAAGCAAAGCAAGCTACGATAAAAGTGCTATAGATGTCCGGTAACTCGTTACTGTAGAAATAAATGCATAAACTTAGTTTTTACACTAAGCTAAAATGCTAAGACACTAACTGGTGAAACACGACTTGTGACTGGGCACCTAGCCAAAATAATGATTTTAGCATAGGATACCAATGTGGGATGACACACTACTTTAACTAACTTTCTAGGGTCTTTACACTAGTGAGGGGTGAGGTTCAATACGGCTAAAACTCAAAATAGCATAAAAGTTACAAGTCGTAATTAATCAATAAATAAATCAAATGATCATTGTGTTCTAACAATTTTTGAGATAGATAAAAAGCTTAATTTTACATAAAATAAAGTACCAAAATGATCCTTGTTATTTATAAAAATTTATTATAATTTTTTTGGAATTTATTAACAAGTACAAGTATTTTATAAAAATCAGTTTTCCTAAGTATACAGAAAATGAGTTTTGGTTCCATATGCCAAACTAGTGGCAAAATAGTAAATTAAATAGTATAAAAATTATACTAAATTAGCTAAATTAACATAGTATCTAAATACTATTTTTCCAGAATTTTAACAGTACTTTAAGTATTTTTAGAAATCCAAAAACAGCATTACACACAATTTGGAATTAAATAATTAATTATCTACGTATTTTGTCCATGTACATAATTTGAACCAAAGTTCAAATACAGGACCTAAGGCCATGAATCAAGTCCAATATGACTTGTACAGGTCTTGAATGTGTGAAAACACATTTGGGTCCAAAAATCCATGCTAGGCTTAGACACCAAATGGTTGCAGTAATTTAAATATACAAAAATACAAATTGGAAAAAATATAAAATAAATATTAATATTTTAATAAGGTAAAGTTATGCATAGTGAATATATACATACATATGTAAAAAGTACATATATCTATGTATAAGGAAATACTTAATTTATAAAGTATACATATATATATACAAAAATATATATATATATATATATATAAATATATATATATATATATATATATATATATATATATATATATATATATATATATATATATATATATATATATATATATAAGGAAAATATATATATATATATATATATATATATATATATATATATATATATTTTCCTTATATATATATATATATATATATATATATAAGGAAACACTTAATTATAAAGTATATATATAATAATATATACACATGAAAATATATACATATATACATATACATTATATAAATACAAGTATATATATATATAAAATTACTAACTATAAAAATATATACACAAGAACATATGTACATATATACATATACATTATATAATAAAGTACTATATATAACATATATATATATATATACATAAAAATATAGTACATATATATATATAATACAGTATAATAATACATATATATATACAAATATATGTATATACATATATATAAATATATACATATAACAGAAAAGAAAAGAAAAAAGAAAAAGAAATAGCAGTAAGGGGCTCGAACCCGAGCCAGCGCTGGGGGGGTGAGTTTAGGCTAGGTCGGGCTGGCCAGGGGGTCAGCCCGAGGGTTGTGTTAGGGTTAGGGTTTTTGTTAGATTTAATTAGGTTAGGATTAATTAACACATAAAAAAAATAATAAACTCGATCCTGTGTCCGGACAGTTAGGGACACAGGATTTCTACGTGTCTGGGTCGATTTCGACACGCACGACACGAGTTTCACGTGTCCAGTTCCACACTCATGCTCGCCAGGACACGGCGAACAACATATGTGGACACGAGCCTCACACGACACGATTTAACACTGCTACTCACGTGTCCGGTCGTCGAAGGGGGATTTCGAGGGTCGTGGACGGCGGAGGAGACGTCGGCGAGGCGGCGCTCGGGTGGCACTGCACTCAGCTCGTCGAGGCGCGTCGGATGGTGGTGGTCGAAGGCGACGACGTCAACTGTGGAGGCTGGACGGGGAAGTTCGTCGGAGCTAGGGCTACGGCTAGGGTTTTCGCCGGAGTTGGAGCTCTACGGTGGTCGGGGGTGGTCGTGGTGGTGGTATAGGGTTAGGGCTCGGTCTGGGGAGTCGAAGAGGGATTTAAATAGGGGGTTGAGGTGGTTCTAGGTCGGTCGGGGCAGCCGAAAATGGCGGGGGGTCAGGCCGATGTCGAGTCGTCGGTCAGTCGGGGCAGGGATGGGTAGGTTTTAGGTTTTGCGTTTTGGTCCTTAGAGTTTTAGGATTTACGTCTAGGTCCCTATCCTAACCAAATGCAAATAAAAATTTGCAACCCGATATTTACAACAATTGGTTATTTACAAACTGACTTCTAAACAATTCCAAATATTACAAACAGCTAATAAAACATTTTAATAAATTGCAAAACTACCTTAAAACATTTCAATAAATTGCAAAATGATATTTAAACAATCTAATTAATTACAAGAGTCAATTAAAACTTTTTAGAAAATTACAAATTGATATTTTAATATATAAAACTCATTCAAAAATCATAAAAATTTCTAAGAAAATTCCAAAAAAATCCTAATAATCATTTTAAGGCTAAATTGACACTAAAAATTAATTAGCACTAATTAAAATAAATTTTGAAAAACAGGGGCTTACAGAACTCCAGAATCTTAAGAGCTGGATTAGTATTTATTTTTCTTTTGGAAACAAGTGTAATAATTGA
The DNA here is from genome assembly GCA_029216955.1 of Iris pallida. Taxonomy (NCBI): domain Eukaryota; kingdom Viridiplantae; phylum Streptophyta; class Magnoliopsida; order Asparagales; family Iridaceae; genus Iris; species Iris pallida. Next base: position 2,826,318 of record JANAVB010042219.1, on the reverse strand, counting down.
ATGATGTATTAATAGTTGGTGTATTTCAGAAATTTTAAATTGAATAAATATTTTTTTATATTTCGTTAGAATTTTATCTGCATGTGTTTCACTGCTTGATACAGCTTACTACCGCCGTCTCAACAACGGTGCAGGCTGGGCATGATCCGATTCGACCCAAGAAATTGGGATCGGGTCGTGACACTTTGTTACTATCCTTTGATTGCATATGAACCTAGAGTTAGGGGACTACCATTTGTAGTGTATTGCATATGCCTCGACACAGTTGTACCACGAGGATGTGTGAGACGAGTAGCATGTAGAGGTCCTTGCATATGGGCTGATCCCCCATGTACATGCGTTAGGGCTAACTGCTAATAGAGGCATGTTAGAAGACTTAGCAGTTAGTAGAGGTATGTGATACATGGATGTGACTCTGTTAGGCATTGGGTGGGAAGAACAGTTCCTTAACGTATGGGTCCTTTATGCACTTTCCTATTACTGATCCTGCTAGCCTCTGACATTCGAGGAATGTTATGCTTTGAGGTCCCTGGTATCCTGATAGGACCATACCTGAGATTACTGCTCCTGAGCCAGATGCCCATGCGTTGGAGGTTTGTTCTTAACTGCATGAACGCAGTAGTACGGTTAGATTACCTTATTGTTGTCTTGTCATTTATATTCTTTGTGGTATATTTTGTATTCAGTATTTATGGCATGTTCTAGCTGTATCTTGTTACGTCCCTCTGAGGACCTGATTATCTCTCCAGGTGTGTGCTTCTGTGATATTACAGGTGTTCTAGCCGAGGCCGTGATCTTCTCCATCCTTTCGAAGATGATTGCATTATTTCATTTATTCCTTCTTGTATATTTTATTTGAGATAGTTGGTAGTGGACCTTGTCTCCACCCAACTTTTGTATAAATTATAATTCTGTATTGATTCCTATTTTATATTGATTCTTTTATTATGGATGAGATTAGTATCATGGATTACTTTATTTTACAGCTTATGTATACATACGATGGTTCCATATATTGGAGTATACTTCGTATGTATGCAACTGGCATGGATACGTACCTAGTCCTAAGTATTTTAGGACTGGGGCGTTACATATTTTTGTGGTGGCCCATGCAGGTCGAGTTTGTCACTTCGGTTACGTTACTGTAACGATGTGAGCATGCAACATAGGATTAGAATCTAGGAATCTCATCCATACAGCTTGACCTCTTCCCTTGGCTTCAAATTCCGAACTCTCGTTCGATCTCCTTGAATTGCATCTTGCTTGATTCTTTTCTACCGTTGATTCTTATTTTCATGCTTAGTGTCAACAAGGAAGATGACTACACTAGTATATGCTCATATGTCAAACATATGGCTAGAATGGTTATATGGGCAATTGGAATACATTTAAGACTCTAATTGAGTTAAAAAGGCTTTTTTAAAAGAGTGTGATTTAATGATTAGTAATTTGTAAAGTAGGATATTACCAAGAAAAGTTTTAATCTTGATATTTCTAAATAGTAAACACCATAGGATTGATACTGCAGGAAGAAAACAAAAAAAAATAGTTAGAATTTTTATACCATTGATTTAAGAAATTGATTAGATTTTTGAGTTTTGATATTTATGAATTATGGAGTTATAATTATACATCTTTGAACAAATATAAAATTGGTTACTTTTTTTTTGAGTTGTGATATCTATGATTTATTGGGTTATAGTTATACACCTTTGAACAGTTATAAATTGGGTTTGAAAATGATCTTAGATTTCAAATGTGGTTGTAGAAATTATTTAAATTTGTGTCGTACAACTTGCGATTTTCGTGTTTAGTAAATTTGAATTTTAAGTGGAAGTAATGACGGTGAATTTTGGTTTAAAATATTTGAAAGTTATGAAAACGATTTTTGAAAAAAAAAATTTTAATTGTGTCCTATGATGGAGGATTTACAAATCTATTTAGATTTTTGGTTTTTAAAAAAAAATTTGACTAATAAGATTTTTGAAAATTTAGTTTAATGTTGGATTGCAAATATTATAATTTTTTGGAAAAAAATAAAAATAAAATAAAAATATATTAATGATGTGATAAGGTTGTTTTGATTGATCAAATAAAGTTACCATTTAAAAGTTGTGATTATGTTGGAATGACTTAGTATGAATAGAAGTTATAATTGATGAGTGCATTAAAATATTGAGCTAAAATTTTGAGATTGCTTTGTATGTGCTAGAAATTTTTATCTGGGGAGCTATTAATTTTTGTAGAGTTTTAAAGTTATGATTGATTGTGGATATTTTATATATATATTCATGATTTATGAACTCTTGAGTTTGAAAGTTGAATTGAGAATATAAAATTTTGAAAAAGTCAGTAGTAACATGATAAAAATTTGCTTTGAGATTTATGAAAGTGATTTAAAAAAAAAATTCGTGATAAATTTGAATGGCTTGGAGTGAATACAAATTTTGGTGGTTTATTTTTGAAAATTTTATTAAAAAACTTTTGGAGAAAACTTGAGTTAAAATTTTAATGTTAGGCCATCAAGATAGCCCTAATAAGTTAGAAGTATTCCAGCTAAATGCCATGTCACTCATGACCATGATGGTAGTATGTACACAAGCATTGTTAGTCATCTTTCAAACTATGCGACTGTATCCCAATCTTGACTTACTCGACCTTTTCTCGTGACCTACTAACTGTTTGTGGATTGAATAACGAATTGATCGCTCCTTGACTGTATTCATCTAGAAGACTATCTTCTCACTAGAACTGTGTCCCTAAATTATTATTTTACTGGATTCCTTAATTAATTTTATTTCATGCTTTAACTTGATCTCCTTTATTTTTGTGCATAAATTATTACCCCATGAACTCCCACTTTCTATTTTTGATCTTTTGGCATCCCTTACCGTGACTTGGATATTTGGAGTACAATACTAGACTTTCCTTCCAACAAATTTTATATGTAAGACCTAGACGGGCACACCTTCATGTAGATATATCATGTCCCACTAAAACACGTCTCCTTGTACTATATTTTCTTGATATGACTTCCTGGTCAAAATGGCCAAACTATAACCTCTACCATGACACCAAAAGACTTCCTGACTTCAATTAAGAGACCCAACCTTGACTCAATCCCTTAACCTGATATATGAATATGTTCCATTAAATTCCTTAATGCTTAGCGTTGTACTTTATCTTGGTTGCTTGACCCATGGTCCCATCACACTACTAGTTTAACTCTTGTAAGTTGGGTAGAATACCTCACCACCTAACAAACCTTTTTTCTTGTGAACCACATTGGTAAGTTCACTTAGAATATAAATTCAGAGGATCCTACCTTATCTAGTCTACCAAGCCATAAATGAAGAAACACTAGGACAACTGTATAGGCCCAAATTTCGGGCGAGCCTTGATTTTAAAAGATCTTGGACTATTTAAAATTTCCTTCATCAGTATCTCCCTTGCTCATTTTTTGACTATCTCATGCTGCTAATGTAGCTTCAGTTTTGTAAGCTTATTTCGTTATCAAGCTTGATCATGACATATTTTATTGGGTGCACCCGCTAATATATTGTCTAATCAGAACCGATGCATGATGGTCTGATCAACCTATTGCACTTTGGTTCGCTTTTCATGTATTATTCTACGTGGATGGAGACATAGTTAAACTTGCCTTCGAGTCTCATCCGCGACAGCCTTGACAATTCTCTTTTGAATTATTTTTGTCGCCTATGAACCCCGCATTCGTACTCAATAGCACCGTCTTTGAAACCTTTGTTGTTCTTATCTTTTACTTATTTTGGAAAGACAAGGCACTGTACTTGCTAGATAGACTCAAGGTATCATCTTTGGTTGCCCTATCAGTTATTTATACACGAAATGTAGATAACCACCGACCGACTCATGTGGCTATATCCTCGCCTTTAACTACTCCTCATTCCTCAACCCTAGAATTGTTATCGTGCCCTCCCAATTATTCTTGAGCACACGAGAATGATTCTAATCGTTCACTTAAATCCAACACTCAACCAAGACGATTAGTATCTAGTTTTCTCTCAGGGAACCACATCTCCCAATTGTCAAATTATTTTCTTTGAACTACCAAATTCCTTGCTACTCTTTAATTCGTGTTATCAAAATTTTGTTATCTTCACTAGCGACCCTCAATCAATCCCATAACCCTGATGAATTTTGTGTGTGTCGAATTAACAAGTTCCTAAATACATAGTTGGGTTGAACGCCGTTTCATCGCCTCCTCCAAAATTTAATTGTATTTTGGTATTGACGAACTCTTCCTATTCCTCAACCCTATCTACCCTATTATTCCTAAATTTCGAGGACGAAATTCTTGTAAGTTGGGTAGGATGTAAAACCCCTAAATTTTTGGGAATATTTTTTTATTATTTAAAAAGACTTAAAAAATGAATTTATGCAATTTATGATTTTTTTATTAGAAATGACCTTAGCCATTGTTGAATTTTGGAGCACATGACTACCATAAATTTTGGCACGAAAGATGTAGCAGTGTGCCTTGACTAGTGTACTAGCCATGCCGGGGGAAGCCTAGCCATAGTGATGTCCAAACTAGAAAAACCAGAACAAGTTGTGAATTGACTCATTTAAATTATTTTAATAAGATATTATTTTATATATTAATTTTTAGATAAATCGGTTTGTCCAAACCAGCCCGAACTGGGCCTGGACCAATTTAAGCCCATGTAGGCGTGTGGTGTGACCAAAGATGGCCATGTAAGCATATTTTATGTATGTGCAAATATTCTTAAATTATTTTAGAATTTGATAAATATTTATAAATTATTGGTACAAAACTTATATTTTATTATTAAAATAATGTTCCCAATATTTGTACAAAATTTTGGACCCGGATAAGGGTGTGCGGTATAAGTTCACCCATTGGGACGATTTTATTAATTTATTATTATTAAAGTTATTTTGTGAAGATTTATTAAACATGTTTATTCTATTAGGATATTATTATTTTGAGTTTATTTATTTTGAATTGAATTTATATATATATATATGTTTTTTTTGTTATATATATATATATATATATATATATATATATATATATATATATATATATATATATATATATATATATATATATATATATATATATATATATATGTTTTCTATATATATATATATATATATATATATATATATATATATATATATATATATATATATATATATATATATATATATATATGTAGATATGTTTAAATATATTCAATATTGGATATGTGACATTTAAATAGTTACTTGGATTTTTTATATAGATTTATGGTGTATATATATATATATATATATATATATATATATATATATATATATATATATATATATATATATAAGATTGATTGAAAAGGAAAAAAAGAAAAGAAAATAATAATAATAGCAAACCTTTGTGGCCGCCCACCTTTTTTCCTACAAGCAGCAGCTAGCATTTGCTAGCCGCCCACACAACACAAACAAGCAGTAGCAGCAATATATATAAGGGCCGACCCTTGTTCCCCCCCCTTTACATATATAACATGTATATCTATGTAACTTTATTAAACCCAAAAACCCTAATCCGAATCTCTTTATCCACCTTCCTTCTCCTCTCTCCTCCACCCTCGGCCAACACCTCCCCTCCGCGAGCACAGCAGCACCCCGCGACAACGGCAATGGAAACGACAACAACGACAACAACAGCAGAATTTAACATCGAGGTACCTAACTTCACCATACGATTTCTCTCTCGATTCTAGTCCATTTTTAGATCCGTAAACTCGTGTAGAAAGTCCACATGACCTTCTTCGAGATCCACCAGGTGGATTTCGACATGGACATCCAACTTGCTCGAAAAATCGAGATGAAGTTGAAGAAAAACTACTTTTCTGGAATATTAAAAACTTTTGTAAAATGCCAACTTGTCGGCCAATTTTCTTTCTGTACAATAGAATTTTGTAGAATCTAATTGAAGGCAATCAACGACAACATAACCGAGATTGTAACGCACCTTCTGGATTCACTTTTCATCTAGTATGTAAAAAGTTACACGTTGTTAAAGTTTCACGAAAAATTATAAATTCTGTTTTCGAAAATTAGAAAAACACCCCGATACGGCGTGCGCCCCGACAAACTGGGCGACGTGGTCGTGCACTATACGCATCGAAAGGTGCGTATGGATGTTGTCGACGTGTGGAAACTGACGGAACCCGATTTTGTTGCATGTGCGCGACGAAATCAGTGCGTATCCGTCGAGATACCCCCGTATCGTCCCTTTGCAAATTAAGTCACAACTTTGTGCAACCCATCAATTCGCAACGAAACTTACGCCATTGGACCCGAAATATTTTTCTGGTCCTGTATGCCAAGTTTGGTTCAATTCTGAGAAGGTTGATCGGGACGCTATTTTGGCGGGCACACAATCCCACTCAACGGGCGATTTTGTGCACGGCTCCTCGAAATCCAAAATTGGACATACTGTTGAGTTCATCTCGAAAAAACCAATCTGTAGACATGTAGTTTGACGACTTTAGAGACCATAGGTTCTGGCACGCATTTCGGTGCAAAGCGGATCCTACGACGGATATCGTTTTAACCCGAAATTATGAATTTTTTCCCTGTTCCAGAATTTAACTTTTGGATGGGTGTTTCCTAGACATATCTTTTATTCCAAACTCGTTCGTGATGTTTGTTGCAGCATCCGGAGTCATCGGCGGGATTTGGCTTTTCTTGGTTCGTTTATTTGTCTGTTCGAGCTACTAGATTATTCTCTTTTGCACATAACCTCAGGCAAGATACCTTGCCATTATACTGTTTATATTCAGTCTGTATTTTATTACATATCACTGTTCATTATTTTCAGTTATTACAGTTCTTGATTTACTACATGCTCAGTGATTATTAGTTATTTTGTTACTATACTTTGATTGCATATGAACCTAGAGTTAGGGGACTACCGTTTGTAGTGTATTGCATATGCCTCGACACAGTTGTACCACGAGGATGTGTGAGACGAGTAGCATGTAGAGGTCATTGCGTATGGGCTGATCCCCCATGTGCATGCGTTAGGCCTAACTGCTAATAGAGGCATGTTAGAAGACTTAGCAGTTAGTAGAGGTATGTGAGACATGGATGTGACTCTGTTAGGCATTGGGTGGGAAGAACAGTTCCTTAACGTATGGGTCCTTTATGCACTTTTCTATTACCGATCCTGCTGGCCTCTGACATTCGAGGAATGTTATGCTTTGAGGTCCCTGGTATCCTGATGGGACCATACCTGAGATTACTGCTCCCGAGCCAGATGCCCATGCGTTGGAGGTTTGTTCTTAACTGCATGAACACAGTAGTACGGTTAGATTACCTTATTGTTGTCTTGTCACTTATATTCTTTGTGGCATATTTTGTATTCAATATTTATGGCATGTTCTAGCTGTATCTTGTTACGTCCCTCTGAGGACCTGGTTATCTCTCCAGGTGTGTACTTCTGTGATATTGCAGGTGTTCTAGCCGAGGCCATGATCTTATCCATCCTTTCGAAGATGATTGCACTTGGCCCATCCTGTTATTTCATTTATTCCTTCTTGTACATTTTATTTGAGATAGTTGGTAGTGGACCTTGTCTCCGCCCAACTTTTGTATAAATTATAATTCTGTGTTGATTCCTATTTTATATTGATCCTTTTATTGTGGATGAGATTAGTATCATGGATTACTGCATTTCACAGCTTATGTATACATACGATGGTTCCATATATTGGAGTATACTTTGTATATATGCAGCTGGCATGGATACGTACCTAGTCCTAAGTATTTTGGGACTGGGGCGTTACAGTACTATATTTGATTTTGACTTGCGATGAATCGCAATAATTCTATAGCAAACTGTTAAACTACTCTTTCTAGTAGATTGTGGCTTTATTAAATTTCGAGGACTAAATTATTCTTAAGGGGGGTAGGATGTAAACCCCCGCCCTGATTTATTTTTTAGAAGTATTATTATTATTAATTTTTGGACTCAATATAATGAATTGGGATTTTAGTAGGTATCTAAATCAAGTATATTTTATAATTAAGGGATTTTTTTATAGAGGATGTGTTTGTATATGAATAAAGTCCTACGGGTATATGTGTATATATATACATAAGGCTACCACCCTATAATCAAGGTGTGCCTTTTTGTAAAAAACCAAATTGTATAAGGGGCTTGTTATAAAATTTCCAATTCAACCCTGTGATGGCCGACCCTAAATGTAAGTTGGAAATTAGAAAAAAAAAAGAGAAGGCCTCTTGTGCAAAAATCTTTTGTTGAGGGGCCCAGGGAGAATTTTGCAATTCAAATTCTATTCTAGCTGATTCCGCATGGACCCCCTGTAGCTGAGATCATCTCGAAATTTAAATAAATTCACTCCAATCCAAACCTCTCTATCTCTTTCTAAGAGAGCAAGCACTATATATATTCGAGGGAGGCAGCCGACTTCTGCTTCCTATCTACATACCCTAGCAAATCATTTTTCTCAGTAGTCCGACAATACCACCAGACGGCGACGTCAAGACCCGTCCACCGCGTCGAGCAAACCCAACGAACGCCCGACATAGTTCGTATCTACCGGTTGCCGTCGAGGACTTCATCGGCCCGACCTCGCTCGTCGTCTCCGTTCGCACACCACCACAGATTCGACGTCTTCCGTCACCATAGTCGCCCGTGATCCTAGTCCATACTGCGTCCGACACCGCACAACCAGCCCCCGTGAGCCGAACTTACCATAATCGACACCTTCCGTCGGTCATCAACTACTTTGTAAGTTTGCTTATTCCTCCACTTCCAACAAGGTTAAGAGCAAAATTGTCACATAGAAAGAGTCGCAGGCAAAGCAATGGAAGATACTGCTCACGTACACTGTATATGTGGGAATATATATATTGGTGGCAACTGTAGTGTATATATGGGAGAGATGATCTAATTTTTTAACACATGCAGTTCTCATATTAAGAAAAAAAAATGGTTGCTTAGGTTCTGTGCACTTTTCCGTCTCTCCCATGCAACTCCCACTCTTTCTAAGCACACACGGTTGGGAAATATTCTTGTTCACATAAGAGAAGCTTAGAAGAGAAGACACACATGCGAAGCTCCATCATCTCTTAAATAAATTATATATATAAAATAATGAGTCACTATCCACATATTGCGCACGTATGAGATTTTCTGCCATATGTCAGTATAAAGTACTCATGAGTTCTCTAGGATATTTAAAAAGTTTATGCACCTATATAAATATAATGGGGACTAACCATCATGTATGTACTCAAACATGAATCGGTGGCCCAATAGCATAAGAAAATGTATTTTTTATTAAACAATGATAAAAAGTTCCTTATGGCCGAGCAATACATACTACTATGGCCAAGCAACATATACTGCTAAGTTGCCTATTATAAGAAAGGAAACTTTTTGTAAATTAACCCTTCCAACTTGTAATAATTGCAAGAATTGTTAAACTTTACATGAATAGGTGCATGCATAAATATCTACAATTAGAAGGATATGTATCTATAAATGAGTACAATATATACAGTAATGAATTTTATTGGTATTAATAAATGAATAACTATTTTTTTTATTAGAAAATAAGTAATATGAGCCTTAGAGGCAATATATTCATAAATATAGATGCAAGCCTATATATATAAATTATTTGGTAGTATATTAATATTGTGTTCCTATACACATGCGGATGTACTTTTGGCTAGGTTTCTTGGACTAAGACTTGTACTTGGTGATCACATTTGCAACAAGGAGTGAACAATAGCACAAGGCAAGTATACCTTGCCTTTCTTACAGCTTTATTTACATGCACCGTCTTTTCGTTATTTAGTTTTTCTATCATTGTTGACATGTGTTTTCATATCATGCTAGTATTTTACTTTATTGATACATAGCCTTGTTCCCAGTTTATTCTTGTGTTTTATTGGACATGTTCACACTTGTGTCTTGATTGAGTCGTGTAGTGGGTCGAGAAGTCATAAAGTGAACTGTTATACCTTCTTGTCTTGACATTTTGAAGCTAACCTGCGAGTCCACATTAGGGGCGAGGGTTAGTAGTTATTGTTCCACACCTGCGAGTCCACATTAGGGGCGAGGGTGATGCTAGCCTGGGGTGATGCTAGCCTGCGAGTCCACATTAGGGGCGAGGGTTAGTAGATATCTATCCGCACCTGCGAGTCCACACTATGGGCGAAGGTGATTTCTTGAAGCTAACCTGCGAGTCACACTAGGGGCGAGGGTTAGTAGTTGATCAAACCTGCGAGTCCACACTAGGGATGAGGGTTTGAGTATTCAATTTGGTTATCCGTTGACATCTTGACATGAGTTCTCTCATCCTCGTTCAACAGTTCATTTATGTGCAGTCAGTGTACAGATTCGTGTTTTATTCACTGTTTAGTTTTACTTGTTTATTCTGGATTTTCTCCATGCATGATAAACTGTTAGAAAGGCTCGTTTTTATGTATCTTGTTAGTCCTCTAAGGACATGATGATCTCTTCAGGTTAGCCAAGTTTGAGTCAGGAGCAGACGAGAGGGTTTGAGTCAGCATCAGACCGCAGTGTCTTGCAGTGGAGGTTGTCTCGATTAGCAGGTTGTATTCAGATAGTATTTTTCATATATTTATTCCTCTTTCCGTCTATTAGTAGTGGATTTGTGTCCACCGGACGTAACATTGAACTTTGGATACATTCAGATTATATTATTCAGATTTATTTGTATTCATTGACCTTGGTTGATTCGTTATTATTCTGTGGATGAGATAAATAGATTGTCGTGACTTGTGTATTTAGACAACGTTCTACCGCCGACACTGCGGCATAGGCTGGACTTGGATACGCTTCGTATCCGAAAAGCGGGTGCGGGTCGTGACAATATCTACTTGCAGCAGTTGGTGGACGAGTTGAAACAATTGTGGCAGTTCGGCGTTCAGATGTATGATATATCGATGGAGCAGAACTTTCAGATGAGAGCGATGTTGATGTAGACCACCAATGATTATCTAGCATACGAAATGTTATCTGGGTGGAGTACTCATGGTATTATGTTTTATCCGATATGTATGGAAAAGAGTAAGGCATTCCACCTTCAGAATGGAATAAAGCTGTCTTTTTTTATTGCCATCGTCAGTTCCTTCCTATATCGCATTCATGGAGAAGGAACAGGGACGCCTTTAGAGGTGGTAAACAGGAACTAACTCCTCCCCCGTTGAGATTGACTGGAGATATCGTTTGGGCAGAGGCAGAAGATTTGTCGACTGTAAAGAAAAATCCGAGATCGGACCATCACTTAGAAGAATTTGGACATAGCTATAATTGGACGAAGTGAAGTATCTTTTGGGACTTACCTTATTGGAAGGACAATCTCATAAGACACAATCTTGATGTCATGCATATTGAGAAAAATGTATTTGACAACATCTTCAATATGGTGATAGATATCAAGGAAAAAATGGAAGACGATCCCGAAGTAAGAAAAGACTTGGAAATTATTTGTAGGCATCCAGAGTTGCATCTAACCCGAAGATCCAATGGTAATTGGGTCAAGCCCTCAGCACCATTTACACTGAGTAGGGATGATAAATTGATAATATACAATTGGATTACAAAGTTGAGATTCCCTGACGGTTACGTATCGAATCTGGTAAGATGTGTCGATCTCAATGAACGCAAGCTGATAGGGATAAAGGGTCATGATTGCCACGTGTTCATGGAGCGTTTACTTCCTATCGCTCTGAAAGAAATGTTGCCTTCTCAAGTATAGGGTCCACTGGTCGAGTTATCTATATTCTTTAGAGATTTGTGTTCAATTAAGTTGACGGTACAACATATGTTTGAACTTGAGGAGAAGATTGTATTGACATTATGCAAGTTAGAAAAGGTGTTTTCCCTCGGCTTTTTGATAGTATGAAACATTTGTCGATTTTTCTTGCATATAAAGCACGTATCGATGCTCCCGTCCATTATCGATGGATGTATCCATTTGAGAGATATAAAATAACTAATTACTAGTACTAATAATTATTTTATTCAAACAGTTCTAATATTGAATATATTATTTATAGATATCTACATCACCTGAAGAAGAAGGTGGGCAATAAGGCTCATGTGGAAGCTTCGATATGCGAAGCATATATTATTGAGAAGGTCTCAACTTCTACTCAATCTACTTCGATACTCATGTCAGAACAAACTGGAATAGTGCACCAAGAAATGATGAAGGTGAGGTCGATGCACCGAATAGTAGAATCCGTACTATCTTCAATGTTGGTGGCAAGCCTACAAGTGCTTCTAAGTTACAGTGGTTGGAGGACGATGAGTTTGAAGCCGCTCATCAGTATATATGCCTAAATAGTGGTATGGAGGAGATGGAAGATATAGAGAAGTAAGCTACATAATTTTGTTACATGATCTAATTTTGTTATATACTTGTAAAAAGTTCTCTAACTTTTCTCGTTATTATCATAGTATTTTTAGAGCTGAGATAAAAATGGAGAGACCTAGCAATGATGATGATGATTTTGCTAGAGAGGTTGACAAAAAATTTATGTTGTGGTTCCATAATTATGTAAAGATTAAAATCATTTAACTATTCTAAATTCAATTGACCAATGAAATAGCTTTATCCTAATGACGTTATGATACATGATATTTTAGGTTTTTCGTGCTAGCACACAATTGACCGATAAAAGACTTCGAGCACTAGCTATCGGACCAAGCAAGAGGGCAAAATGTTGGGATGGATATACCGTCAATGGCTTCAAATTTAGAACCACTGATAAGCCTATCAATCACTCATTTGTCGATGAGGAGGCTAATTACACAGAAAATTCCAAAATTTGTGTAAGGGGTTCAATCTACGATGCCGATCCCGAATTTGACTATTACGGTGTTCTAAGAGATAATGTAGAGCTAGATTACTCTTTTAATACCAAAATTGTGCTGTTTAAATGTTTTTGGTTCGACACAACACCCAAACAAAGATGGAGAATTGACAAATAGTTTGGATTTATTGATATAAAATACAGAAAAAGATATGTAGGTTACGAACCATTTATGTTGGCTAGTCAAACGGTCCAAGTGTACTACACAAGTTATCCTAGTCGATGTCGCACTACTCGTGATCGGTGGGCTGTATGCAAAACTAAAGCAAGAAATACATATAATATTAGAGTTCAAGCATACCAGGAGGATGAGATAGTCATGTCTCAACCAACATATATTAGTTTAGCCGACGTTGATGATATGGAGGTTAATGTTACTGTAGAGGATGATATAGTTGATGAATTGCTTGACATAGAGGACTTACCTCAGGTATAGAAGGAGTCTAAAATGGACGTATCGGATGAGAAAGAAGAATTTGAAGATGAATGTGAAAGTGGAAGTGATAGTGAAAATGAAGAAGATGAAGATGAAGAAGATTTGGAATACCAAGAAGATGAAGAAGATTAGTACGTATTACCTACTTATGAGTATCATCACACCATTTTTTATTTCTATTAGATTAGCATTGATTATTTGTATCAACACACCATTTTTAAATTTTTATTAGATTTGCATTAATTATTTGTATCATCACACCATTTTTTATTTCTTTCAGATTTGTATATGGCCGATCTAGGTCGTACACGACGTCGAGGATCTGGGTCCCACCCTCATGTCCTCCTAGTACTCCAGCTGCAGATCGCAGAGGAGTTAGCGAGGACGATTTAGTTGATGAGAAGGATGGCTTATCTCCGCCGTTCACTCGTTCATCGGTCGGCGGCGCTAGCCCTGATATTCCTTCAACATCTACTCCTACTGGTGCTGGTGCCCCGTCTTCTATTGTTGGATATGTACTATATTGTGACTATTAGAGTTCATTTCTGTATTTATTGGATTTCATTTCTGTATATATTGGTGCTGGGTTAATTTTTGTATATATTGGAGTTTATTTACTGTAATTTATGTGACTGTAATTATATATATTGACAGGTTTGAGCAAAGCTCGAACAATTTAGTATGGCAATAATGAGCAGCTTAGCGATTAACCAACGACGGAATTGCGACGGATCTCTGAAAATTTTTCCAAGTTAGTGACGGACTACCGACTGAATAGCGATGCATTGATGTATGTTAGCGACAAATTAGCGATAGAAATTTCTGCCGCTAACGTTCTATCTGATACCAGAAGCGTATCAGACGAGTCAGCGACGAAAATTTTCGTCGCTAAGCTTCTGAAAAATTTGTTATTTTTGCTCACAAAATTGTGTCGGTAATCCGTCGCTAAGGCGTCGCCGAGATTGCCGACGGGTAAAATTCGTTGCTAATTCGTCGCTATTTTTGGTCGGTATGTCCGTCGGTAATGCATCGCTATGGCGATGAATTACCGACGGATTTGTCATAGCGACGTTATAGCTATCGACATACCATTTTTGTCGATAATCCGTCGGTAAATGACATTAGCAACAAAATTTTCGTATTTAGAGACAGATATTTTTGTTGCTAAATACCAATATTTTAGTAATGCATTACCAAAAATCCTACCAAATTTTCTATCTACTCATTCCACAAACTATACAAACTAGCCCATTCAAAGAGCCTACACTCAAAATCCATTTCATTCTTCATTTAACCTACATGATTACAGGACAACAAAACTCGGACCAAACTCGGTCCCCCAGACCCAATATCCTACTGGATAAGGTCACCCTAAACAATAGGCTCCAATGTTCGAAATTATGAAAGTCACTACTAAAATCTACTATATTAGAGATGTAATTTAGCGACGTTAGTTAAAACGTCGCTAATTCTTGCAATTTAGCGACGTTTACGTTAAACGTTGCTAATCGTCTCTATTAGCGACGAAAATTACGACGTGCCAGCGACGTATATTAATTAAATGAGCTTTTCGTCGCTAAACGTCGCCATTACGTCGCTAATAGCGACGAATTTAGCGACGTTCCTAACAACGTCGCTAAATTTTAATTAAAATCCGCCCCCAGGATTCATTTTCCCCCATTTCCCATTTTTACTCTCTCACTCTCTCTCCTTACTTTCCCTTCCGGCGCGGCGAACTTTTCCCTCCGGCGCGGCGAACTCTCCCCTCCGACGCGGCAAACTCTCCTCTCTCTCCGGTACGTAACTCCTCCCCCCTCTCTCTCTATTTTGGTTGTGGGTGGTTGGGGGGGTACGGGTGGCTCGGGGTGAGGGGCACGGGGGGGTACGGGTGGTTGGGGGTGAGGGGCTGGGGGGGCAGGGGCAGGGGGATGCGGGTGGTGGTGAGTGGGAGGTGGCTGGGGGGAGGGGCGGAGGGTGAGGGCGGCTGGGGGTGAGGAGGGGGGCTGGGGTGGTTGGGGGGTGCGGGGCTGTGGGGGGAGGGGTAGGGGCCGGGGTGGTCGGGTGGTTAGTGGGGGGTGGCTGGGGGGGAGGGGCAGGGGGGTGAGGGCGGCTGGAGGTAAGGAGGGGGGCTTGGGGGGGAGGGTTAGGGTTAGGGTTCGATCGAGTGCCAACAAGTAGGAATAGATTATAATAAAAAAGTAAGTTGTCGAAGACGAGAACTCGAAGATGAACCGATGTGGATCTCCTCCAACGAACTCTTCTGAATCAACCAAGAACTTCATTTCTTCTTACCCTTCTTGAAAGTTTGACATGTGTAATTCACACCTTAGTAGTTTTCAATAAGGCAAGGGATAACGATATAATCCTCTTCCACTATCTGAGACACTATGGACCTTCGATAATTGATCAAACCTGATCCAAAATCGTAACTTTTGCTCAGCTCAGTACGATCGATATACTGGCAATATTATGTTAGCACATGAGCGGTATGCCAAACCCGATTTAGGTTCTCATTTTGAAGTACCGGTATACCGGCTCATACGAGCCTCAGTCGAAATCTTGTCCTCTCTGAACTTTTTCGACACATGGATGATGCTCTCGTGGATGTTTTCCAAGTATGAAGGGACCGACACAAAAAAGAAACATGAACATAGAGCAACAATCATTGTTATTTTTTCCTTGTGCATAGCTAGTGGTCATCTATGCACAATTCTGCTATAATAGGCAAAAGTAACAGCCAATGACTCTTTGGGGGCCCATTTGAACTACATTTTGAGGATGGATAACCTGCTCAGACGCCTATGTTTCGAGCGTGGCTTGTTCGGCCATTGCATTGGGCTTCCAAATGGATGTAGCATAACTGCAATCCAAATTAGCCCATGTAAAATGTGTGCCCATACTGAAACCAATTTTGCTTATTCAGTCAATTAGGGGTGGACCTACTAACATAATGAAAGCAACTAGCATCTTTTCACAGTGTATATTTTTTGGAACAAAGGAAGCAATTACATGATCGATGAAGAACCATTCTCCCATACCTTCACTTCTGCTTGCATCATGTGACCGAGCCATCTCCTTTTCACTAGGCGTATATATGAGCTACTTTTCCTTATAGTTATCGCTGCATCATTACCAGAGCTGCGATAATTTCATAGTTTCTACAGTTTTCCTTATCGGGACTGCGGATACATCATGGGTACTGGAGTTTCCTTACCAGAGTTTCGGAGTACACCGTGATAGCTCAATGATGTCCTCCAGTGCATCTCACACAGAACAGATAGTCTGTCTAGTAATAGTGTCACTTGATTACATGTTTAGTTTCTTGGATTACTTATTTTAAGATTAGGGGTCTGCTGCTCGGGGTGGGGCCCCGAAGGGGCTCGCAGTATAATGTATGTATGTATTATGTAGTATATTCGTTTCAGTTTTAAAGTTTATTCATATTTGCAGATATCTAGAAATGGCTATATCCATGTATCTGCGAGACCGTTCGTGGATGTACAACCGCATTCGAGATGACAGGTACGGTGTGCAAGATGAATACATCGCCGGAGTAGAACAATTCCTCCAATTTACGAAGGCGTTTCCACAATCCTTGGATGGCATGGACATTAAGTGTCCGTATGCAAAATGTCAGAACATGAAGTTTCAACCAGAATTGGATGTGACGTATCACTTATACACAAAGGGTTTTCTTCCGAATTACTACCAGTAGACCGCACACGAAGAGATTGTACCTTTAGCATTCCAAGCGCAGCCTTATGTGAAGCCTTATGTGAATGTCCACAACAGAACTGGTGTCAAAAACGAGTACGTGAACATGGTCTTCGACGCTGTGGGGCCTAGTTTCGATCTATACAATCGTGACGCAGCTGAGGAGGCACCGAATGCCGATACCGTAAAGTTTATGGAGTTGCTGGAGAATGTAAGGACTCCTTTGTATCTTGGTTGTGAGGACCATTCACCCTTAGAGGTGATCACTCAGCTCTTGAACATAAATTCTGACTTTAATATGTCGTAAGAATGCTACAATAGAGTGCTCGAGTTGATTACAGATATCTTGCCGGAGGGTGCCAAGTTACCGAAAGACTTCTACCGCTCTAAGAGGATGGTGAGATCCCTCTGGATGGGATACAAGAAGATCGATTACTGAGAATGGATGCCTGCTTTACTACAAAGATGACAAGGTTGCAGAAGTGTACGGATTCTGTGGTACTGATCGCTACAAGCCAACTGCTGCAGGCAAGTCTAGAAGACCGACTGTTTCAATGCACTACTTGCCGTTGACGCCGTGGTTGCAGAGGTTGTCCATGGTGAAAGAGACTGCCAAAAATATGAGTTGGCACATGCGACAACAGATCGAAGGAGTGTTGGATCACCCATCTGATGGAGAAGCGTGGAAGCACTTCGACCGAGCATATCCTAATTTTGCTTCTGATGCGCGTAATATAAGATTGGGGCTCTGCTCTGATGGTTTCACCCTCATTTGAACTTTCAGGCTCCCAATATTCATGCTGGCCGGTAATCCACACTCCGTACAACCTACTGCCTTGGATGTGCATGAAGACACCTTACATGTTCTTAACTATTATCATCTACGGTCCGAACAACCCGAAGAGGAACATCGACGTGTACTTACAGCCGTTGATAGATGAGATGAAGCAGCTATGGGAAACAGGGGCGTTGTCACTCCCCGTTCCCAGAATGCGTATTTTAATACGTATATTGCCTGAATGTATTTATTTAGCATTTATCATGTAGTATCCTGTATTTAAATTCTTAATAACTTCATGTTAATTAATTATCTGCATTTTATTTTTCCGCACTTTATTTTTTTCTGCAATTCTATTATCTGCTCTTTAAATTTTCATGTTAATTAATTAGCTGCTCTTTAATTTTCATGTTAATTTATTTCCTGCAATTTTATTTCTATATTTCTTCCTGTAATTTTATTACCTGTATTTTATTTTCTGCTTTAGTCTTACTTTCGGGTTAGCCTTGTTGGACCCGTGCAACCCGACCCATTGGACCCATTGGACCTGGCCCAACTCCCACCTACCACCCCTTCCATATTTAAAGCCACCCTCACCATTCTCTCTCCTCATTACTCATTCTCACCATTACTCCTCTTCTTCTTCTTCTTTACTCTCTCCACCTACCAAACCGTAGGCAAGTGCCAACTTGCTTCTTGATGGATCCCCATTATTATTGTTCCATCATCCTCCTTATTTGATTCTAAGTCTCTTTAGTACTTAGCATTTTTAATTTCCATGGCTAATTTGTTGTAGATCTAAGTTTGTTATATTTTCGGGTTTCTTAGGTTTTGATCTAGTAAACTTTGTTATCTTCAAGTTTTGATGGTTCCATGTTGTAGAGAATTTCGTTCTACCCAATTTTGACCTAAGGAAGTTCGAATTTAGACTCTGGATGAAGGTTTTATGGAACTTTGAAGCTTGGGTTCATGGTGTTCTTCTTCTCTGAAACTTGGAGAAGAAGAACAGTACTTGACTTGGCCGCATGACACTTCATGCGGCAAGTAACTCAGCCGCATGGGACTCTCAGCCGCATAGGACTGAATCCCTTTTTTTGACCGCATGGATTTCTCTCCTAAACCCAGCCGCATAAACCAGACTCACTCGCTGGCCGCATGAGGTCCTGAACCGTATAAACCGCATGAACTTCCCCCCCGCCAGCCGCATAAGCAATCTCCTAGACCCGGCCGTATGGGGTTCGACTTGGTTGAGCCGCATGGACTCATTTACCGCCAGTCCGCATGAGTACCCTTTCCGCTGACCGCATGTGTCTTGTCTTTTTCGGCCGCATGAGCCCAATTCATCCTAGCCGCATGGAACATCCCTTCCGCTTGCCGCATGGGAGCTAGTCCCACTCCCCAGTCACATAGGTTCCCGCCTCTTCAGCCGCATGTGCCTCTACCCCCTGAGCCGCATGAACCCGACTCCTTTCCTTGCCGCATAAGATCCATCCTGGCCGCATTAGACTTAGCCGCATGACTATTCTATAGCCCTGAATATTGATATTTTATTAGATATTTTACGTCCATTTTATATCCTTACGTCTTTTGTCCTGAACTTGATAAATTACGATTTGATTGACACGATTGAAATGAATTTTTATTTCCCGAATTTGGCAGTAATTAACATTGATTGTTATCTTGATTAATAATTGATCATGCCTTGCCACCACTGATAATAATGGTTATCTTGACTAGAATGATCATGTGTTCCTAATTGGAACTAAGAGGCCGGCTAGTCGTCTTATTGAATTGAATGAATGAGACACGTTCATGAAATGAACTATTGTAATCGACTGGCTAATCTCGAATATTGACATACAGGCACATGCAGGCTTTAAATTATTTATTTAATTATTTAGTTATTTTTTTACGAAAGAAGTATGTGTACTTTATGGTCAAGGCATGATTACCGTGGTTAGATTTGATTGTTGCATTACGCTATGTAAGACCTGCAACCTAACCGTACTGGTATCGTTGTAGAGTTGTGTATATCGTACCCCGTACGAAAGTACTCATTTGAATGACCATGATCCACGGCATGGGATTTCACTCAACGTAGGGACTATTAAGTTAAATAAAATAATGATTGCATGGAGAGAATGGATTCCCGAATTCTTACATGGCAGCCCCCTTAGAACGAGTAGTACCCGACGGGCCGGCTGGTTCCCACAGATACTGTAAATCTGCCACACGGGCAGGGAACAGTATCTGCTTTTATTATTATTGTATATTGTATATTGACGGGCGTCCTGCTAGGACTCGTCTAATTCATGCATGGGCCAATTGATTGACTGGATAGACTAGCCTTGCTTGCACATAGTAAGAACTGAGGAATCCCTAATTGCATTATTCCAGGATAACTTGGAACACACAGTAGCAAGCCGTAGTAGTGGATTGGCCGTTCAAGATGATTTGTTTGTGTACTGTACCTACTCTGTTACCTAACTGGGATGATCAGAATGTCAGGACATGACGGGCCAACTTCTGTCCTTGTTTGGTTGGGAGGTTGGTTCGAAGTGTCTTGATATGATGTGAGTCCTAGTAGCAAGCAGAGATCTATTATTATATTCTCTTACTTACTGGTTTAGTCCTTCATATCGTTCTCCCTTGTGGTACTTGCTATTAGAGGTCTAACCTCTCTGGTTTTGCATGGCGAGATTTAGAGCCAGTCCCCGAGGATCCAGCTTATTTCTACCTCCAAGATGGTCAACACTAGAAGGATGATCGCAGGAGGACTCGAGTGGGTTTTCTTACTTCCTCGCTCGTTTTGTTCTATACCTTATACTTTGCCGTTTGGCACCGACATGTTAGTCGGATCATCTTGTGCTTACTTTTACATAATTGTAATTAAAGTCAGACTGCAGCTGATAACAATTGTGTATACTTTTGCTACATTAATCTGGCTATGTTTTGTAAAGCTAGATGTCAAGAACATTTTGACAGAGCGTTTGGGATGCCTTGCTGCTTTATCTTACATGTTCTCTATTACTGTTTCTTGTTTGAATAATTGAGACAATAGATGTGTAATGACCATAGTGAGACTTTTATGTAGTATGTACCCCCTCGTCTTTTAGACAGCATTGATCGTATTATACGGTATTCATCTACCCGTAATACGTAGCTGGCTGAGTCATTCCCCCGCTCTCCAGTATTTTAGTTCTGGGGCGTGACAAGGTTTTAGTGGTGGCCCATGCAGGTCTGATTTCAGACTTGTGGGGTGTTTAATAGGATGTCTCAATCACACATGTTTCCCCTTGATCTCATGATTCGTCAATTCTCAACTCTAGCTTGACATTCCATTATCCTTTGACTTCATTGATCCTTCATGTCCGGTCGTTTGATTGTTCTCTTGTCCCTTTTCTTAGGGGCACCTCGTCCGCACCTATCAGAGCTGGACAGCAACATGGACAACCTGACCAAGTTGGTCAGCAACAAGAGCCGGTACTAACTCAAGAGGCTACCCAAGAAGAAGTGATAATGGAAGCAGCAGCTGGATCGCAGTATCCAGATGTTCCACCACCACCAACAGTTCCACCTACCCCTGTGGAGATGGACACACCAGCCCTTCTGGAGATCATGAGAGGGATGATGGCTACTCAGCAACACTAGATGTTAGCCCAGCAGCGCATGCACGCTCAGTTGCAAGAGCAAAATGTGCTACTCAACCAAGGATTACAGACGGCATTGGAAAGAGGGGCGAGGACAGATTCAGGAGCGTCAGCCCGATTTTGCAAGTACAACCCCCGTCGTTTCGAGGGCACGGAGGATGCCATCTCAGCAGATGCATGGCTTAAGGATATTGAGGCTATCCTGACAGCCGCTAAGGTGCCGGCCGAAGAGCGTGTGGATCTAGTGAAGTTGTTACTTCAGGATCTTGCACGTGATTGGTGGGAAGCAGAGGAAGTAGGCATCAGACGTCCTGTTGCATGGGACGATTTTACTGCAAGGTTCAAGACGAAGTATTATGGAGTTGTGGCGCAGTTTGAGCTACAACAGAAGTTTATCAGCCTCAGGCAGGCTGGCAAGACTGTAGATGCTTATGCAGCGGAGTTCTGCAGATTGAGTAGGTTTGCCCCAGAGATGGTAGCAACGGAGCGCCAGAGGGCGAGGAGGTTCCAGCAAGGGTTTCATCTTGAACTCTTGCAATTGATTGAGGGACACAATTACTAGACTTTTGATGAGATATTGACGGCAACTCGCAGGCATGAGATCACCATTCAGAGGCTTGCGACAAGGACTGGAGGTCAGAAGAGATCCCACAGTCAGATTGAAGGAGGAGGGGGAGCAGCGCCCCGAACAGCAGCACCATCCACTGGCATTCGTATCCACGATGTGGCGATACGAGGACCAGCACCACTACCCAGGCAGCAGCAACAACCAAGGAAGAACCAGCAACCCCCAGCAGGCTGCACTTATTGTGGAAAGAAGGGACACACTAGAGATGTGTGTCGAACATTGAACGGACTGTGTCTGATATGTGGAAATCCAGACCATCGGGTTACCACATGTCCTATGAATTCGAGGGCAGGAGGACCAGGGCAGCAGTTTCCTGCTCTGCCAGCACCAGGGGCAGGCCAGTATCAAGGACCAGCATTGGCAGTGAGGCCGTTGGCGCAGCGTCCGTTAGTATCACAGGCTCAGATGTTTCGGCAGCAGGGACCGCCGATACAGCAACACCAGCGTAGACCACCCCAGCATCATCAAGGCAGGGGCCAGCAGCAGCACCAGTCTAGGCCACAGCATGGGAATCAGCAAGGAGGTCGAGGGCAGGCGTTCACACTGTCCTTGGAAGAGGCATTGGCATCGGGAGATGTTGTGGCAGGTAACATTCTCGTCGCCTCATATCCCGCAGTAGCATTGTTTGATTCGGGAGCATCCCATTCATTTATATCTGCACAATTTACGACACGACTAGGAGTGGAGTTCGAGGCATTGCCAGGGAGGTTGAATATACTCACTGGTAATGGGCTCGTGGGAGTTAGTAGAGTTAGTTTAGCATGTAGTGTTGTAGTGTGCGGGCATCCTTTACCCGCCCGGTTGATAGAATTTTCTGTTGGAAATTTCGACGTTATCTTAGGCATGGACTGGCTGAAAGACAGTCATGCGACAATAGATTGTCGTAGTGGGAGTGTATTTTTTGATATTCCAGGCATGGAGAGGTTCACCTTGGTCAGGTCAGAGGCAACTCAGCAAGAGCAGGGATTAGTAACAGCAATGGAAGAAGTTCAGATTCCGAAGGTAGTTGAAGAATTTCTAGACGTATTTCCCGAAGAACTTCCCGGTCTGCCACCGGTTAGAGATATTGAGTTCAGCATAGAATTGGCACCCGAAACTAAATCGATATCAGATCGGGTATACAGAATGGCGGATTCGGAGCAGGCCAAGGTATATCAACATATAGAGGAATTGAAGGAGAAGAAGTTCATCCAAGCTAGCGTGTCACCATGGGCAGCACCAGTGGTACTTGTGGAAAAGAAGGATGGGTCATCCAGATTGTGCATCGATTACAGGAAGCTAAATGCGGCAACAGTAAAGAACAAGTACCCATTACCCAGGATCGACGACTTATTTGATCAGTTGAGCAAGGCTAGAGTTTTCTCCAAGATAGATCTTCGTTCAGGGTATCATCAGGTGAGGGTTCGGAAGGAGGATATTCCCAAGACAGCATTCAGGTCGAAGTATGGGCATTATGAATTCTTAGTAATGCCGTTTGGTTTGACCAATGCTCCAGCAATATTCATGGATTTGATGAATCGCATCTTTATGCCGTATTTAGATCAGTTTGTCGTGGTGTTTCTCGACGATATTCTTGTGTACTCTGCTAGTGAAGAGGAGCATGAAGACCACCTCAGGAAAGTGTTGCAGGTTCTGAGAGAGAACCAGTTGTATGCCAAGCTCAGCAAGTGTGAATTCTGGATGGACCACATTTCATTTTTGGGTCATATTGTATCAGGAACTGGAGTAGCAGTGGATCCCAAGAAGGTAGAAGCAGTGAAGAGTTGGCCAGTACCCAAGACCGTAGCTGATGTACGGAGTTTCTTGGGATTAGCAGGATATTACAGAAGATTTGTGTCAGATTTTGCAAGACTTTCAGCACCCATGACCCGCTTGACACGGAAGGATATGCCATTTGTTTGGTCGGCAGAATGCCAGTCATCATTTGAGAATTTGAAGCAGAAATTGATATCAGCACTCATTCTTACATTGCCAGTTGGACCCGGAGGTTTTACAGTATATTGTGATGCGTCAGGTAAAGGACTTGGATGCGTCCTTATGCAGCACGGAAAGGTGATAGCATATGCATCTAGGCAGCTTCGGGACCACGAAAAGAATTACCCAACTCATGATTTGGAGTTAGCAGCAATAGTGTTTGCTTTGAAGCTATGGAGGCATTACTTATATGGTGACCGAGTGGAGATGTACACGGACCACAAAAGTCTGAAGTACATCTTTACCCAGAAGGAACTGAACATGAGGCAGAGAAGGTGGTTGGAGTTGATCAAGGATTATGATGTGGAGCTTCAGTATCATCCAGGCAAGGCTAACGTGGTAGCAGACGCTCTTAGCAGGAGAGGCGGCACATTTATGTTGACAACGCAGAGACATATCTTAGAAGACCTTCAGGAGATGGGCATAGAGGTTATACTTCCTAGCGATGTAGGAGTTCTGGCAAGTCTACAAGTCCAATCTGACTTGGTAGATAGGATCAAGGCAGCTCAGGCACAAGACCCAAGGATTCAGAAGCTTAGGACAGAATGTGAGTCAGGACTCAGAGAGGAGATGCAAATCCATGAAGATGGTACACTTAGGTTTGGGTCACGCCTATGTGTTCCTAGTAGAGATATCAGACAGGAGGTTATGGCAGAAGCTCACAGTTCCCAGTATTCTATACACCCTGGAGGGACCAAGATGTACCAAGATATCAAGGAGCACTTCTGGTGGAACGGAATGAAGAGGGAGATAGCTAGATTTGTTTCCCGTTGCTTGGTATGTCAGCAAGTGAAGGCAGAACAACAGAGGCCAGCTGGATTATTGCAACCGCTTCCTATTCCGGAATGGAAATGGGAACATATTACAATGGACTTTGTGACCGGTTTACCGAGATCACCAAGTGGTAAAGATGCTATTTGGGTGATAGTGGATCGGCTTACAAAGGTAGCACATTTTCTTCCTTTCAGAGTAGGGCAATCTACAGAAAAGTTGGCAGAGTTGTATATGCAACAGATAGTCAGGCAGCATGGAGTCCCTGTCAGTATTGTGTCCGATAGAGATACCCGTTTTACATCACATTTCTGGAAGAGCTTACATCATAGTCTGGGTACCAAGTTAAGATTTAGCACGGCTTACCACCCACAGACGGACGGGCAATCAGAAAGGACAATTCAGACTTTGGAAGACATGTTACGAGCTTGCACCCTAGATTTTGGAGGATCTTGGGAAAGCCACCTGCACTTAGTTGAGTTTTCATACAACAATAGTTATCAAGCCAGTATCCAGATGGCGCTATTTGAAGCACTATATGGTAAGAAGTGTAGGTCACCGCTTGCATGGGATGATATCGGAGAGAGGAAGATGTTAGGCCCAGAAATGATTGTTCAGACGGTTGAATTGGTTAAGGGAATTAGAGAGCGACTTCGAGTTGTGCAGGACCGGCATCGTCATTGGGCGAACCAGCATCGTAGGCCGTTAGAGTTCTCTGTTGGGGACCACGTATTCTTGCGGATCTCACCTACTCGTGGGGTCATTAGATTTGGCGTTCGCGGGAAACTGAGTCCGCGGTACGTGGGCCCATTTGTTATCCTTGATCGGATAGGCGATGTTGCTTATCGTTTATCACTCCCACCTTCGTTACGAGAGGTGCATGACGTATTTCATGTATCTCAGTTGCGAAGGTATGTATCGGACCCAAGCCATATCCTTGATCATTCTGAGTTGGTTGTTGGTACCAACCTATCTTACGAGGAACAGCCTGTGTCCATTTTGAACCGAAGAGAGAAGATACTCAAGAACCGAACAATTAGTCTTGTCCGTGTTGCTTGGGATCATCACTCCTTGGGAGAGTCAACGTGGGAATGTGAAGATGATATTCGATCACGGTATCCACACCTGTTTGACTCACAAGGTATATCTTTTTTTGTATACCTTGATTGTCCTGATTCCTCATGCTTATCACCTTATGGATAGAATTGCTTGATATCGTAGATTGATGGATTTACATATATGTTACTTGCTATGGACATTGTAAAAGGATTGCTTCATTGAATTGCTTGTACTTAGATTAGTTTAGCCCCGATGTTTCTATCCTGCTTGGATTTGAAATTCCGAGGACGGAATTTTTCTAAGGAGGGTAGAGATGTCACTCCCCGTTCCCAGAATGCGTATTTTAATACGTATATTGCCTGAATGTATTTATTTAGCATTTATCATGTAGTATCCTGTATTTAAATTCTTCATAACTTCATGTTAATTAATTATCTGCATTTTATTTTTTCGCACTTTATTTTTTTCTGCAATTCTATTATCTGCTCTTTAAATTTTTATGTTAATTAATTAGCTGCTCTTTAATTTTCATGTTAATTTATTTCCTGTAATTTTATTTCTATATTTCTTCCTGTAATTTTATTACCTGCATTTTATTTCCTGCTTTAGTCTTACTTTCGGGTTAGCCTTGTTGGACCCGTGCAACCCGACCCATTGGACCCATTGGACCCATTGGACCCGGCCCAACTCCCACCTACCACCCCTTCCATATTTAAAGCCACCCTCACCATTCTCTCTCCTCATTACTCATTCTCACCATTACTCCTCTTCTTCTTCTTCTTTACTCTCTCCACCTACCAAACCGTAGGCAAGTGCCAACTTGCTTCTTGATGGATCCCCATTATTATTGTTCCATCATCCTCCTTATTTGATTCTAAGTCTCTTTAGTACTTAGCATTTTCAATTTCCATGGCTAATTTGTTGTAGATCTAAGTTTGTTACATTTTCGGGTTTTTTAGATTTTGATCTAGTAAACTTTGTTATCTTCAAGTTTTAATGGTTCCATGTTGTAGAGAATTTCGTTCTACCCAATTTTGACCTAAGGAAGTTCGAATTTGGACTCTGGATGAAGGTTTTATGGAACTTTGAAGCTTGGGTTCATGGTGTTCTTCTTCTCTGAAACTTGGAGAAGAAGAACAGTACTTGACTTGGCCGTATGACACTTCATGCGGCAAGTAACTCAGCCGCATGGGACTCTCAGCCGCATAGGACTAAATTCCTTTTTTTGACCGCATGGATTTCTCTCCTAAACCCAGCCGCATGAACCAGACTCACTCGCTGGCCGCATGAGGTCCTGAACCTTATAAATCGCATGAACTTCCCCTCCCTCCCGCCAGCCGCATAAGCAATCTCCTTGACCCGGCCGCATGGGGTTCGACTTGGTTGAGCCGCATGGACTCATTTACCGCCAGTCCGCATGAGTACCCTTTCCGCTGACCGCATGTGTCTTTTCTTTTTCGGCCGCATGAGCCCAATTCATCCTAGCCGTATGGAACATCCCTTCCGCTTGCCGCATGGGAGCTAGTCCCACTCCCCAGCCGCATAGGTTCCCGCCTCTTCAGCCGCATGTGCCTCTACCCCCTGAGCCGCATGAACCCGACTCCTTTCCTTGCCGCATAAGATCCATCCTGGCCGCATTAGACTTAGCCGCATGACTATTCTATAGCCCTGAATATTGATATTTTATTAGATATTTTACGTCCATTTTATATCCTTACGCCTTTTGTCCTGAACTTGGTAAATTACGATTTGATTGACACGATTGAAATGAATTTTTATTTTCCGAATTTGGCAGTAATTAACATTGATTGTTATCTTGATTAATAATTGATCATGCCTTGCCACCATTGATAATAATGGTTATCTTGACTAGATTGATCATGCGTTCCTAATTGGAACTAAGAGGCTGGCTAGTCGTCTTATTGAATTAAATGAATGAGACACGTTCATGAAATGAACTATTGTAATCGACTGGCTAATCTCGAATATTGACATACAGGCACATGCAGGCTTCAAATTATTTATTTAATTATTTAGTTATTTTTCTACGAAAGAAGTATGTGTACTTTATGGTCAAGGCATGATTACCGTGGTTAGATTTGATTGTTGCATTACGCTATGTAAGACCTGCAACCTAACCGCACTGGTATCGTTGTAGAGTTGTGCATATCGTACCCCGTACGAAAGTACTCATTTGAATGACCATGATCCACGGCATGGGATTTCACTCAACGTAGGGACTATTAAGTTAAATAAAATAATGATTGCATGGAGAGAATGGATTCCCGAATTCTTACATGGCAGCCCCCTTGGAACGAGTAGTACCCGACGGGCCGGCTGGTTCCCACAGATACTGTAAATCTGCCACACGGGCAGGGAACAGTATCTGCTTTTATTATTATTGTATATTGTATATTGACGGGCGTCCTGCTAGGACTCGTCTAATTCATGCATGGGCCAATTGATTGACTGGATAGACTAGCCTTGCTTGTACATAGTAAGAACTGAGGAATCCCTAATTGCATTATTCCAGGATAACTTGGAACACACAGTAGCAAGTCGTAGTAGTGGATTGGCCGTTCAAGATGATTTGTTTGTGTACTGTACCTACTCTGTTGCCTAACTGGGATGATCAGAATGTCAGGACATGACGGGCCAACTTCTGTCCTTGTTTGGTTGGGAGGTTGGTTCGAAGTGTCTTGATATGATGTGAGTCCTAGTAGCAAGCAGAGATCTATTATTATATTCTCTTACTTACTGGTTTAGTCCTTCATATCGTCCTCCCTTGTGGTACTTGCTATTAGAGGTCTAACCTCTCTGGTTTTGCATGGCCAGATTTAGAGCCAGTCCCCGAGGATCCAGCTTACTTCTACCTCCAAGATGGTCAACACTAGAAGGATGATCGCAGGAGGACTCGAGTGGGTTTTTTTACTTCCCTGCTCGTTTTGTTAAATACCTTATACTTTGCCGTTTGGCACCGACATGTTAGTCGGATCGTCTTGTGCTTACTTTTACATAATTGTAATTAAAGTCAGACTGCAGCTGATAACAATTGTGTATACTTTTGCTACATTAATCTGGCTATGTTTTGTAAAGCCAGATGTCAAGAACATTTTGACAGAGCGTTTGGGACGCCTTACTGCTTTATCTTACATGTTCTCTATTACTGTTTCTTGTTTGAATAATTGAGACAATAGATGTGTAATGACCATAGTGAGACTTTTATGTAGTATGCACCCCCTCGTCTTTTAGACAGCATTGATCGTATTATACGGTATTCATCTACCCGTAATACGTAGCTGGCTGAGTCATTCCCCCGCTCTCCAGTATTCTGGTTCTGGGGCGTGACAGACGTACATGTATGATGCTTCGAAAAAATAGAATTTTTAGCTGCGGGCAGCACTAATGTGGACAATTAACAACTTTCTGGCTTATGGAATATTATCTGGATGGAGCACTCATGGTCTGCTTTTATGTCCGTATTGCATGGACCGTACTAAGGCTTTTTATTTGTGACACGGAGGAAAGCCATGCTTCTTTGATTGTCACCGACAGTTCTTGCTGAAAGACTATCCGTACCGTAGGAACAGAACTGCTTTCCGTTCCGGAGCTATGGAGAAGGACGATCCACCGCCAAAGTGGTCCGGGGAGGACACATGGGAGCAAGTAAAAGAAATCCCAAGTACTATTGAAGATCCTACAATGAGCAGCCGTTGCAAAGGATTTGGCGATGATCATAACTGGACCAAAAGTAGTATATTCTGGGATCTGCCATATTGGAGCACAAATCTGATTAGACAACCTTGACGTCATGCATATCGAGAAGAACGTATTTGATAACATAATTAATACTGTATTGGACGTCAAGGAAAAGACAAAAGACAATCAGAAGGCCAGGTTGGACTTAGCCAAAATATGCAGACGCCCTACATTGTACATGATAGACAACGGAAAGGGAAAGATTTTGCGGCCTAAGGCAATCTACTCGCTGGACAAGGAGGACAAAGTGAAACTTTGTAGATGGATCCATGACTTAAAATTTTCGGACGGATACGTCTCCAATCTAAGAAGATGTGTCGACATAAAGGAGTGTAAACTGACCGGAATGAAGAGCTACGATTGTCACGTATTCATGGAGAGGTTAATTCATGTTGTATTTCAGGAATTATTACCGCTGGTAGTCTGGGATCCATTAACAGAGCTTAGCATATTCTTCAGAGATCTTTGTTCTAGCAAGTTGCTCGTCGATCGTTTAGAGAAGCAAGAGAAGGACATTGTGGTAACACTTTACAAACTTGAGAGAGTTTTTCCTCCTGCATTCTTTGACTCAATGGAGCATTTGCCGATTCATCTTGTCCATGAGGCTCTTGTTGCTGGACATGTCGGTGATCGTTGGATGTACCGTTCGAGTGACAGTTGAACTACCTGAAGAGGAAGGTGAAAAATAATGTACGGGTGGAGGGTTCTATTTGTGAAGCATATATCCTTGAGGATATTTCAAACTTCTGTTCCATGTATTTCTAACCTCATATTGCTACAAACAGAACAAGAACTCCCAGAAATGACGACGGCCATGAAGATGGTAATGAGGCAAAGCTGAAAGTATTTACTGCCTACAGAAAACTATCTGGTAAAATAAAAAAAGATATCTGAATGACGACGAGGTTAGGGCTGCAATGTTATACGTATTGCTCAACTGCGACGAAGAAGAAGTGGACAAGCTAGAGGGAAAGTAAAATTATTTCGCGTGCTTTGATGCTTCTCAATATAACTAATATACCCATGCTTCGTTGCTTTTCAGCATGTTTAAGGATGAGGTAACGTCCAGCAATCCGTACGCAAACGAGGAGGAAGCAGAACATCAAATGAGACTTCATTTTCCTTTTTGGTTGAGATCATATGCGAGGATATCTTCACAATTTACTTTTTTTGTACGTATATTCTTGCACAGAATAAGTAACTTAGCATCGTTTATTTGGTATTTAGGTTGATCGTCCGGAGGCAATCCTTGAGAATGAGTATATTAAAACTATAGCCAGGGGACCAATTTATCAAGTGAAAACCTGGCCAAGTTAATGCGTAAATGGCTTCAGGTTCAAGTCAACAAATGCTCGAATAAGAGACGACTTCTTGGATCTGGATTCTATGAAGAATAGTTGTTTGTGCATAAAATCTTCAAACTACAAAGACGTCGACCCAGGCAATGACTTCTTTGGCGTCTTACGGGAGATTGTGGAACTGACATACAATTATGCCATAGAACCTTGTAAGATCGTCTTGTTCAGATGTGACTGGTTCGATCTGATCCAAGGTCGAGGTTGGAGAGTTGACAAATATGGTCTTGTCGACATAAATTATCGCCATCGATATCAAGCTTATGAGCCGTTTGTTCTAGCAAGCCAGGCTAAACTAGTTTACTTTACCAGCTATCCAAAACGAGGAGTCGGAAGATCAGATTGGTGGGCAATCTGTAAGACTAAAGCTCGAAATACCTTCAATGTCGATGAGATAGCTTATCAGGAAGACGAACTACCTCTTATTACAAATATTGTCGATGTGGACTCCGCGGAAGTTCTTCATGACATGTTTCATCAATTGAAAGAGGTAGAAGTATCGGAAGAGGAAGAGGAAGTTGATAGAAGTGAAGAGGAAGAGGAAGAGGAACAAGATGAATTTTCAGAAGATGAATGAATATGTTTAATTTTCAGATGTAGTATGGTCTACTTTTGTTGGCCGGTTGACCTAAATTTGTAATACTTTTATGGCCTAGTGGTCTGGTTTGTTGATTATGACACTTAATTTTTATATATACTTTTGTGGTCTAGCTAGTAGTCTGGTTTGGTGATTATTTTGTATATACTTTTATGGCCAGGTAGCTTAGTTTCTATTTTATATTTGTATTTGTTTTAATTTTCTCTAATTTTTAGTTTTTTCAGATATGGCTCGACGTGGATCCTTTGGTACCGGTGCCGGTGGGAGTCGACAAGGAGGATGGTCTCCATCTACCACTCCTCCTACCAAGTCCTCCTCATCCCTCCGCACTCCAGTATACACTAGCGGTCTAGTCACCGGTAGTGGCCCCGGCTCTAGTAGTTCCAGGCTAGGGCCTTCTACTTCTACGTCGCTACCGTCGAGTATTCCAGAGGCCGACCCTACTATTGAGAAGGAGGCCGAGGCCCACACCGAGGGCGAGGGCGATGGCGAGGCCCACGCCGAGACCGAGGTCGAGGCCGAGGGGCAGGCTGCAGGCAGGGGCAGGCTGCAGCTCCCATTTGAGACAGATCCTCCGTGTCGCCCGGAGGGGGATCTGAGGTTGGAGATTTGGGCCTGTACTCGGACCAGACGGTAAGTAAAATTATTGTATTTAATTTTTTTAAATTTATTATAAACTTGTTTAATAAATTTTAATTTCCATTTTACAGGTATTATCCCTCCTCCATACACCGGTCGCTGGGTACATTCCTGCGACAGAACTACGGGATCCCTGGATCAACTGGAGGGATGTCCCGGCCGACAAGAAGGCCTTCTGGTTTGAGCACTTCTCGGTACTTAAATGTTTATTTCCTTTTAAAATTTAATATGTTATGTTATAACTTACATACTACTATCATTTTTTCAGCGGACTTACTTCTTCCCTCCCCACCGCGTCGTTGTTGTCGAGTCTATTTTTTCCAGCGTCGTCAGCAAGCTCATTAGGGACGCGATCCTCGACCAAAAGGATCGCGAGCGCCGGGAAGAGCCTATTCAGGATTGGATCTCTACCGCCGATTGGGCGGCAATGAAGAGGAGATTCGAGGAGGGAACCTACAAGGGAAAGTCCGCGAAGAACAAAAGAGCATGACAGGCGGGGTCACAGTGGTGTGGTGGGTCACGGTCCATCATGAATTTTTTCATTCATATGGTACATATCTCGCCGTATACCCATTAATACTTTATAGTAATATATTTTTTCAACTTAACTGACAAATCATATAATAATTTCATAACAGGTTGGCTCGGGAGAGGACCCGAATATGGTGAACTTGTTCCTCGCTACGCGCACGAAGGGGGATTGGTTCGTCGACGACAAGGCACGGGACACCTACGTAAGTTTTACTTAATGCCAGTTCATTACTATTAATTTTTAGTTACGTAGAGAATTCATATAAATGTTATACGTAAGTTTTACTTAATGCTAGATCATTACTATTAATTTTTAGTTACGTAGAGAATTCATATAGATGTTATTTCTAGGCCGAGTTTTTTAGGCTTAGGGAGGCCGGGTCGACACAGTCAGAGGGAGCTGGAGCTAGCACCTCCCAGTAGCCCCCAGCCGCCGCAGCTCAGTCAGATGACGAGCTGTGGATGAGGGTTGTTGGTGGCATACATAGGGGTACGTACTATGGTACGGGCTCCTATGGTGCCTTCATTACGTCACAGGCCTCTAGGACCGCCACTAGTGCGCCCGACCCCGCACAGACTGAGGAGTCGCTGTTAGTCCAGCAGAGTATCGATGTGCAGATCGCAGCTCTGCGTGACGAGATACTGCAGAGGATGGCGGCGTCGCAGTCACAGCCGCAGCCGCAGCCGTATACGGATGATCCCATGCTCATCTCACGTTTTGAGAGGCTTGAGGAGACGACTGAGGCATTGCGACAGATTTCCCGTGCTACACAAGAGACTAGGCAGCGGTTGGTCGAGCAGATGCAGCAGTTCCGCGAGATGGCTACGGAGCGACCATCTGGTACGCCGGGAGCATCGTCTACATCCGGCGGTGCACGGAAGGACATGCTCGTCAGCCTGTCACCGGAGGAGTATCAGACGATTCTTGCGTTGCGATGACAGTCATCTAGTGGCGCTCCTCCTCCAGCTCCGGCTCCAGCTCCAGGCAATCAGTAGTTTTGTTTTTGCATTTTCGAACTTTGTACTCTATATTTTTCCTTTGTACGTATTTAAGGATATTGACTTTGTTCTTTATATTTGTACCTTATATCAGCTGTTGAGGATATTATTTATTCTTTATATGTTTTATTTATTCTGGAATGTATTGTGCGTGCCGGTGTTGAGTGTTCCACCGAAGGGGTCGGCGAACCCAGTTGTATTTCTGCATTCTGGATTCTGGATTTCTGTTGGATTTTGTATTTTGCATTCTGGATTCTGTATTTTTTTCCAATTTAGCGACGTTTACATACGTCGCTATGTTTTAGCGACGTTTTTAGCGACGTTTATATACGTCGCTAAGTTTTAGCGACGTTTACATACGTCGCTAACAACGTCACTAAATTGCTGACGTGGTAGACAATCTGATGTCATCACATCGTCGCAAAATGTCGCTAATGTGTCGCTAATCGGCGACTACAAAGAAACATCGCTAATAACGTCGCTATTTAGCGACGTTATGACCGTCGCTAATTTACGTCGCCATAGCGACGTTTTGCGACATTTTTTCGATTAGCGACATGCTTTTTTCCGTCGTTTCCAAAACGTCGCTAAAAATGTCGCTAACTTAAGTTAGCGATGTTTTGGCCGAGATTAGCGACGTTTATAAACGTCGCTAATCTGACAAATTTTTGTAGTGAGTTAAGGACCGAACTCGACCCGAATTCGGTCCCTCATAACCTTATTAATAGAGGAGAATTCTCATTCTCCATTCATTTCATCTCATCCCATTCTCTTCTCTTCTATTCTCTACTTGAGTTCTCAGAGCTTATCAACCTTCCAATTTATCTCACGTATTCCAATCTATCCTTTACCTTCACTTGGTAGTGGATTTGTCTCCACCAAGCAACTTGGTCATTGATATTTTCATATTTGATTTAATGATATATTTGTTTCTTTATATTCAGTGGATGAGATTTAGTGATCCATGACTATCTATATACTGCATATACAACTTACGTATATTTATTATACGGCTGGCATATTATGCTACCTAGTCTTGCGTATGTTGGGACTGGGCGTTACAAAAATAGAGGTATTAATCAGGTTGAAACCGAAAGATACACCTCTAAAAGCATATACTGATTGTTTGGATGAAAACATCATAGTGCTTCATTTCTTTGTAAAGCTACAACTAGAAAACCCAATGTATTGGATGTTGTTTATTCTGATATTTGTGGGCCTATGACTACTAACAATCTTGGTGGTTTAAGATACTTTGTTACCGTCATTGATGATCATTCTAGGTGCAATCAAAACAAAAGGTCAAGTCTTTGAAGTATTCAAGAAATTCCATGCGATCGTTGAACGTGAGTCTGACACAACATTGAAGTGCATTTGTACCGACAATGGTGGAGAGTACATGAGAGACTTTAGAACCTATGCAAGAATAAGGGGATTAAAAATGAAAGATCGGTTCCCACTACCAGAATAAGTCATTTTAGCGACGCCTAAAGACGTCGCTAAACCAGTTTAGCGACGTATTTAACGACGTCTTCCTCTTGTCGCGGAAACCTTAGTCGCTGTTTGGAAAGACGTCGCTGATCGTCGCCAACACCGACGTTTACCGACACAAAAATACGTCGGTAATATACCGACGTTTAGCGTCGTTTCGTCGATAAAATAGCGACGTTTATGATGTCGCTATACGTCGGTATTCCCTGGGAAAATTATCGACGTTTTTGATGTCGCTATGCGTTGGTATATATTACCGACGTTTTGTGATGTCGGTATATCCTGGGAAAATGAGGTAAAATCCTGGGATATTTACCGACGTTTACCGATGCATACCGATGAAACTGGCGTCACTATACGTCGGTAGCCTGGCAATATATGCCAGTTTAGCGACGTCTACCGACGCAATGTGCCGTCGGAAAGCGTCGGTAAACGTCGATAGAC
Organism: Iris pallida; assembly: GCA_029216955.1. NCBI lineage: Eukaryota > Viridiplantae > Streptophyta > Magnoliopsida > Asparagales > Iridaceae > Iris > Iris pallida. Next base: position 2,790,565 of record JANAVB010042219.1, on the reverse strand, counting down.
GTCGCTAAATTTGAAAAAAAAATTACAGTATACAGTTTTCTCCACAGAATCATTTTCTTCCTGCAGTTTAATCTGAAACACAATACACAAGCACATTTTATCCCTGGGTTCGCCGACTTCGGTGGAACAACAACACCGGTAAATTAACATCCAAATGAAACGAATAACAACATAAAATAACCAAAGTCCACACAACATATATAAACCAATATCCAAATTGTCATAGGTCTACACAACCAATTACCAATGTACCTATGCAACCAACAAACAAGTGTCACAAACAAATAAGTGTCACAAACAAATACAAAGAAAAACAAGTACTCAAACACTCAATACAAACAGTCCTAACTCGGACTACTGGGGATCTGGAGCAGGAGGGGGCGTGCCGCGACGAAGGGTTAGGAAAAGCTCATAGTCCTCCTATGAAATCGACACCGATGAAGGAGGTAGTGACGTCGGTGGAGTCGGTGTCGATGAAGAAGGTAGTGGCGCCGGCGGAGTCGACGACGATGAAGGCGCACCCGGAGGACGATAACGCTCCAATGCTGCAAGTCGCTGGTGGTATAAATCTATGGTAGATAACATTCTATCACTGCTATCAGCCACCGAATCCTGTACCAATCTCAGCCTCTCGCCCATGGTCATCTGTGATGCCTGCAGATCCAATACGCTGTGCTCCGTCGACGCTCTAAGATCGGTAACGCTCCACTCTGTCCGCTCAGTCACATGTCGGAGCTCCATAATGCTGCGGTCGAGCGCATCCAATCGTGCTATAAGCGCTGGCTCATCCGACTGGTGCTGAGACTGGTCCTGAATCCGTCGTAGCAGCTCGTCCCGGAGAGACTCCATCATCTGGTGGACTCGGGCAGACTCCTAGGATGGCTGTGGACCATGCACACTAGCGGGGGATGCCCTAGAGGACTGGCTCACAACTAGGGTGCCATAGGATCCCGTACCGTAGTACGTACCCCTACGGAGGCCACCAGCGGCGGTCATCCACAGCTCGTCCGCCGACGGAGCTTGAGTGGGCTGCGAGGAAGTACGGCCTCTCCCGCAGTAGGTGCACTAGCAGTCGTCCGGTCCCGAAGCCTCTAATACTCGGTCTAGAAAGTATGGATAGTACTCTATGATTTCTAATTTCTTATTAATTACTTATTATTACTAACTACATGAATATTTATTTGTATGCATATTTACCAAGTTATATTAAAATTAACACGAAGTATTATAATTAACAAATAGTATTGTAATAATTACATAGGCAAGCTCGGCCCTCTCGTCAATAAGGTCTTCGCCCTTCCGACGGGTGGCCAGGAAGACGGTCACCATATCGACGTTACCGACCTTCCTTACATATAATTAAATATATTATCTTAGTAATAATTTATCGGATTTGCATTAAAATAATATTTCTAAAAGAAAAATACATACCAGACGACGAAAATGTTCCGTCATCGGAATCGACCCACCGCACCACTTTGAGGCATGCTGCCTAGCTGCCTTGGCCTTCTCGAACTTTTTCTTGTACCTTGGCTCGTTGAATCGAGCCTTCATCGCATCCCACTGATCAGGGGTGATCCAACCTTGGATCGGCTTTCCGGCACGATCACGAGCCTTCTGATCATTGATAGTGTCGTGGATCAGCTTAGCAGTATACTTGTGGAGAGAATGAACAAAACGATCATTGAGCGGATCAGAACCTTGTTATCTCACACCATGCTGCCAAAGTGTTTCTAATTTGAAGCATTAATGGTAGCAGTATACTTGATAACCTTGTCTCCATAATGTGATGTACCGAACAAGTTTTGGACCGAAAAATGTGTCTTATCAGTACTTGAAGATATTTAGTTGTAGAGAGCTCATGCACATCTCAATAGATGAGAGGTCCAAGCATGATGTCAAATCAAAATAATACATTTTTTGGTTTACGGAGCTAAAGAGTTCAACTATAAGTGTTGGATCCTGTCAATAAGAAGATTGTCTAAAGCAAATATGTGGGCTTCCTTGAAGATCAAACCATTAAAGATAGTCATCATTATAAGGGGATAAGTCAGACAACTCCAGAGAATATATAGTCAACATATATCCAGTTTCTCAGCCCCGCGTACATAATAAAATTGGGGATGTGGTCGAGAACAATGAAGTAAATCCATGATCACATTGAGGACAATCATGATGATAGAAATGATGACAATATATAAGAAGAGCAAACTCCCAAAGAACTTAAATTAAGAATATCATACACAGACAATCGATGCCCAACATACTTTATAGTCCACAACAATATGTGTTGCAAGAACCTGAATGTTATCATGAAGTCATGACACACGAGGAAAAGGGGAAATGGCTAAAAGCCATGCAAGATGAGATATGCATGAGACATACTTATAATTGGGTAAAATTGTCGAAAGAAAGAAGATCACTCAAGAACAAATGAGTGTATAAGTTGGAGACAGAAGAAAACAACTCACAACCAAGATACAAGGCGAGGCTAGTTGTGAAAGGTTTAAGTCAGAAACAAAGGATTAACTTTGAAGAGATTTTTCACTAGTGATGAAGATGACATCTATCAGAGTAGTGCTTAGTTTGCCTGCAAGTCTGAATCTAGAAGTTGAACAACTAGATATGAAGACTGCACTCCTTCACAGAGAGTTTGAAGAAAAAAAAATCTACATGGAGCAGCTATAGGGTTTCAAAGTCAGAGGCAAAGAAGATCAAGTTTGTCAATTAAAGAAGATCCTATATGGATTGAAACAGACACCACAACAATGGTATAAGAAGTTTGATCTCTTCATGAACGGGCATGGATATACCAAAGGACCACTTCAAATCATTGTAAGTTTGTCAAAAGGTACTCTAATGGAATTTATTATAATTTGTTATATGTTGATTGTAGGTCGTGACAATGACAAGATTAGCAAATTAAAGAAAGAGCTTCACAAGTCTTTTTCTATTAAGGACTTAGGTCCAACAAAGTAGATTTTTGGTATACATATCTTCCGTGGTCGAAAGAATAGGAAGTTGTGGTTATCATAAGAGTGAAGTTGTTGAAAAAATTCAACATGGACAAGGCTAAACCAGTAGTGATTCCACTTGTTAATCATTTTCTAGTTAGCTCAGAATAGTGTCCTACAAGCGACAAAAAGAAGAAGAGATGTCATTAGTGCCATATGCCTCAACATTTAGCAATATTATATACATGATGGAAATGACAAGCCTAAGTTGATTGGGTACACATATGCATACATGGTTGGAGATATTGACTCCATAAAATCTACTTCATGTTATTTAATATTTTTTTAGGGGGGAGCTATTGCTTGGCAATCTAAATTAAGTGTAGTCTCTGTCAACTACATGAGCATAATTTATCATAGCTACATAAGCATGCAAGTTGTCGATGAAATATTCCTACAAGTATTGGGTCAAGAATAGCAAAAATATGTTCTTTATTGTGACAACCATAGTGCTATTCAATTGAGCAACATACTCATGGGTCAAAGCATATTGATGTGAGATACTATTGGATTCGTGAAGTGTTGGAATCCTAGTAACTTCAAATCGAAAAGATTCATATCAATGATAACAATTTAGACATGATGACAAAAGTTTTGTAGAAAGACAAGCATGAATTTTGCTGAAGAGCAACTGGTATGACAGAGCTTTCCACTTAAGCCAGGAAGGAAAAATTGTTGAGGTGATCCCTTGGACCATCTCCAATGAGAATTTCTAAAATTGAGTTTATATCCTACTTGGCATTATACTTTAATTAAATTTATATCTTATTGGTGGAGTTTTATATAGAAATATTCCACACACTCACAAATACTCTTTAATATTTCTCCATTTTTATCCTACGTGGAAAAAAAAATGAAAGAATCAATTTAATGATATATGGTCCAATATTAATTGCTATGAGAGATGGAGAGTTTCTATGAGAGTTTATACATCTAAAAATCCTCATAGAAATTCTCCATCATACTTCACCGCCACATAGGATAGAAATTGTTATAAAATTTCTATTGGGAGGTGTTTTTTGTAAAGAATATTTCTACCATGGAAATATGGGAGATAGAAACCTCATTAAAAATCTCTACTGGGCGGTGTTTTTCCTAGGCGATCTCCAAAGGGGATTTCTAAAATTAAGTTTCTATCCTACTTGTCTTTGTATTTTAAAAAAATTTCTATCTTACTTATTTGTACATACGCAAAAATTCTCTAATGGTTCTCCATTTCTATCCTATGTGACAACAAATAATATGATCAATTTAATGATGTAAAGCCCAATATTAATTGGTATGAGAGATGAAGATTTTCTATAAGATCTGTGTAGAAATTATCGTAGAAACTCTCCATCCTACGTAACCGTCACATATGATAGAAATTGGGATATAAATCATGATTGGAAGATTTTTTTTTTTTCTTAAATATGTCCTACCAAAGAAATAGGGGAGAGAGAAACCCCTAATGGATATGGCCTAGGTGGAGGAGAGATTATTGTGTCTTTTTCTAAGGGTAATGAATCTTGGAGAAATGTAATTTGTCTTTTGGAGTACCCAAGGTTAATGAACCTTGAACAGTTCATTGTGTCCTTGGAATTCCCAAGGTTAATGAACATTGGATGGTGCAATCTTGAAGGTTCGGCTTTAAAGAAGCTATCTCCATCTCATGTAGCTATAAAAGGAGGTTGAATGAGGGATGAGTTCATTCTTAAAGCAACAAGTGATCCCGCTAAAGTGCATGAGAAAGTGTGTCTCTACTTGCATGAGAGAAAATAATATAGTTAGTCTCTTGTGTGAATCCAAAAAAAAGTCATTCTTAACCACCATTGAGTAAAATCATGTACTTGTAGTCTCATTATTCATAGTGGAGAGTATTGGAGTTGTGTGAGAATATAGGCACACTATCGAATCTTGTTAAATTTTAATAAATTATTTATTTTCAAATTATCTTGTCTTATTTTTGCAACACTTCCAACACTAGACTCTGATTGATTGATTTATTGATTCGAAACTGCAAACCTGTTAATTAGAAATGTGTAACATAGCAGGATTGGATTAGAAGTGGACACATGTTTCAAATTTGAACCCTTCCATCTACGTTGTATGGAAAATACTAATTTGCAGGCCCTTTTACCAGGAGGAGTACTTTTCAACGTTGCTTACACCATGTCCCTACGTGTAGCTCACTGACATGTTGGCCAGGCACAGGCAGCTGCGGGTTGATCATCAATCGATCCTTGAACATGAATGAGTTTGGAGCATGTCATCAGATAATATGTTTCCTCGTGGCTTGACTAATGTGTCTCCATTGAGAATGACCATGACACTATAACTGGATGACTATTGAAATTTAGTTTTAAATACACCACGTTTTGACCTAAAAATACACCACGTTTTAAATAACTAACTTGTTTCTCTTATGTTCATTGCGTTCCTTTCTTCCGAGTGCATGCACGTTTAAGACATTCTGAAAATTCAGGAGGTCAAAGGTCTGAAAGCGGAAGACTAAACACTTTTTTTTTCATGACAATAAATTTGGGCTAGTTTTAGTGAGTCAACAAAATTGAACTCACTTATCAAATACCTTTGCTTTGCTTCCGTGCACGCATTCTTGACTTGACTGAGAACTTCACTTAAATCAATGTCGGACGATACATATTCGTCACCACTGTACTGGTTTGAATAACATTGGTTCTGACTTAACAAAATTCAGAGTTACTTTTTGAGACAGTGGACACCGTCACACCGATAGCAATCAAAGAGAAAAAAAAAAAATATTGAAGAGGAGATAATTTAAAGGTGAACAAGGTGGAGACTTCTACTACTTGATACACATTATGAACTATTTTTATTTAAACTAGAAGTTTATCATTTATGATATTGAAAACAATAAGAAATGGAAATGGAAATGGACCAAACATCATTAGAGCATCTCCAACCCTATTGTCTTGTTAAGTGTTGTGAGTCTTAGGTGGCTCCTATGTGGCATGAGACACAAGACAATGTCTTGTTTATGTGGCAAAATTATATCTCAAAAGACAATGAGAAAGAAAAACTCTCTCCACTGCAAAAGTATTGAGAAGACAATAAAAAGTATTTTTTCCAACTTCCAATGCAACTTTTAAGACAACTACTCACCTTCTTTCTTTTTTCTAATATTTTTTATCCATAATTGATGACATGGAAGAGAAGACATTGTCAAGTGCATTGTCTAGAACAAGACAATCAACTTCACAATGTCTTCTTTAATTTTTGCCACATAAGCTTCACAATTGACTTGACAACTGCATTGGAGAAGAACTTTTGAATAAAATTTTGTCATTCCTATGTGGCAACAACTTTTTTCCAAAGTCACAATAGGGTTGGAGATGCTCTTAGAGGGGGTTTCTTTATCCGTAGCTTGTGCTGTCATTTTGACTTTTGCCAAATTAATATCAAAGTGACTCAAGGTGTGACCCGGTCCGGTTCACCCGCAGACCGGCCTGAGCCCGCCCAAGCCCGTAACCCCAAAGCCCGGTCCGGGTCCGCCCAAGCCCGGGCCCGTCCAAGCCCGTTGCACTATCGGTCCGGACTGGGTTCAATAAACCGAGCCCAAGTCGGGCCCGGACCGGCCCCCCCTTTTTTTTTTTTAAATCAAACGGTCGGCCCGCGCTAGCTCGGACCGGTCCGGGGTGAACCGGAATTTTTTTTTTTTTTTGAATCTTTGGCCCCCTGTTTACCAAAATATTTCCACTATTTGACCGTTTTAAGTGGTATTTTGGTCATTTTGTCCAAAATGACCAAAAACTCTTTACAACAACGCTATTTGGAGGGTAGGGGGTCATTTGGCTTTAAAAAAAATCCTATAAATATGTCATGAATCATATTTTTCATATACAAACAATTCATTCCAAAAAAAAAAAAAAATCAAGATCACAAGAATGTTTCAAGAGTCCAAGCAATTCCGGCGATCTACGACTTGCCGATCAAGCAATTCCGGCGATCTACGACTTCCTCTTTCTAATTATTTTTTTTAATTTACATTTACAAATAGTTTTCTTTCCTTCGTCTCTTTTTGTTTGAGAAATTTTTTTTAGATTAATTTATTTTTCAGTATCCTCCATCTTTCTAATTGTTTCTCTATTTTTATTTATCTTTTTAAAATGGCCGGACAAGGTTCAAACTAACCTAATGATGTTTTTGAAATTTATAATATATTTTTTGAGCAAAATTTTATTCCTGATGATTTAGTTGGTTCACCTCCTGAAGTTGCTAGCAATATCCGAAATGTTGTAAAGAGAAAGCAAAATTCAAAGATTTGGGATTTTTTTTGTTATTCTTAATGAGACTAAACCTAATGGCTCACTTGTTTTAGATCAGAAAGGTGAATCAGTTCCGTACGCGGCACAATACAAGAAATGTTCCCATGTATACAAATGGAAGAGGGGAGGTGGCACGGGCACAATGTCAAGACACTACGATACCTGCTACGCATCGAGCTCAATTTCGGCGACCCAAACTCAAGTAAGTTTTGGAGGCATCGCGGGTACTTCAATGAGTACGTTTTCTTATTCAGCTGCCCGTCATAAAACTGAATTTACTAAATATATTATTGCTGATGAACTTCTATTCATTTTCGGGTGAAAGTGAATCTTTATATGATTATGCCATAATTTTTTTAAATCCCTATTTTAGTAAAGTTACTAGAGGCGCTGTTAGAAAAGAGGCTAAGAGACTCTTTAAAGAAATGAGAGTTGCTTGAAAACAAACATTTTTGCATGTTAGTAAAATATCTATTACTTCTGATATTTGGAAAAGTAAACAAAATTATGCTTATATTTGTATCACTACATACTTCATAAATTTAAAATGGATGTTGCAAAAGTGCATCGTCTGTTTAAAAACTTTGGAATTTCTACACACGGGTTCTGCAATTGCAACTTCTATTTCAAAACACCTGTATAACTTTGATATTCACAATAAAATATTATCTGTATCTTTTGATAATTGCCACGCCCCAGAACCAGAATACTGGAGAGCGGGGGAATGACTCAGCCAGCTACATATTACGGGTAGATGAATACCGTATAATACGATCAATGTTGTCTAACCAGACGAGGGGGTACATACTACATGAAAGTCTTACTATGGTCACTTCACATCTATTGCCTCAATCATTCAAACAAGAAACAGAAATAGAGAACATGTGAGATAAAGCAGTAAGGCGTCCCAAACGCTCAGTCAAAATGTTCTTGATATCTGGCTTTACAAAACACAGCCAGATGATATAGTAAGTATACACAATTGTTATCAGCTGCAGCCTGACTTAGTTACAATTATGCAAAAGTCGGTACAAGACAATCCGACTAACATGTCGGTGCCAAACGGCAAAGTATAAAGTATTTAACAAAACGAGCGAGGAAGTAAGAAACCCACTCGAGTCCCCCTGCGATCATCCCTCTAGTGTTGACCATCTTGGAGGTAGAAGTAAGCTGGATCCTCGGGAACCGGCTCTAAATCTGGCCATGAAAAACCAGAGAGGTTAGACCTCTAACAGCAAGTACCGCAAGGAAGCACGATATGAGGGATTAAACCCAGTAATGAGAAAATATGATAAATAGATCTCTGCTTTCTACAGGGATTCACATAGTATCACGACACTTTGAACCAACCTCCCAACCAAACAAGGACAGAAGTTGGCACGTCATGTCCTGACATTCTGATCATCTCAGCTAGGTAACAGAGGAGATACAGTACACAAACAAATTAATTTAAACGGCCATTCAACTACTACGGCTTGCTACTGTGAGTTTCAAGTTATCCTAGAATTATGTAATAGGAATTCCTCAGTTCTTACTATGTGCAAGCAAGGCTAGTTTACCTAGTCAATCAATTGCGCCAATCATGAATTAGACGAGTCCCAGCGGGACGCCCGTCATCAATATACAATATACAATAAATAATAATAACCAGATACCGCTTCCTGCCCGTGTGGCAGATTTGCAGTATCTGTGGGGACCAGCCGGCCTGTCGGGCACTACTAGTCCTAAGAGGGCTGCCATGTAAGAACTCGGGAATCCATTCTCTCCATGCAATCATTATTTTATTTAACTTAATAGTCTCTACGTTGAGTGAAGTCCCATGCCGTGGGTCATGGTCATTCAAATGAGTACTTTCGTACGGGGTACGATATGCACAACTCTACAACGATACCAGTGCGGTTAGGTTGCAGGTCTTACATAGCATAATGCAACAATCAAAACTAACCACGGAGTAATCATGCCTTGACCATAAAGTACACATGCTGCTTTTGTAAAATAAATAAATAAATAAATTGAAGCCTGCATGTGCCTGTATGTCAATATTCGGGATCAGCCAGTCGATTACAATAGTTCATAATTAATATGAACGTGTCTCATTCATTCAATTCAATAAGACGACTAGCCAGTCTCTTAGTTCCAACTAGGAACGCATGATCAATTATTAGTCGAAGTAACAGTCGGGGTTACTTCGTGACAAGGCATGAAAGTCAAACTAGTATTAAGCACGGTCAAGTCTATAACTAGCATAAAATAGTTAGGAACATATTCTTGAAGCCAAGGAAAAGATCTACAACTTCCATGTTGAGAGTTAGAAGAAATTCTAGCCACAATTCAGTCAAAATATGACATATAACAGTCAGAAACAACCAAAATAGGCATTATGCGGCCTATTCTGCGACATACATGCGGACCAACTGCGACATGCGGCTCATACGGCATATATGGACCAACCGCGACACCATATGCGGCTCAACTGCGACATACGGCCTATGCGGCCCAACCGCGACACTATATGCGGCTCAACTGCGACATGCGGCCTATGCGGTCCAACCGCGACATCTATGCGGCTCAACTGCGACATGCGGCCTATGCGGCCCAACCGCGACATCTATGCGGCTCAACTGCGACATGTGCCTCATGCGGCCCAACCGCGATATCTATGCGGCTCAACTGCGACATGTGCCTCATACGGCCCAACCGCGACATCTATGCGGCTCAACTGCGACATGTGCCTCATGCGGCCCAACCGCGACATCTATGCGGCTCAACTGCGACATGAGCCTCATGCGGCCCAACCGCGACATCTATGCGGCTCAACTGCGACATGAGCCTCATGCGGCCCAACCGCGACATCTATGCGGCTCAACTGCGACATGCGGTTCATGCGGCAGATGAACATAGAAGTTGACCAAAATTGTTTTGGCCATAACTTCCACAAAATAAATCGAAATCTAAATTTTCAAAAGCCAAACTTTGGTAGAATTAAATTCTCTACAACATGGAACCACTTATTTTCAAAAACAACAAGGTTTGATAGATCAAAACCCTAATATTCATATGAAAACCAAAACTTAAAACTTAGATCTACACCCAACCATCCATGGAAATCAAGAACTTCAAGACCTAAACTTGTAGAGGATGAGAAGATGAACAACATGGACTAAAAATAAATAGGGATGCATGAAATCTCTCATGGTGTGCAAGATGTACTTGCCTCTCACAGGTGGGTTACGGTTTGGTGGAGGAGTAAATGTGAATGAATGAAGAGAGAATGAAAGAAGAAGTTTTATATCAAGGTCAAGTGCATCTCCACCATCCATCCTACTCCATCAAATCCTAGCCACCCATTCCTTTCCATGTAAAGCCAAACCAAGTTGGCTCACCATGAACCGAAATGAACCAAGAGCCAAGAAAAAGCAGAAAATAAAATACAAAAAAATAATTAGCATGAAATTAAAAGAATTAAATACAAAATAAATGCATGACAGATACTAAATAAATTTGAGCAAGCGGTATACGTATAAAAATACGCATTCCGGAAACGGGGAGTGACATCTCTACCCACCTTAGATAAATTTTGTCCTCGGAATTTCAATTCCAAGCAAGATAGGAATATCAAAACTAAACTAATCTAGGTACAAGGAACTTGAGCAAGCAATCATTCTTCAATGTTAACTAGCAGATAACATATCTATATTAACAATCTATGATATCAAGTGGTTCTATCCATGGGGTGACAAGCATGAGGGGTTAAGACAATCAAGGTACACGGGAAGAAATATACCTTGTGAGTCAAACAGATGTGGATACCGTGATCGGATATCATCCTCACGTTCTCACGTTGACTCTCCTAATGAGTGATGACCCCAAGCAACCCGGACAAGGCTAATTGTTCGGTTCTTGAGTATCTTCTCTCTCCGGTCCAAAATGGACACCATCTGCTCCTCGTAAGACAAGTTGGTACCAACAACCAACTCAGAATGATCAAGGATATGGCTGGAGTCTGATACATACCTTCGTAATTGAGATACATGAAATACGTCATGCACCTCTCGTAACGAAGGTGGAAGAGATAAACGATAAGCAACATCGCCTACCCTATCAAGGATAACGAATGGTCCCACGTACCGTGGACTCAATTTCCCGCGAACGCCAAATCTAATGACCCCACGGGTAGGTGAGATCCGTAAGAATACATGGTCTCCAACAGAAAACTCTAGCGGCCTACGATGTTGGTCCGCCCAATGACGATGCCGATCCTGCGTAACTCAAAGTCGCTCTCTAATTCCTTTAACCACTTCAACCGTCTGAACAATCAATTCGGGGCCTAGCATCTTTCTTTCCCCGATATTATCCCATGCTAGTGGCGATCTACACTTCTTACCATATAGTGCCTCAAATGGCTCCATCTGGATACTGGCTTGATAACTGTTGTTGTATGAGAATTCGACTAAGTGTAGGTGGCTCTCCCAAGATCCTCCAAAATCTAGGGTGCAAGCTCGCAACATATCCTCCAAAGTCTGAATTGTCCTTTCTGATTGCCCGTCCGTCTGTGGATGGTAAGCCGTGCTAAATTTTAACTTGGTGCCCAGACTATGATGTAAGCTTTTTCAGAAATGTGATATGAAACGGGTATCTCGGTCTGACACAATGCTGATGGGGACTCCATGCTGCCTGACTATCTGCTGCATATACAACTCTGCCAACTTTTCTGTAGATTGCCCTACTCTGAAAAGAAGAAAGTGTGCCACCTTTGTAAGCCGATCTACTATTACCCAAATAGCATCTTTACCACTTGGTGATCTCGGTAAACCGGTCACAAAGTCCATTGTGATGTGTTCCCACTTCCATTCCGGGATAGAAAGCGGTTGCAATAACCCAGCTGGCCTCTGTTGTTCTGCCTTCACTTGCTGACATACCAAGCAACGGGAAACGAATTTAGCTATCTCCCTCTTCATCCCGTTCCACCAGAAGTGCTGCTTGATATCTTGGTACATCTTGGTCCCTCCAGGGTGTATAGAATATTGAGAACTGTGAGCTTCTGTCATAACCTCCTGTCTGATATCTCCACTAGGCACACATAGACGTGATCCAAACCTAAGTGTACCATCTTCATGGATTTGTATCTCCTTCCTGAGCCCTGACTCACATTCTGCTCTAAGCTTCTGAATCCTTGGGTCCTGCGCCTGAGCTGCCTTGATCCTGTCTACCAAGTCAGATTGAACTTGTAGACTTGTTAGAACTCCTACATCACTAGGAAGTATAACTTCTATGCCCATCTCCTGAAGGTCTTCTAAGATGTGCTTCTGGGTTGTCAACATAAATGCGCCGCCTCTTCTGCTGAGAGCGTCTGCTACCACATTAGCCTTACCTGGATGATACTGAAGCTCCACGTCGTAATCCTTGATCAGCTCTAACCATCTTCTCTGCCTCATGTTCAGCTCCTTCTGAGTAAAGATGTACTTCAGACTTTTATGGTCTGTGTACATGTCCACTCGATCACCATATAAGTAATGCCTCCATAGCTTCAAAGCAAATACTACTGCCGCCAACTCCAAGTCATGAGTTGGGTAATTCTTCTCGTGGTCCCGAAGCTGCCTAGATGCATACGCTATCACCTTTCCATGCTGCATGAGGACACATCCAAGTCCTTTACCTGATGCATCACAATATACAGTAAAACCTCCGGGTCCAACTGGCAATGTAAGAATAGGTGCTGATATCAACTTCTGCTTCAAAGTCTCAAATGATGCCTGATATTCTGCCGACCAAACGAATGGCACATCCTTCCGTGTCAAGCGGGTCATGGGTGCTGAAAGCCTTGCAAAGTCTGACACGAACCTTCTGTAATATCCTACCAATCCCAAGAAACTCCGTACATCAGCTACGGTCTTGGGTACTGGCCAACTCTCTACTGCTTCTACCTTCTTGGGATCCACTGCTACTCCAGCTCCTGATATGATGTGACCCAAAAATGAAATGTGATTCGTCCAGAACTCACACTTGCTGAGCTTGGCATACAACTGGTTCTCTCTTAGAACCTGTAACACTTTTCTGAGGTGGTCTTCATGCTCCTCTTCACTAGCAGAGTATACAAGAATGTCATCGAGAAACACTACGACAAACTGATCTAAGTACGGCATAAAGATGCGGTTCATCAAATCCATGAATATTGCTGGAGCATTCACTACACCAAAAAAGGCATTTAGGAACAGTTTGTATATGTACCTAATATTTTTAGGAACATATCATAACCGTTTCTAAAAGTGGCGTTGCAATATTTGGAACAGTTATAAAGTGTTCCTATATTTAGTTTGGAACAGTTATAAGACGTTCCAAAATTAGATTTTGGAACATATATAATGTGTTTCTAAATTATTTTTGGAACATCTTTGAAACGTTTCTAAATATCATTTTGAAACACTTTAAGGTTGTTCCTAAATATAATTTGTAACATTTTTTTGCATAATTTTATGTTAGTTTTGCAACACTTTATTAGCGTTTCTGATTTATTTATTTTTTAAATTTCATTCTTGCATTCCAATTTTTAGTTTGAACCACAATTAAATCTAATGATTTCTAAACTAGACATAAAAACGCGTAATAAGTTGTGCTACCATAATATTTTTGAAGATAGCACTTTAATTGATGATATCCGAAAGGCACAACATACTATACTTTCACACATACCTTTTTTTACTATTTTAAATTCAAGTTGAAAACATGAAGTTAAACACAACAATTGAGAAAATTTTAAACATGCAAAACATTTCTTCCAAACATCCAGAGATCTATAATGTTAATCAGATAACACTTTAATACAAGTCACAATTATTCCATACAAACTGAAATACTTCAAAATGATTGAGAAGTAAAGGATATGATAACATTCACTCTAGTTCCGCTAATATTCAAAGAAAATCTAGGACAATTTTGAATGTAGCAACCATCAAACTCCCTCCTAGATGGCCTATGGATGACCCAACTTCTGTAGTACACCTACTTGGATCTCTGGCTCACCAAAAATTAGTTCTTCCAAAACATGATCCCAAAACTATAATCCAACCGAATGAGGAAGATTTGAATAACGCCAACAAGCTACACCTGCATGCAACATTATGAAATATGTTAAAATCAGAAATCACTAATAAATTGCATAATTAGTAAACTGGGTCTTAATTAGCATGTTATTTACAACTGAGAAGTTCATCATAGTAAAATAAAACTATAATATACCATAAAGTCTCACTTGTTTGCAGAGAGTGAATGCATTTAGATCAACCATGATAAAATTGAGGGGGAAAACAAAATAAAAGGGAAGCAATGAATTGTTTTCGAAAAATTTTCTTGCAACGAAAGTTTCCAAGTTAGTCATTTTATAGGGTACTCGTTATAACATCCTCATGCTAAAAATGATCTAGCTAGATTAGTTTCATGAACAAAACTAATTTGGTCGAATCGTATAAAACTTGCTGAAAATAAAGATTGGCAAAGGAAAAAAATACTTTGAAGCATAGATAATTGTCATCAGAGCAAAAAAAAGGATGAACAATGAAGTACACATGATTGAGACAAAAGGAAGAACAATGGCATCATGAATCCTGCAATTAAATGTCTAAAGTAACATACAAATACACAACTAAATCATACCTCACTGAATTCAGATGAAAAATACTGCAAGCAACACTGCGCAACATGATTACCATTGGCATCTATCATCAATGACACCATTCTAGGCTTCAGATATGAAACCACCATGGATATTTGATCTTTGGTTTGAAGAGTTTCAATAACCTTTTGTATCGCACGAGTTCTGCAATTTATGGGAAAGTTATAAAGAAACAACAAAGATTTAAAAAGTCTTAGAATTCATTTTGGAACTAGTAGTAGGAGACATACCCGTGCATATTACACGAGATTCTGATAAGTGGCCCTTGCTCCCCGGTAATGGCATGAAGTATGTGCAGTGGTTGTTCCTCATTGCATACTTCAAGCAGCTTCTGGACAAAATAATTTTTGAAAGGATCGGTCATGAGCTCCACAATGTGAGTGATAATCTTTGCAAATATCTTTCCAACATCTTTCGGGTTACCTTTTGTGAATTTTCTCTACAAGAAACGGCAACCAACCTGCAGCATAAGAAAGTAATGCTTACTGACTCTGTCCAACCTGCAGCATAAGAAAGTAATCTTTGCAAATATCTTTCCAACATCTTGTCAATATTTTTTCAGGAAAGTAATGCTTCATGACTCTGTCCAAACAATACCCTTCTTATGGCCTCTAGTTCATATAGTAAAACCTGATAAAATTGACCCTTACTGACTCCATCCTGAAGAAAGCACCTTCAGTATCTAGGTAGAACAGAAGAGCTATTTGCCTTTTTAAAAGACTTACCTGCAAAATATAATTCTTTCTAAAGCAACAACCTGCAGCATAAGAACAAAGTATTTTGGGCTTGGTTAAAGAATTCTAGTGCTCCAGTGAATGAAATCATAATTAAATCAAGCCTAACCCGACCTTAAACATAAAAAAAGGATTTTGGAACACTCATATAAATGCATTATGATGGATATGTCTATGGAATTAAGAAATTTATTTAGTTGAAAAGTAATCTTCTAGAGAATCAAAAACTAAAAGTACAAAATATATGCTTGATTTGAACATCACAAAATATAAAGCATGTTTATCATCAGAGAAGACGCAAGGGGTACATGTGCCCTCCCCTTCCCCCTCCCCTCCCTCTACCCTTCTCTACACCCACCCACTCGACCACTAAACAGAAGGTCCTTTAATGCATGGGATTCTGGTGATGAATATTTAGGCCTTTAAGTTTGGAAATTCATCAAGATTGTTTTGAACATGAAAGAAGTGATCTATACTGGAACCTAAGTTCTGTGACATTGACCGAAAGTATATTAGGAAGTTGAAGAGGCTATTTATGTACTTTAAGTAACAAACGCCAAATACACTTTGTCCCTAAACACAGTAGGATTTATTTCATGTGTTAAAATCCAAACATTCCAGTGTACACAGTTATTTGGTAATTTAGGGCATTAAATACTGGAAATATGTCTCAAGTAGCTAGGGGTTGGCTAACCAAAAGAAGATTGATGGTCATTTTTTATCAGCTGGTAGTTAAAAAATTGCCCATGTGACATGTAGCTGAAACTAAAATCTACATATATACGGTTGTGCATGTATTCACCATGGACACCTCGAAATACACTAGCACACACCCTAGTATAGTATCAGACACACATATCGGACTCACCATGGACACCTCGAAATACACTAGCACACACCCAAATAGGTGCAAAATTCGTGTCGTCGTTTCTAAAATGTGTTGTATCGAGTCCGTGTTTGTGCAACAAATAGCTTAATACGAGAAATGAGACTTGAAGATACTATGTAACGCTCATACAGGAATGCAATCACTAACAAAATATATAGACAACTTCAAAGGAAACTTACACAGGCAATGAGGCAAACGATGCTGAAGAAGTAAGGATCAGTACTCCAACACACACAGATGCTATGCTCCAAGTTGCAAGTTTTCTCCTTTTTCCTTCATTCATTTTCTCTGCAAAGCTCAAATGAGGGGAGTCACTTGCAGGAAGAGCACAATAATATATCAATGTGCACAAAAGATATGAAATTGATGTGATTTTTCTACTAGTTACCTGAACGATTTTCCTTTAAAATAAGAGGGTACTCAACTGAATCGATGTCCTTATTGACAGTTCTAGAAAGATCTTGCAAACTCCCACTTTATTTTTCTTCAATATTATACTGAAATGATACCAAGTCGATTGACTATTGGAGAGACGATGGCAAAGGTACCTTATTTAGAGGAATATATCTGAGTATCAAGATTGAAATTGCAACAATAGTAAATGCAAGGAGTGTAAAACTAACTTGCACAACATAGTGTAATTCCAATTGCAATTCTAACTTCGTTCCATCCGTATATGATGTAAAATACTTTGCTACTATTGTGTACCAACAAATTATGCAAAAAGACATAGTGTCTTCAGCATATTAAAGAGAAAACCCAGTCCTGTAATACCGTACCATTCTAGTCAATTGTGAAACATCCATGAAGAAAGCTGCACAAATTCCAGTCAGGACTGTGCTCTTGACAGGAACTTGTGTGCGTTCGTGGATATCCGAAAAAAAGGGTGGCAACAATCCGCCTCTAGCCATTGCCATCAGTATCCTAGGCTGAGAAGGAAAAAATAATTAATTCACATTCCCAAGTGTTAAGTGCCAGTAATACCTGAAAGCAGGTTGACAACAGAGACTGTTTCACACCTTGAAGTAGCTACAAGATATAGGTAAGCATAGAGATGATGTCAACTAATTAAGATCTAAAACAATAAATTCACATTCCCAAGTGTTAAGTGCCAGTAATTCTTGACTCCAAATAAGTCAACGATTGAGTGATACTCCTATCTCAACTAAAAAATTTGTGGTTGTAAGCGCTGCATGATGGGAGGAAATGGTATTCTTGTCAAAAAAAAAAACTAAAAGTAGTCATTAACAAACTTGATGACTTGTAGAAATACAGTGAGTAAGAGAGAGAGAGAGAGAATGGAATGGAAAAAGCCAGAATAAGAGCAAGCCCACAAGATACTCATACTCCAGTCCCGCATACTGAAGAGTGCAGTATATAAATACTCGGTTGACCGAACTGAATAAATGCATTGAATTTCTAAAAGAATATTGTACATCGAAACTCATGAGTCATGACTGCTCAAGACACTAGTATCTGGCTTTCATCAACTGAAAGCTATGCATGTAATACAAAATTCCTATTATGAACTTAAAATAAGTCATAATCCTCCAGCAATGGAGACAGTATAAAATTACAATTAAATGTGTTCTTCAAAATATTTTCAGTTTCTTTGTTTAGGTATGATGACATCACATTTGGTTGTCTTAATTTCAGTTAAATAATTAACATGACTTGAACATACTCTAGGACTTTAATAAAAATTTTGGTTTTCCATATAAGGAGAAATAGTCAGAAAATTTAGCTGGACATTGATATTATCGAGTACCTGAGGGAGAAGTGAGCCCATAAGAGTTGAACACCATAGCCATAGCTTTAAAGTGACTTTACAGGACCACTTGCAACAACTAATACTGATGGTATTTTCTACTCAACAGGAAGAAAATGACCCAACTGGACCAACTGGTTCCATACCAAAATGAATGCTACTTCAATCAACAAGACAATAACACCAATACAACACAACATGCTAACATAAAGATGTAGATCAAGAAGGCAAATTATTAATAAGGAAATCAAGACAACAAAAATCAATACCAAAAGTATTAGAAAGATTGATTCCTAGACCAATCTACAAGAAAGTACTGATTTAACAAATTTTGGAAAATAGTAAAATTGCAAGAATTGGGCACAATAATATCCTCACTCCGCATTTTGATTAATTTTATGGATCTCAGAATCCAACAATGACGAGTTCAAGGTCCATAAAAAATTTCTTTTATTCAAAGAAAGCACAATATTTCTACATATGAATCCTGTATTAGGTGGTTTAAACGAAAATCAAATAATTCCCATCCAGCCCTAGGACACACCAACCAAGCACTAGTGGTCCAAAGACAAAATAACCATTGTCACTAATTATCAAAGTGTTGATGTATGACACATATCAACGGTTACATTAACAAACCAAAAAAAAAAGCGCAAAAACTAATAAATCATAGTAAAATTGTAGTAAGAGGTCGAACTACTCTATCATGCTGCAATTCAACCTTATTAATGACATTACCCAAAGAGAAAGGATTACAAACTCATATAACAGAACATAAAAACTGTGAAAAAACAGAAGGGGTTCCATGGTCCTGGAGCGAGCTGGTAATAAATAAAATCAAGCAACCTATCTTTCGGACTCGTCCAATCGCTAATCTCTGATTTCTCTAGTGTGCCAACTGTTCTTTCTTTATTAATATAAAATGACACATTGTCTAATTGATTGCTACTTGCTATTCTTTTTCAAATCCGACCATTATTTGAGGAACATGGGAATGTTATCGAAGTGGCTTTGGTCGGGAACATGAGAACTGGACAACAACAAGGTATTCTAAATTCATTCTCTAAACTTTTATGATCATACTTGTTTCTTTTCAGGTTCTCTGAGGGGTAAGAAGAACAATAATGTCTTTCAGTTAGTTTTTGGCACAGTTATAGTGGTTGTTGGTCTCTTCAGTAAAATACTTTTTAGTGTATCCTTTCTGTGCATCCAGAAGAAAGGTTATGAGACTACTAACAGTTAGTTGCTTATATCAGTGATTCATATTAATAACTGGAAAGAAAGTCAAAAATTCCCTTTGCTTAAACCAATAGGTCCAGAAAGACGGAAGCACAACAAGCTTTCCTTCATACAAATTCAATTTTTTCCAAGCATTTCCAAAAGCATCAGTAACAGGAAAGCGCAATTGCAAGTGACACGTTTCTTATTCCATCTCTATTTGGTCATGATACAGAATTACAAGTAGTTCAATATTCATGACTAATTATCTCGCAATAATAATGCACAGGATGAACAATGCCATACTATCGTCAATGCGACCGGACCATGGTTAAGCTCGGGATCAACGCCAACGGGGTTTCTCTTGCCTGTAGCAGCAACAATGAAAAATACACGTATTCAATTGGGACATAACAGGATGTTACGCACACAAATTTTGGGGAGCGGATATGTTGTCCCCGTTATTCTGTATCAGTTCTGTCACATGTTCTTAGCATGTGACACAGTCCTCGGTTCCTATTTGGAGTTGTCACATGTTAAGAACATGTGGCAAAATTGACAGAGAATAACAAATCTGCTCCCCAAATTTTGAGTCACTGGCGGGTGGTACTACCTTGGCTTCTTTCCGTCCAGTGATTGCTCACCAAACGGGAGCTTCCATCCGATAATCGAGTTGTTACCAGCCGCGAAGGAATTACCTGTAGAACTATTGAAGCATCAAATTTACGGATTCGAGATGGGCCTGTAAAAGTGCTTGTATAAATTAAATTTTTAAATAACTTCTGCTCTACTACACACACTGCATCAAAGAGTATTTTACCAGATCTACCAAGCGAATCTTGGCAGTGGATATGTCCCTAGTGTTGTAGTACATCTACCTGTAGTGTTTAGTCCTGTGCAAGTGGTGTACTGAATTAACAGAAAATCTTGCAATCAGAACTCTAACCTATCTTAAACAATAACCAATATCCCCCAAATCGTTCCCCAAGCCCTAACCCAACCGAAATTGACCAAAAAATAAAGGATCAGTCGAGTACATACACACACAAAAAACCATGGATTATGGAAAAAGAGATAAAAAGCGATAAAATCATATAATTTCAACTGGATTCAAAAAATCCCCATCGAATCGATCGAGAATAGGGTCATAATTAAAAAGAAAGAGGAGAGTACTTGAAGCCTTAGGTGACCTCGGAGAAGCCCAGGGTCCCGGTGGAGGACTTGAGGAAGTGGAGGAGGCGCTCGACGCCGACTCCATCTCCTTCTCGTCCTTTGCCCGAGGAAGAAGAGAGAGAGAGAGAGAGAGAGAGAGAGAGAACATGAGGGCGGGGGGATGGAGGGAGGGGAAAGAGAGAGAGATAGATAGAGAGGTGGAGGGAGAGAGAAAGGATTACTAACCAGTGGGAGACGGTGTTGTTGCCGGGGGATCGGGGACTGCGGCGGTCGAGAGAGGGAGAGAGAGAGAGAGAGAGAGAAGGTTGAGAGAAGGTAAGAATAGATGTGAGAGAAAGAATTCCTTGAGGAACACTTTTTTCAACATCACGTGACTAGTGTGCAGGTGTTGAACACAAAGTAAAACACTTGCACAGTGTTCCGCAAAATATAATAAAATTTTATTCTTAGGTAAAATAATTTTAGGAACATTTAATAAGTTTGGAATGGTTACAATGTGTTCCAACACTTAGGAACGTATATATACCGTTACAAAACTAAAAAAGCTTAATGTTTCAAATTGTCTATTTTGGTGTAGTGATTGGTCAAACCAAACGGCATTACCAAGAATTCATAATGCCCATACTTCGACCTGAATGCTGTCTTGGGAATGTCTTCCTTCCGAACCCTCACCTGATGGTACCATGAACGAAGATCTATCCTGGAGAAAACTCTAGCCCTGCTCAACTGATCAAATAAGTCGTCGATCCTTGGTAGTGGGTACTTGTTCTTTACTGTTGCCGCGTTAAGCTTCCTGTAGTCGATGCATAATCTGGATGATCCATCTTTCTTTTCTACAAGTACCACTGGTACTGCCCATGGTGATATGCTAGCTTGGATAAACTTCTTCTCCTTCAGTTCTTCTATGTGCTGATATACCTTGGCCTGCTCTGAATCTGCCATTCTGTAAACTCGATCTGATATTGGTTTAGTTCCAGGTGCCAATTCTATACTGAACTCAATATCTCTAATCGGTGGTAGACCTGGAAGTTCTTCAGGAAATACGTCTAAAAACTCTTCAACTACCTTCGGGACTTGAACTTATTCTATTGCCGTTATTATTCCCTGCTCTTGCTGAGTTGCCTCTGATCTGACTAAGGTGAATCTCTTCATGCCTGGAATATCAAAAGATACACTCCCACTACGACAATCTATTGTCGTATGACTGTCTTTCAGCCAGTCCATGCCTAAGATGACGTCGAAATTTCCAACAGGAAATTCTATCAACTGGGCAGGTAAAGAATGCCCGCAAACTACAACACTACACTCTAGAATAACTCTACTAACTCCTACAAGCCCATTACCAGTGAGTATATTTGTCACGCCCCAGAACCAGAATACTGGAGAGCGGGGGCAGACATAGCCAGCTACGTATAATGAAATGGGATCCATCTCACCATACGGTCACGGCTGTCTAGATATGTGAGGGTTTATCTACAAGCCATCAGTCTCTTAAGGTCATAAATTATCCTATTGTCTCAATCTCAACCAACTAATAATAATCACAAGATATCAGATCACCAAATATACAATTGTAAGGCATCCCAAATATTACATATCCAGATGATCATGAAGCTAGTCGTACAAAATGTAAGGACTAGCAAGAGTTAAGTCATACATGATCAACCTCGAGTTGCCAATCATGCTTACAGCCCGTAGGCAGACAGTAAATAAAGTTGCAAACGAGCTAACACTTGCTCGGCGGCTAAACGCCTCAAAAGAATAATTTTTACAATAAAGTGGGAGAGCCAAAAATAACCCACTCGTTGCCTGGGTTCCGTCTAGTGGTCACCATCGGGCTGAAAGACAGGTAGATCCTTTGTTGCTGCTCCGGTATCTGGCCATACAAAACCAGCTGGGTCAGACCCCAGAAAGAGCAAGTGCCACAAAGGAGGCCACAAAATGAGAACAAAAGCCAGCAAATTAGCACAATAATATAATTACATAATAAGAGACAGTAATTAAGAAAAGCAGGATAAGTGAATATAAAAGTTAATCTTGTACAGAATCGATAAAAAGACAGAATCATATGGAAAAGCATGACAGGATGATATACGATGAGATAACCATGGGACTATTCAGATAACCAGGTTACAACCCGTAAACCAAACAAGGACCGGGGTTGTAACCCTTCGTCTGAACGGAACTTGGCTTCTCCCACCATTTATCGGCAAGGTAAATATAAGAAATCTGGTCAAGTAACATTTTGGAGTGACAATCATTATAGTGACAATCTGGAGTGACAATCCTTCAATCATTCTAGTACAATCTTACAATCAATCAATTCTAGACAATACTATACTGGACTAGACTCCATCCAAGCAATCACGGCCAATCATTGCCTACGGCTTTCTACATTAACTAACTAGGGTTATCGCAGGCCTAATTACTAACAAGATGCAATGAGAATTCTAAGTCCGGTTACCTGTTTGTTACTACCTGAGTGATTCCAGCAAGAAAAGGAAAAGATAGCAGGATATAGCAGACACACTATAGTAAGATACATGTGTCCTAAGGTACCACACTCGACGGCGGGCTGGAAGTGCGCTCATCTCGATGGATAGCAACAAATCCCAAGTATATATATAAGGCCGGGACCAAAGGGGCAACAGGTAACTGGGAAATTCTTCATGAACTATAGTTAGATCTAGTCATTAGCCTAATCCATGTTCAGTGCGAATCCCTGACCGTGGGAAACCAGGGAGTCACGTTCTAGATATGATGCAAGACAAGACAAGTGGATTTAACAAGCAAGCAAGAAGAACCACCCACGGTGTCAAGGCAAGTCAAGTTAAGTTATCAAGATAAATCATGTCAGGGTACTTGTCAGGAGTGCGCCACGACGGGCCACTATCATGTCAGGTTGGTCATGTCAGGAGTGCACCACTACGGGTCACTGTCGTGTTATGCTAGTTCCTTGTCATACATGCCATGTACAATAGTCATTCCAAACATATTAAGCAAAATCAAGTTCATGACAAAAGGTGTAAGGATATAAAATGGGCGTAAAATATTTAATAAAATATCAATATACAGGGCTATAGAAAATCCAAGCTTAAAGAAATAAAACCAAAACTCTAAGAGCTCATGGGTTAAGCAAGGGCTCAAGGGGCAGCGTATGTGAAAAGTCACGCACGCTCAAGGGGCAGCGTAGGTGAAAAGTCACGCACGCAGAGAGAGCAGCATAGGTGAAAAGTCACGCACGCTACAGGGAGCAGGGTACGTGAAAGTCACGCACGCTACAGGGAGCAGCTGCGTGAAAGTCACGCACGCTACGGGAAGCAGCTGCGTGAAAGTCACGCACGCTCAAGGAAGCAGCATACGTGAAAGTCACGCACGCTCAAGGAAGCAGCATACGTGAAAGTCACGCACGCTACAGGGAGCGCTGCATGAAAAGTCACGCACGGTACAGGGAGCAGCTGCATGAAAAGTCACGCACGCTCAAGGAGACACGCTTCCAACAGGAAGCGTACTCAAGTCTGCGTACGCAGCGCTAAGGAGCGCTCGTAGCTCAGTGTGCGTGAGTTAAACAACTCTGCACACTGCTCACAGTCTTCTCCAAACAGCAAGAACACATGGCTGAAACCAAAACTTCAAAAGCTCATAACTTGGCCATCCGAACTCCAAATCCGGATTTCCAAGGCTCCAACTGGAGTGAAACTGAAAGCTCTTCCACATGGAAACATCAGAACTCAAGGAAAACCAACCAAAATGGATCAAGACATGTAAAATCCAAAAATAGCAATAACTTATATCTACATCAACAGAGACTCCAAATCATAAAAACCCAAGAACTAATGTTGATCTCCATGTCCTAAACTAGCAAATGGACAAAGAAAAGAGGGTCCTCATGTAGTGGCAAGATGCACTTGCCTATGGGTGGAGAGTGGTGGAGGAAGGAGAAGAAGAAGAAGGAAATTAATGGTGGTGGTAATGAAGAGAGAGAGTGGTAGGTGAGGATTTTAAAGAGGGGAGTTGCGGTGTGTTGAGGGTGTAGCATAGGTTATGGTGTTCCAATACTCATAAACCAAACCAAACCGAACCACTCCAATAAAACCGAGCCAGGCCAAAACCCCAAAATACGAGAATACCGAAATTCTACAAGTCGAAAAAAATAAAATACATGCCAAAACCCAGATACAAATATAAATACGAAATACGGGAAATACGGAAAAAAATGAGGGTGACAACTCTACCCACCTTAAAAGAATTTCGTCCTCGGAATTTAATCAAGGAGCTAGAGATTGCCACAACAAGCTACACTAAGCACAGGCAACTACACTAAGCAATCAAATCATACAATCATACAATACAAGCAAGGAAGGGAAAACGTAAGGCATAAGAAGGACATTATACCTCACAAGTCAAACAGGTAGGGATAACGTAATCGGATGTCATCCTCACACTCCCACGTTTGACTCTCCCAAGGAGCGATGAGCTCAAGCAACATGAACTAAACTGATAGTCTTGCGCTTGAGGTCTCTCCCCTTGGTCAAACAGGGACACGGGCCTTTCCTCATACGAAAAGGTTGGTACCAATAACCGTTTTTGAATGATCTAGGACATGGCTCGGGTCCGAAATATACCGTTGTAATTAGGACGCATGAAACATGACACGTGCCCGTATAACAACGGCGGAAAGCAAGACAATAGGACACAGTTACCTCTCTGCCGATTCTGGATCTGGGCCTGGGCCAGGGCGAACTGCTGAGGCCTCTGTTGCTGGAAGGCCTGGGCCTGGGACGACAATGGTCCTGGGAACGGAAGCTGTTGTGGTAGGTGAACTGGAGCTGGTTCTGGTGCTGGTCCCATAACCGAGGGACTAGTTACTGTCGACGATGATCTGTTTCTGAACGGACAAGATCCTATCATGTGGTCTGGCGAACCACAAACCAAGCACAATCCCTGAGCTCTGCGGCACTCAGTAACAACATGCCCGGGCTTCCCGCAATGAGAACAACCGGTTACGAAAGGCCGCTTTTGCTTCTGCTGCTGGGGATAGGTCGAGGCAGAATGCTGTAAGGAGGTAACCGAATCAGTCCTTGTAGCTCCAATGGTCAGGGCCCTAGCTGCTGGGGCAGGTGCTGAGGATTGGTTCATCTGGTCGTGACACCGCTTCCGACCTCCGGTCCGGTCCGCTATCCTTCGGGAAGTGTACTCGTGCCTCCTCGCTGCTCGCAAGACAGCATCAAAAGTTCTGTGCTCGAACTGCTCTACTGCCAATATGATCTCCAAGTGGAGTCCTTGCTGAAATCGCTGTGCTCTGTCTAGCTCGGTTGCCACCAAGGTGGGAGCAAACCGACTCAACCTTGAAAACTTGGCCGCATATCCGTCGACCGTCCTGTTCATCTGCCTGAGATTACTAAACCTGGTCTGCAGGTCATATCTAGCCACTGCGTCGAAGTACTTGGTCTGAAACATATCACTGAATACCGCCCACATGACAGGCGTACCCAAACTCGCTGCTTGCATAGCCCACCAGCTGCGGGCTAGATCTAGTAACTGCAGGCGCACCACTGCCACCTTCTCTGCTTCAGGGGTCCTGGCTGCCTCCAAGATAACTTCAATGTCCTGTAGCCAGGCATCTGCAGCAATAGCATCCTCGGTGCCGTCGAAGAATGGAGGGTTCAGGCTCTTGAAGTTGTTGACCGCACTGTTCCCTCGGGGTCCACTTCTATTCAGAGCATCCTCCACTGCCTGGTGTAAGGCATCGCCTCTACGATCCTGGAAAGCTAACAATGATCTGATGAGACCCACCAAAGTGCCATCATCAGGATCTGCAGGCTGGACTGGCTGAACTGGGGGCACTGGTCCCCCAGAAGGCATGGCTCGAGAGGCGGCTTCTGAGGACTGATCTTGATCTTCTTTCTGTTGCTGGGCTGCTGGCTGAGCTCCTTCCGGCTGATCAACAGGAATGATGCCACTGAAGCAATGACATCAGAGATATTAAGGAAGGACCAGGATAGAACAATGATGCAAGCATATTATCAAGTCAGGAATCCAAGGAGTTAAGAAGATACGAGTGGAGATCAAAGGCGAGTACAGATTGAGACATCTATCTGGTAAACCCTCACATTTCTTGATTGACAAGACCTGCATGGGCCACCACTTAAACCATGTCACGCCCCAGAACCAGAATACTGGAGAGCGGGGGCAGACATAGCCAGCTACGTATAATGAAATGGGATCCATCTCACCATACGGTCACGGCTATCTAGATATGTGAGGGTTTATCTACAAGACATCAGTCTCTTAAGGTCATAAATTATCCTATTATCTCAATCTCAACCAACTAATAATAATCACAAGATATCAGATCACCAAATATACAATTATAAGGCGTCCCAAACATTACATATCCAGATGATCATGAAGCTAGTCGTACAAAATATAAGGACTAGCAAGAGTTAAGTCATACATGATCAACCTCGAGTTGCCAATCATGCTTACAGCCCGTAGGCAGACAGTAAATAAAGTTGCAAACGAGCTAACACTTGCTCGGCGGCTAAATGCCTCAAAAAAATAATTTTTACAATAAAGTGGGAGAGCCAAAAATAACCCACTCGTTGCCTGGGTTCCGTCTAGTGGTCACCATCGGGCTGAAAGACAGGTAGATCCTTTGTTGCTGCTCCGGTATCTGGCCATACAAAACCAGCTGGGTCAGACCCCAGAAAGAGCAAGTGCCACAAAGGAGGCCACAAAATGAGAACAAAAGCCAGCAAATTAGCACAATAATATAATTACATAATAAGAGACAGTAATTAAGAAAAGCAGGATAAGTGAATATAAAAGTTAATCTTGTACAGAATCGATAAAAGACAAAATCATATGGAAAAGCATGACAGGATGATATACGATGAGATAACCATAGGACTATTCAGATAACCAGGTTACAACCCGTAAACCAAACAAGGACCGGGGTTATAACCCTTCGTCTGAACGGAACTTGGCTTCTCCCACCATTTATCGGCAAGGTAAATATAAGAAATCTGGTCAAGTAATATTTTGGAGTGACAATCATTATAGTGACAATCTGGAGTGACAATCCTTCAATCATTCTAGTACAATCTTACAATCAATCAATTCTAGACAATACTATACTGGACTAGACTCCATCCAAGCAATCACGGCCAATCATTGCCTACGGCTTTCTACATTAACTAACTAGGGTTATCACAGGCCTAATTACTAACAAGATGCAATGAGAATTCCAAGTCCGGTTACCTGTTTGTTACTACCTGAGTGATTCCAGCAAGAAAAGGAAAAGATAGCAGGATATAGCAGACATACTGTAGTAAGATACATGTGTCCTAAGGTACCACACTCGACGGCGGACTGGAAGTGCGCTCATCTCGACGGATAGCAACAAATCCCAAGTATATATACAAGGCCGGGACCAAAGGGGCAACAGGTAACTGGGAAATTCTCCATGAACTATAGTTAGATCTAGTCATTAGCCTAATCCATGTTCAGTGCGAATCCCTGACCGTGGGAAACCAGGGAGTCACGTTCTAGACATGATGCAAGACAAGACAAGTGGATTTAACAAGCAAGCAAGAAGAACCACCCACGGTGTCAAGGCAAGTCAAGTTAAGTTATCAAGATAAATCATGTCAGGGTACTTGTCAGGAGTGCGCCACGACGGGCCACTATCATGTCAGGTTGGTCATGTCAGGAGTGCACCACTATGGGTCACTGTCGTGTTATGCTAGTTCCTTGTCATACATGCCATGTACAATAGTCATTCCAAATATATTAAGCAAAATCAAGTTCATGACAAAAGGCGTAAGGATATAAAATGGGCATAAAATATCTAATAAAATATCAATATACAGGGCTATAGAAAATCCAAGCTTAAAGAAATAAAACCAAAACTCCAAGAGCTCATGGGTTAAGCAAGGGCTCAAGGGGCAGCGTATGTGAAAAGTCACGCACGCTCAAGGGGCAGCGTAGGTGAAAAGTCACGCACGCAGAGAGAGCAGCATAGGTGAAAAGTCACGCACGCTACAGGGAGCAGGGTACGTGAAAGTCACGCACGCTACAGGGAGCAGCTGCGTGAAAGTCACGTACGCTACGGGGAGCAGCTGCGTGAAAGTCACGCACGCTCAAGGAAGCAGCATACGTGAAAGTCACGCACGCTCAAGGAAGCAGCATACGTGAAAGTCACGCACGCTACAGGGAGCGCTGCATGAAAAGTCACGCACGGTACAGGGAGCAGCTGCATGAAAAGTCACGCACGCTCAAGGAGACACGCTTCCAACAGGAAGCGTACTCAAGTCTACGTACGCAGCGCTAAGGAGCGCGCGTAGCTCAGTGTGCGTGAGTTAAACAACTCTGCACACTGCTCACAGTCTTCTCCAAACAGCAAAAACACATGGCTGAAACCAAAACTTCAAAAGCTCATAACTTGGCCATCCGAACTCCAAATCCGGATTTCCAAGGCTCCAACTGGAGTGAAACTGAAAGCTCTTCCACATGGAAACATCAGAACTCAAGGAAAACCAACCAAAATGGATCAAAACATGTAAAATCCAAAAATAGCAATAACTTAGATCTACATCAACAGAGACTCCAAATCATAAAAACCCAAGAACTAATGTTGATCTCCATGTCCTAAACTAGCAAATGGACAAAGAAAAGAGGGTCCTCATGTAGTGGCAAGATGCACTTGCCTATGGGTGGAGAGTGGTGGAGGAAGGAGAAGAAGAAGAAGAAAATTAATGGTGGTGGTAATGAAGAGAGAGAGTGGTAGGTGAGGATTTTAAAGAGGGGAGTTACGGTGTGTTGAGGGTGTAGCATAGGTTATGGTGTTCCAATACTCATAAACCAAACCAAACCGAACCACTCCAATAAAAACCGAGCCAGGCTAAAACCCTAAAATACGAGAATACCAAAATTCTACAAGTCGAGAAAAATAAAATACATGCCAAAACCCAGATACGAATATAAATACGAAATACGGGAAATACGGAAAAAAATGAGGGTGACTATATTCAACCTTCCTGGCAATGCCTCGAACTCCATTCCTAGCCGTGTCGCAAATTGTACAGATATAAATGAGTGTGATGCTCCCGAATCAAACAATGCTACTGCGGGATATGAGGCGACGAGAATGTTACCTGCCACAACATCTCCCGATGCTAATGCCTCCTCCAAGGACAGAGTGAATGCCTGCCCTCGGCCTCCTTGCTGGTTCCTGTGTTGCGGCCTAGCCTGGTGCTGCTGCTGGCCCCTTCCTTGATGATGCTGGGGTGGTCTATGCTGGTGCTGCTGTATCGGTGGTCCCTGCTGTCGAAACATTTGAGCCTGTGGCATTAACGGACGCTGTGCCAATGGTCTCACTGCTACCGCTGGTCCTCGATACTGTCCTGCCCCTGGTCCTGGCAGAGCAGGAAACTGCTGCACTGGTCCTCCTGACCTCGAATTCATGGGACATGTGGTAACCCGATGATCTGGATTTCTACATATCAAACACAGTCCGTTCAATGCCCGGCACACATCTCTAGTGTGTCCTATCTTCCCACAATAAGTGCAGCCCGCTGGGGGTTGCTGGTTCTTCCTTGGTTGTTGCTGCTGCTGTCTGGGTGGTGGTGCTGGCCCTCGCATTGCCACATCGTGGATACGAATACCAGGGGATGGTGCTGTTGTTCGGGGCGCTGCTCTCCCTCCTCCTTCTATCTGACTGTGAGATCTCTTTTGACCCCCAGTCCTTGTCGTGATCCTTTGAATAGTGATCTCGTGCCTTCGAGTTGCCGTCAACACTTCGTTAAAAGTCTGGTAGTTGTGCTCCTCTATCAATTGCAAGAGCTCAAGATGAAACCCTTGCTGGAACCTCATCGCCCTCTGGCGCTCCGTCGCTACCATCTCTGGGGCGAACCTACTCAATCTGCAGAACTCTGTTGCATAAGCATCTACTGTCTTGCCGGCCTGCTTGAGGTTGATAAACTTCTGTTGTAGCTCAAACTGTGCCACAATGCCATAGTACTTCATCTTGAATCTTGCTGTGAAATCAACCCAAGAAATGGGACGCCTGATGCCTACTTCTTCTGATTCCCACCAATCACGTGCGAGATCCTGAAGTAGCAACTTCACCTGATCCACACGTTCTTCTGCCGGCACCTTAGCCGCTGTCAGAATAGCCTCATTATCCTTAAGCCATGCATCTGCTGAAATAGCATCCTCCGTTCCCTCGAAACGGCGGGAGTTGTACTTGCAAAATCTGGTTGATGCTCCCGAATCTGGCCTCGTCCCTCTTTCCAATGCCGTCTGTAATCCTTGGTTGAGTAGTACATTCTGCTCTTACAACTGAGCGTGCATGCGCTGCTGGGCTAACATCTGATGTTGTTGGGTAGCCATCATTCCTCTCATGATCTCCAGAAGGGCTGGTGTGTCTACTTCCACAGGGGTAGGTGGAACTGTTGGTGGTGGTGGAACATCCGGATACTGCGGTCCAGCTGCTGCTTCTACTATTACTTCTTCTTGGATGGTCTCTTGAGTTAGTACCAGCCCTTATTGCTGACCAACATGGTCTGGTTGTCCGTGTTGCCCTTGTTGTTGTTGTCCAGTCCTGGCAGATACGGTCGAAGTGCCCCTAAGAAAAGGGACAAAGAACAATCAAACGATCGGACAGGAAAGATCAATAAAGTCAAAGGTTACCGGAATGTCAAGTTAGAGTCGAGAGTAACGAATCATGAGATCAAGGGGGAACATGTGTGATTGAGACATCCTATAAATTAAAACACCCCACAAGTCTGAAATCAGACATGCATGGGCCACCACTAAAACCTTGTCACGCCCCAGAACCAGAATACTGGAGAGCGGGAAAATGACTCAGCCAGCTACGTATTACGGGTAGATGAATACCGTATAATACGATCAATGTTGTCTAACCAGACGAGGGGGTGCATACTACATGAAAGTCTTACTATGGTCACTTCACATCTATTGCCTCAATCATTCAAACAAGAAACAGAAATAGAGAACATGTGAGATAAAGCAGTAAGGTGTCCCAAACGTTCAGTCAAAATGTTCTTGATATCTGGCTTTACAAAACACAGCCAGATGATATAGTAAGTATACACAATTGTTATCAGCTGCAGCCTGACTTAGTTACAATTATGCAAAAGTAGGTACAAGACAATCCGACTAACATGTCGGTGCCAAACGGCAAAGTATAAAGTATTTAACAAAAAGAGCGGGGAAGTAAGAAACCCACTCGAGTCCCCCTGCGATCATCCCTCTAGTGTTGACCATCTTGGAGGTAGAAGTAAGCTGAATCCTCGGGAACCGGCTCTAAATCTGGCCATGCAAAACCAGAGAGGTTAGACCTCTAACAGCAAGTACCGCAAGGAAGCACGATATGAGGGATTAAAACCAGTAATGAGAAAATATGATAAATAGATCTCTGCTTTCTACTGGAATTCACATAGTATCACGACACTTCGAACCAACCTCCCAACCAAACAAGGACAGAAGTTGGCACGTCATGTCCTGACATTCTGATCATCTCAGCTAGGTAACAGAGGAGATACAGTACACAAACAAATTAATTTAAACGGCCATTCAACTACTACGGCTTGCTACTGTGAGTTCCAAGTTATCCTGGAATTATGCAATAGGAATTCCTCAGTTCTTACTATGTGCAAGCAAGGCTAGTTTACCCAGTCAATCAATTACGCCAATCATGAATTAGACGAGTCCCAGCGGGACGCCCGTCATCAATATACAATATACAATAAATAATAATAACCAGATACCGCTCCCTGCCCGTGTGGCAGATTTACAGTATCTGTGGGGACCAGCCGGCCTGTCGGGCACTACTAGTCCCAAGAGGGCTGCCATGTAAGAACTCGGGAATCCATTCTCTCTATGCAATCATTATTTTATTTAACTTAGTAGTCTCTACGTTGAGTGAAGTCCCATGCCGTGGGTCATGGTCATTCAAATGAGTACTTTCGTACGGGGTACGATATGCACAACTCTACAACGATACCAGTGCGGTTAGGTTGCAGGTCTTACATAGCGTAATGCAACAATCAAAACTAACAACGGAGTAATCATGCCTTGACCATAAAGTACACATGCTGCTTTTGTAAAATAAATAAATAAATAAATTGAAGCCTGTATGTGCCTGTATGTCAATATTCGGGATCAGCCAGTCGATTACAATAGTTCATAATTAATATGAACGTGTCTCATTCATTCAATTCAATAAGACGACTAGCCAGTCTCTTAGTTCCAACTAGGAACGCATGATCAATTATTAGTCGAAGTAACAGTCGGGGTCACTTCGTGATAAGGCATGAAAGTCAAACTAGTATTAAGCACGATCAAGTCTATAACTAGCAAAAAATAGTTATGAACAAATTCTTGAAGCCAAGGAAAAGATCTACAACTTCCATGTTGAGAGTTAGAAGAAAATCTAGCCACAATTCAGTCAAAATATGACATATAACAGTCAGAAACAACCAAAATAGGCATTATGCGGCCTATTCTGCGACATGCATGCGGACCAACTGCGACATGCGGCTCATGCGGCATATGCGGCCCAACCGCGACACCATATGCGGCTCAACTGCGACATGCGGCCTATGCGGCCCAACCGCGACACTATATGCGGCTCAACTGCGACATGCGGCCTATGCGGCCCAATCGCGACATCTATGCGGCTCAACTGCGACATGCGGCCCAACCGCGACATCTATGCGGCTCAACTGCGACATGTGCCTCATGCAGCCCAACCGCGACATCTATGCGGCTCAACTGCGACATGAGCCTCATGCGGCCCAACCGCGACATCTATGCGGCTCAACTGCGACATGAGCCTCATGCGGCCCAACCGCGACATCTATGCGGCTCAACTGCGACATGCGGTTCATGCTGCAGATGAACATAGAAGTTGACCAAAATTGTTTTGGCCATAACTTCCACAAAATAAATCGAAATCTAACTTTTCAAAAGCCAAACTTTGGTAGAATTAAATTCTCTACAACATGGAACCACTTATTTTCGAAAACAACAAAGTTTGATAGATCAAAACCCTAAAATTTATATAAAAACTAAAACTTAAAACTTAGATCTACACCCAACCATCCATGGAAATCAAGAACTTCAAGACCTAAACTTGTAGAGGATGAGAAGATGAACAACATAGACTAAAAATAAATGGGGATGCATGAAATCCCTCATGGTGTGCAAGATGTACTTGCCTCTCACAAGTGGGTTAGGGTTTGGTGGAGGAGTAAATGTGAATGAATGAAGAGAGAATGAAAGAAGAAGTTTTATATCAAGGTCAAGTGCATCTCCACCATCCATCCTACTCCATCAAATCCTAGCCACCCATTCCTTTCCATGTAAAGCCAAACCAAGTTGGCTCACCATGAACCGAAATGAACCAAGAGCCAAGAAAAAGCAGAAAATAAAATACAGAAAAATAATTAGCATAAAATTAAAAGAATTAAATACAAAATAAATGCATGACAGATACTAAATAAATTCGAGCAAGCGGTATACGTATAAAAATACGCATTTCGAAAATGGGGAGTGACAATAATGCTAGTAATAATACTTCTGCTATAAATTCATTGGAGTTACTCTTTCAGCCTATTTTGGAAGATAGATTATTGCATGTTAGGTGTGCTTGCCACATTATTAATTTAGTTGTAAAAGAATGTCTTGAATTTTTTAGTACACACTTAGAGACTCTTAGAAATTGTTTACACAGCTTGAACACGTCTCCAAGTAGGCAACAAGCTTTTAAAGCCACATGTGCACATTTTAGTATTCATTTTAGAAGAATATTTAAGGATGTACCACATAGATGGAATTCGACATATTTAATGTTGAAATTCGCAATTTCCTTTAAGGATGTTATTACATATTTTTGTAATATGGATCATAATTTTGAATATCAAGTAACTGAAGATGACTGGGTAGTTGCTTCTTCTTTTTGTGAATTTTTAGAAACTTTTTACAAAGCTACATGTACTCTTTCTGGTATTTATTATCCTACTTCTTATTTAGCTTTATGGAAACTTTGTAATATGTCTTACTTGTTTCTAAATATAGAATTGTTCAAATTTTTGACTATGTTGTAAAGAGAATGGAAGCTAAATTCACTAAATATTGGGGTGATGTACCTCTTTTATATTGTTTGGCTTGCATTTTTGATCTTACGATCAAATTAGAGGGTGTAGAGGCTTTGCTAGATGACTATACAAAAAACATGAAACTTAATCTTATGGACTTGAAAATAGAACTAAAGATAGTGTTGGAAAGATTAGCAATGCTTTATGAAGAAAATGTTGTGTCGACCCGACCAACTCAAGCGAGTACTAGTAGTAGCTTAATTTGGCTTAGCCGACCACGCCAGTCGTATACTAAAAAGGAAGAAACAAAGATACTCTTCCCAACCCACTCAAGAGTTGTCTTTATATTTAAGTTCTTATGAAGAAGAAGATGAATCTTCAAATCACTTCACCATTTTAGAATGGTGAAAAAAATACGATAATTTTTTTTCTTCTGTATTTCTACAATAGCACGTGATCTACTAATGGTTCTGGTGTCCACGGTAGCATCGGAGTCTTGTTTAAGTACAGGATCAAGGATTTTGAGCGTAAAGAGGAGCCGGTTGAAGCCAGATATCTTGAAAGCTTGTGTATGTGTTCAAGATTGAATTTTAGCAGATTAAAGAATCTAATACAAGAGAGATGAAGCTGCTGACATAAACGAGCTGAACTTCGAATCGCTTACAATGGGTGAAGCTTCTGGAACCGAGGAGGAAGAGGAAGAAGAATGACTCAAAGGTATGACAAAAAAAAACTTTAAAACTAAACTTAAAAAAACTTGGAAAAAAAAGCTTAAAAACAAGAAACAGAAAAAAAAATATAAAAAAAAATAAAAACAAAAGAATGAAAGAAAACTTGAAAAACACAAAATTACTAGAAAAAAAAAACAAAAAACGAACAAATAAAAATTAGAACAAAAAAAAAACTTAAAATATAAAAACTAATTAATCAAAAAATAACAAAAAACCCTAAACTTAAAACAAATTTTTTAACTCTGTTTATGACAAGCAAAGCTTGCATCGCCGGTCCCAAGTCCAGATAAAAGAGGAGGAAAAAATAAAACAAAATAAATTAAAAAAAGAAAATAAATTAAATTAAAAGAAAACTTAAAAAGAATAAAATAACAAAGTAAACTTAAAATTTAAAAGAGCATAAAATTTAAAAAGAAAACTGAAAATCATTAAAAAAAAAACTAAAAAAAAAATGACCGGACCGACCCGCTGGACCGGCCCGAACTCGGCCCGCCCGAGCCCGCAACCCAGCCCGCCCGCGAACCGGACTGGCCCGGCCAGCCCTACCCAAGCCGGGTCGCTGGGCCGGGCTAGGCTCAGATCCTTCGAACCGGGCCGGACCAGGCCCGGCCCGCTGCTGCCACCGGTCCGGGATGTGCCCAGACCAAGCTGGGTTGGATCCGGTTTTTTTGGGGCGGTCTGGCCCGGACCGGCCTGGGTCACACCTTGAAAAGTGACTCGTTTAGTTTTGTTTTTGTGTGTTTGTCAACCTCTGTTGTGTTTTTTGTGACCACATGATTGAAGATGTCGACCATCTGTTCATTAGCTGTTGTTCACCAAAAACATTTGGTCCAGTCTGAAAAGTGCTTTTTAATTTCACAGATTATCCTATATATATAGAGGCAGTTGTTAAAAGACATAAAAAAGAAAAAAAATTCAGAAGCGGGAACAATTTTGATAGTCTTATTATATACAAAGAGCGATTGTCAAAATTTTGTTACTTGTAGTTTGTTCTCATCCTTTTTTCTGAGCCATAGGTCGCACGTTGGGATATAAATATAGGCTAAATAAAACTGAAGGTGGATTTAAGCTGGTCGGTCCTAAGAGAAAAAAATGTCGTAAGGGTTGTCCAAGGAGGAGGGTTATTGTCCAAGTACGAAGTCTTGTTGGACTTATCCCTCGACAGGCCTGGAGAGTCGGGTTGTCCTAGCCGCGTCATAGGTCGCACCTTCAGATATAATCATAAATATAGGCTCAAGTTGGATTTAAGCTGGACTGATCGTAAGAAAAACAAATGTCGTAGAGGTTGCCTTATGCAGGGCCGGCCCGTGGGCAAGCCCGAAAAGATCCTGGGTTTGGACAACCCCCCTACTTGGGGCAACCCCCCAGGCCCCAAAAAAACAAAACCCACGTAGCCCTCAGCTGAAGCAAATGAGCCCAGCCGGCCCTATAGTCCTCCGCTGAAGGAATGATGAGTAACAAAATTTTGATTCTCAAATGAGTCAAATCTCAAATTCTCAAATCCCTATTTTTTTTCCTCCTCCCTGCTGCTGTCTGCAGACTGCCGAAGCCTCTCCGCAGAAGAAAAATTCCGCCCGGCCGCGCCCAACAAGGTCAGCAGCTGCTTCTTCTTCTTCTTCTTCTTCTTCTTCTTCTTGCTGCTGTCTGCCGACTGCCGAAGCCTCTCCGCGGAAGAAAAATTCCGCCCGGCCGCGCCCAAGGTCAGCAGCTTCTTCTTCTTCTTCTTCTTCTTCTTCTTCTTTTAATGGACATAATTGGGTGATTCATTTAGGTTGTTATTCTTGTAATGGACATATAAGTCCTAATGTCGACCTGTGGTTGTGGACAGTGGTCCTGTGGATGGAAAACACTATTAGATTGTTTAGGTTGTTAACCCATGTGTGAGCAATTTTATTTTGGCGCAGATCAGTACTACTACTTAACTATAGTTGGCAAAGTCAGTCAGTACTGGGTTCACATCCTCAACACATGAGTTATTGGATCATGTAAGGTGAGCTTGATCACACTTTGTTGCTAGTTTTTCTTGATCTGTTCACTTTTTTTTTCCTGTTAGATTTATCATTTATGAACTATAGATGTTTTGGCTGCATGTGATCTAGCTAGATTTGGATGATGCATATTAATTTGTTGGAATTTGAAGTGGATGATGTACTTTTGGGAGTGCCATAGCTGATTTAGTACTAGGATTTATGTCAGGTTGAGTTTGATTGTTGTTCTATTGGTTTTTCCTAGTTTTTTTGTGTGTGTTTCTATTGATTACTTTGCTAGATTCATGAAAATTTTA
Organism: Iris pallida; assembly: GCA_029216955.1. Lineage (NCBI taxonomy): Eukaryota > Viridiplantae > Streptophyta > Magnoliopsida > Asparagales > Iridaceae > Iris > Iris pallida. Next base: position 2,752,673 of record JANAVB010042219.1, on the reverse strand, counting down.
ATTTAGCTAGGTTCTGGACCAAACTAAAAGCATCATGTAATCTTGATATTATGATTTTTTTTATCAATATATTTTTATTATAATTTTTTTAATAAGGGTCAAGGGGCAACCAAAATTAGCTCCGGCTAGGGCAACCCATACCCCCGGGCCGGCCCTGGCCTTATGGAGGAGGATTACCAAGTCTAAAGTCTTGTTAGAGTTATCCTTGGACCGGCCATGGAACTGAAATACCCAGTATATGTTTCTTGGTTGTTAACTGTATCAAATATAAGATATATGACATTATTTTTTGTAGATTCAGGGGATACTACTAAATATTCTTTTTGTTAGTCCTGAATACAGATCTAAAGAATGGAGAGATTCAAAAAGGTGAAGAGTTTTCAGCATGACACAAAGTCTGCACTCTTGCCAACAACAGGAGAGAGGCATAGAGTCCTCTTGTGAGACAGAAAGTCTACACTCTAGCCAACTCAAAGGAATCACTAATTAGTAAAGATTACAAACTGACTTCAAGAAAATACAAAATACAACAATAAAGTGGAAAAGTGTTTCCCACTTTACATTCGCAGATGCTACAATGAGGTAGAACGAGAAACACAAAAGAAATACAAATGAAATCTCCTTACTGGAGTGAACAAGTCACCGGTGCTCAAAGAAAGATTCGCCATATATGCGATTTGCCCCCAGGAACCAACAAGTTCAAGTATGAACCTTTGGAACACTCTTCGTCACATTCAGAAAGACTTCGAAACTCAAAATGAGCTAGAGAATCTCCATGCGCGCATGGACTGACTGTTGCTGCTGCTGGCACATGGACTTGCTGGAGTGGGATTTAATTGAATTCAAATTCTCTCTCTTCCAACTCTTGTAAATGCTGAAGAGTGGAGCTTTATTTATAGAGTCGGTTGGCACTCATGCGCGCATAGGAATGCCCATGCGTGTAGGGGCACATGTCGACCAAATCCCATAAAATTTGGGTCCATGCGCCGATACAACAACGTGCAGTGTGCTGTCAGAGCCGCAGTGCACCGCATGCAGACAGCGGGATCTACGCTTGTGTTCCCAATGCGCATACGCCGCAGTGTACCGCACGCTGATAGAGAGAAAACATCGCTGGATGCTGAACGCTGACAATGCCGCTGCGCACCGAAAGCAACCACACGCATGTTCCTAGCCGCAAGGCACATGGCCGCATAGCACATGGCAGCAAATGCGTAGGTCTGCATATGCGCGCATATGTGCCTGACCGTATAGCGCCAAACGCATGCGCCCGCATACGCCACGAGCATGTGCAAGCAACCGTGACGATGCTATCGTGCTAAGTGCAAAGTGCGTCATCAAAGCGCCACTTTGAGCCCTTCGTCAGAGCCTGAGTCTGAGTCGCTTAGCTCCTATGGAACCTAAAGATAGTGACAAAACAAAGTTTTTTTTTTTGTGATTTAAACCCTCTAGGAAAATCAAGCCACATGGGCCACCACACCCCATGTGCATAATCCAACACAATAATACTTTATATTGAGATATACACTTTAGTGTTTTTCCAATGTGGGACTAAAAATTCCCAAAGGAAAGTAAAAATACCAACACTTTTCGCGAGTATATGCTATCATGATCACTAATCTTGGTTCGAGGCTGAGTAGTGGACACTGTTATCTCTTAATCTGAGTTTTAATCTGAGTGTTCAAGAATGTTGATTTCATTAGAGATTTTTTTTATATACCTATTGCTTTCTCCATTTGATTACTTCTTTTTAACTTTAGAATTGGATCTTCCTATTTTGTTGCTTGTTTATGATTCACTACAAGAAAAAAAGGCTTTTCTTGATGGTTTTTTCCTGTCAAGAAAGGGGTATCTTGACGGTTGTGGATCCGTCAAGTAGGCCAGAGTCAAGAAAAGTTCTTTCTTTTCTTGACGGTCGCTGGCAGAGCTTTTCTTGACGATTTTTTGCCGTAATATAAAGTAGTTTTCTTGACTATTTTTAGCCGTCAAGATAACAGTTTTTAGAAACCGTCAACGTATGTGAAAACTTTTCTTGATTTCGGCCTAGATGACGGTTATTAGCTGTCAAGAAAATCTTCAATGAAAAGAGCAGTTGCAGCAGGATTGGATTAATTGTTGACGTTTTATAACCGTCAAGAGAAGCTAAATTTTGTATAGCCAAAATTTTATTTATAATTACATACAATAAATCGAACACGCATAATATCAATAATCCAGAAGATATACATACATCAAATAGCTGTAATATCCAAATTTTATATTAACAAACTGTATTGTTCATACACCATAAATTTCCAACATACATTCAACCACAAACATCCAACACACGTCCAATCACAACATATCCAACCAAAGTATATAGTTTTTGTACATCTTAAACATCCAAAACTGATATTTATATAACTAGAAACAAAATATGTAGCAAATCCGGCCGAAGCACATCCCTCCCATATTCACAACACCTTCATTTTCCATGTAGTTCCTGAGAGAAGAGAAATATATTTAATAATTATATGCACATGTTTGTATAAACTGATATCAATTAAGAACAAAAACTCTAAAAAAATTAGCTTATTTCAACTGAGAATAAGATATATGACAAGTGTTGTGAGAAATAAAAAAATTCTAAGAATATAGGAACATCAAATTAGAATAAAGGCTATGTCCAATGGATAGAGACAGTAAGTGAGAAGTTACATGTAGTTTATGTAATTCTAATTCTAAGAATCGACACTTTTATGCACAAAATTTACATAATAAATAATTAGAAAATCCACAATGTTCTTGCTGGATTATGAAACTGGAATCCACATATAATTAGAGAAGACTAAAGACAACTTTTAAAATATATGACAAATTTTAACTTATTTCTGGTTGTTGAATACTCTCAACTTCTAAAACATAAATAGATATTGCCATCTCTCAAGGCTTAAGGGCCTGTATGGTTGCAAGCATAGAAGGAAATCGGAAAGCAAAATATTTTCCAAGGATATCTCATATTTCCTTTTTTTACTATCTTATAGTAAAAAACGAAAACAATGTTTCATAGATACAACTTCAGTCATATTAGAGAAGGAAATGGATATCATCATCTGTTGACAGAAGAAAATAACTCATATATACATTTGAAATAAAGGTTTTTATAGTTATCCTGAGTTTCTGGTCAGAAAATTAAAGAAATTCTATAGTTATACAAGTTAATTTAGTTTATGAAAGTAAAAGTTTGAGCATGAATATCATCAGCCTGGTTAACCAGAGTCAAAAGGCCTACACTTCAAAGATTCCATGATAAGAATTCTATTCCTTGAGAAGATTTTGCAACTTAACATGTATTCTAAATCAACTTCTAAAATTGTGTATAGACTATAAATATCAATAATCTTTAATATAGATGAAGTCCATACAATATAACAACTAAATGTGTAAAGTGTACTTCATTTAAATAATTCATACCATAGTCCCTGTGAGCTCCATTGAATGTGTCCATAGAGCATATGTGATAACTGAGAAATAAAGAAACAAAAATCATGTAAGTCCATTTTTCTCGTTTATATTTCCAGAAACAAGCAGCAAAGCTACACTTGTTTTGGAACACATGAGCAAAAATGAAGGGCAAACATTCTATCAAACATCTTGCACACAGAAGAAATAGGAAGGCAGCTAAGAAGGATGAGTAAAGATGCAAATAAAGACTGGAATTGTAAGTTGTAGTATGATGCAGTAGGACAAATATGCAAGTAAAGAATGACAAATAACCAGGTCTAGCTAGTCATCAACAGAATATAAGAAACATTCTTGAGGCACTAGGAGCAATAATATGACAGACTTAAGGCACTTGTTCCCACAGTACATTATGTTTAACCTTCAGATAAACTATTAGGGACAAATTAATCCCAAGAACGACTGCTCGAGTGTGTTGGCTCGACTTTGAACAGTAGCTTCAACTTTGAACAACACTACTTATTGAATGGTGTTTGGTATTGAATCTCATAGGAACAAAGTTATAAATGAAGGTTTTGATAGTATGACAAGAAGCTAAAATTTTAAGGACATTGAAAACTATATTGTATCAAGAACTCAGAAATAAAATGAAGAAAGTACACAACTATCATCAGATCTCACTACTCCACTTCAGCCAAATAATCGTCGATTTCAGCATGAGTGAGTACTCTGCAATAGGAAAAATGAAGACGAGATTATTTTATCATGGTTGTTGTATTGTTAATTCTAACTTTCTAGTAAATAGAATTCAAAATAAAATAACAAATGTCTGGGGAGAACCTTCGACAGTATAAAATCTATAGGCATGTATGTTCATTTGCCTTGGCTGCTGTATTTTTATGCTGGCGAAACAAATCCTTTTAAATCATTCAGTATCAGAAAGGTTTTGTCAAGAGAAGCAACAATGGTGTTTGGTATTAATAGAGTTAAAAGATATGATTATATATATCTCTTACTAGGACATGACAGCAAAAACTATGCAGAGGTTATTACTGAAATGTTGGTGAAGAAATGCCACGTTGGTAAAATCGGTATTCTGTTGAGCAGTAAATTTTCATCCTAAATCAACTACTAGGCAGTGTAAAAATTACAGAATATCAGGATTATATAGCTTAAATTGCTTCCAAAAAGATAGCCAAAAGAGAGGATACCTTCATGTAACAGGCAATATGCAGAATATAATACGTACAACAAAGTAAATGACGGTCTATAGATGCCATGAATACATGTATATGCCTAAGTACAATATGTAATAAAAATAGGACCGCGAAGGGAATGTTTACAAAAAACGACATAGAGGGTCCACTTTCCTTGAACAAATGACTATACTTAAATACCTAAAACACCCTCCTTTCCCCAAAACCCAAGATCAAATAATTAGGATCAAATATGTATAAGGTTGGAAAAAAAAACTTCTAGTTAAGGAAAACTATTTAGCCCACGCATACCACAGTATGTTATAGTGTGTGTTTAAGATACAAGAAAAATAAGAGAACTCAACTAAACTTCAAAAAATTATTATGAATCCTTGACAATTGTTCTAAGAGAACACTTTTGACTTTACGCAGACACCCACACAGGATGCCAGTGAAAAACTACCACTCAAATGATGAAACTGTTGAGCAATGTTTCCATGATTGATTGACAGATAACTTTGAACGTCCTAGTAATGTCTATACAACTGCAGTGGACAAGCCTTATCTGGGTTATTTCGTTTCTTGCCTAATATCCTAGTGCACTTGTAGACTAAATGTTGTGTCATTCAAATAAAGATGAAACATGATGTTGTAAATAAGTAAAATGGTATAGTATATTCGCTCAATGGACAAGAAACATACATGAACTTGCGATCAGCACCAATAATTCCGATCTCAATGTCCTTGCCTTAAATTTGCCCTTCAAACCTACAGGTTGAAAAGACAATATCAGATTCTTATACAAGGTAAATGAGAATCTCTTGAATATAAATGTCTTAGAAAGCTAAAAATACCCTTCTTTTAGAGTTAAAATGGCAGTGTGGACAGCATCAAGCTAAAAATACCCTTCTTTTGCGTCTTTCCAAGTTGAAGCTGACATTGTTTTCGTTCATAGAAAACCAACAAGTTGAAGATAAAAATGCCTTCACTTGTTGGAGGGCACGACGAAGCTGAGCTCCCACATGGAGGAAGACTCCTCCAAGGGGAGGGCGAGGGAGGTATCCCACAAGCCGACGATGGAGGCAGAGCCGAAGTAGAGATCGTCGATGAGGTTGACGCTGGGGGACGAGGGAGTCGGCAGCGAGTAGTCGAGATCGAGAAGGGGTTAGGGTTTTCCCCGTCGAAATCGAACTCTTCTGAAGCAGATACAAATCTAGGGTTAGGGCTTGGGAGGATGACGATGAGGGGGAAGGAGGAGGGAGTCGGCGGCGAGTAGTCGAGATCGAAAGGGGGTTAGGGTTTTCCCCGTCGAAATCGAACTCTGCTGAAGCAGAGACAAATCTAGGGTTAGGGTTTGGGAGGAAGACGATAACGATGAGGGGGAAGGAGGAGGGAGTCGGCGGCAAGTAGTCAAGGTCGAGAGTGGAAGCCATTTCTGATCTCCGCAGAAACTCAAATCTAGAATATTGAAGAGAAGAATGGAGGAGAATGAAGAGAAGCATGCGGAGCTCTCGGGGATATAGACCTTTCTTTTAGATATTAGACTTTCAGACAACCGTCAACATAAATCCCACAATAAAAAAAATTCAAAAAATTTACCATAATGGCAGCTGAAAAAATCGTGACAACTTTCTCGCATATATATTAGTTGATGGTTATTATGATAACGTCAATATAGAAAATATATTTTTTTTTTGACGGATCCTTCGAAACCATCAAAATATATGCTATAAAATTGCTAAAGTGATAAAAAAAACTTGTCTTCTCTCGACATAAGCCTAAAACCGTCACGATAACCACTATTGTTGACGGTTTTCGACGACCATCAACTTATAAACTGTCAAGAATCGTCATTTTTCTTGTAGTGATTATTAACAATATATCTTCTAGTTTAGGATGATGCTTTCACTCCGAAAGACAAAGGACTGCGATATCAAACTGATCGGGAAATAAGAATGAAATTGAGGAGTTGGAAATAACTCTAGACAAGTATGAAAAGCTCAAGGATCCGGGGAAGGAGATGAAAGCAATTAAGCAAGAGATAAAAGAAAACATGGAAGATGACTCCGCTACTTGATTAAGCATGTGGAAGTTAGTTTGTTTATTTTTTTCTATGTCCTAAAGACATTCTAGTTTTCTCTTTATTTTAGTCCCACTTCGAAAAAAACATAAAGGAGAATACACCATTTCCCTATAAATATATAATCTCCCCCGCATTAATAAATTAATTACATTTAGTTGATCCAATTTCTCAACATGCTATCAAGAGCCAAAATATGTTTTTGGAGCTAACCTTTGTATGCCAAAATTATCTTCTCCCTGAACCCTAATCATAACCCCCACCATTTTCTCTTACCCCCAAAATCCCAGCCCCTCTACTCTGGTAAGCACAACCACCCTAAGTCTAGTTTCTCCACTATTCGATCATCTTCCCTAACCACCAAAACCATAGTGCCTCATTAACTAGTCACAAACACTTCCTAACCCTAAATCCTACCACCACCAAAACCCTAGTGACACCATTAACTAGTCATAACCACCGCCTCACCCTAAATCCTCCAAGTTGCCGCCTAGCCCTAACTCCTCGCAGATGCCATTAATTATCTTGCCAACGCCTCTAGACGTTGTTCTAGACATTGCCAAGGCACCTTTGATATGCGTTTCAGTTGTGCATATATTACTAGACGTAACATACATTTTGATTATTAATTTAATAACGTTGTTGATCATATTTAGATTATTTTTAGACAATTCACGTAATAAAGTCCAAAGAGTAGGAGCATTGGATATTTATACTATTATGTGATGACTTCGATGGGAGTGAATGTCATAAGCTCTACATTAACTTTATTTCCTGGCCGTTGGTTCATAAAAAAATACTGGTGAAACCATATAATTCTGTATGTTCTACATCAAACTCATATGATAAGCGCAACTAGTCTCAATTGTTAGTGTAGTTGATACGATAACAAGGTTACATGTGCTTAGTTAGTTGAATGAGTTCACTAAAAGTCACCAACATTGATTCCCTAATAGATTAAGTATGCTAATGTCAATAGCAACATCATTAATTCATGCCAGTAGTGCAAGTGATCTTTAGACCTGAGGCCGTTACAGTACCTTATAAGTTTGCTACAACACTTTGACAATGGTCTTTAGTGAACAAAAGGTAGTGAAAGAAATAAATTCTAGTGAATCACTAATTAAGATAGTATATGACCAATAAAGAATATGTGACTCATAGCATATGTTGTGGTGAGTAACGTCCCATGTGGCCCGACATGTTACCCTTAGAAATGCTTGTGCAAGGCGATGTGTGAGTAGAACGTCCAACTCGATACACATGAACGATAACATACATGATCGAAACACATAGTTACTACGATGAATACAATCGACATATTATTTATTCGTAAGTCTAGTCTAGACATAGTATCACAAAAAGACTGAATTGTATGGTAATTGTACATGGATAACTTTTTAAGTGGATGTGATTATACTTTCTTGTACCATATGAGGGCCTTGACACACACACTTCTAGAGTGTTCTAGAAGAGTCTAGAATCGTTTAAGAGATTGTTAAAGAATGTAAGACTGATCTAGAATAAGGATTCCTAATCAAAGCTATAACCCCTTGATTTTCAAAATTCTAATTTTTATTATATTTTTTCAAAATCCTGATTATTATTTTCCCAAATTTCTATTCTCTATTTATTATTTTATTGGTAATTATTATTTTGGGAGATTATGAATAGGGAATGGCAAAGTCGTCAATAGTTTGAGTGGGATGGCAACCATTGGTAATTTCTTAAAATTTCTTAATTAGGGTATGGCATAGTTGTAAATATTAGAAAAAGGAATGGTTTTATTATTAATTGAATAGGAGTCCATAGTGGAATGCTTAGCAACTAGGTGTTTGCCATTAAAATCTTTTGATGGAAATTTCAATACAAACAGAACAGTGTTACGTACAATGTAGGACTTAGACGTAGTCCTAGGAGTACACTTTTGTTTATCTGGGTCCCTTGTGCCGATGGAGCGAGTGGTAATACGTTGACTCCGTTGACGATCTGACGACGGTTATCGGTTCTCTGAAGGTCTGAGTTGCTCTGGGTGCTGGAGCTTGCGGAGAGGAAGAAGACGTTGAGTGTCTGTATCTGCCTCGGTGGTTGTACGATGTCTCTGTCTGTCTATGTATGTTCGTCTGGAAGAAGGAGATGATCCCTCTATTTATAGTCTGCTGGCTGGCTGCTCAAGCGCGCATATGTAGGATGCGCCTGGACGCGGGGACGCCACGTGGTGATTGCTGATGGAGGCATATGGACGATGCGCCCTGATTGAGGAGTTGAATTCTTCATCCTACTATTGTGAGCTGGCACGTAGCAGGGAGGAATCTTTCTGTTGCTGAGATCTTGGGTGAATCGAGTCAAAGGACACGTGTCGTAGACCCATGGCTCGGAGATCTCGGATTTGACGGGGAATGATCTGGTAGGATGCGCCTAGGATTGGACGCATGAGGAGACATTGGCTCGTAACCTGTGGGAGTCACGAACCATTCGGGACGCATGGCTTTTGAGGCGCATGCGAGGCTTCAGTAGTTACTTTACTTATGTCTTTAGGGATCAGAAAAAAGTCTGAGGCGCATGCAGAGCTTTGGGCGCATGGCTGCGGAGGCACATGCGAGATGGTTGGACGGCCACGTGGTTGTAACCGTTGGAGGGAAGTAATGATGATGCTGACGTTGGCGACGCTTCGTTTTCTGAAAAAGCTGTCGACTGTTCAGTCCTCGAGGAACGTGCTGCCAACTCTGTCAGGTTTCGGCATTTAATGTTTTTGACAGGTGATAGACTGTTGAGTGGGCGCATTGATCGGCGTTCCACTAGGCGCATGGGGCCGTATGGGGGCGCATGCTTGTGAAGCGCTTGGTGTTGAGGCGCGTCTATGTGATACGCGGTCTGACCGGCACATCCACTCCGCATGACACGTCTTTTGGTGCGACTGTTACGTTCTTCGAGTGCTTTAAATAGCCGTTTTTTTGACTTGGCTGAATTCGAAGCGTCAGGTTCATCCATTTAATGCAAATTCATTGCACGGGATTCGGAGAGCCAGCCACTTGGTGCATGGGTTTGATTTGCCCGGCCTATAAATAGTGGCATGGAGAGAGTTTGTTTCTCGTTCTCTCACGTCCTTCCGAAATGAACTTGTTTACTCGAGTGCATTCTGTCGATGAGATGCTCCCGAAGGTGAAGATGCGACGCGTTGTCCTCATTGATACACTTGAAGGTGACTGTTACATCCAAAAGTCGGAGTCGAAGGCTTCTGAGGCAGGCGGAAGGTGCCTGTTGCATCCAAAGATCGGGATGCTCGAGCCTCGTCTCCGTTATGCGAAAAGAGCCGCAGATCGAAATTGCGGTACTGCGGCTTTGGAGGCTCTTTCTTCTGTCATAGTGGGTGTTGCCCATTCTGGTTGTGTTGAAAGCTGCTCCTTTAGCCGCGGTTTCGATTGCGGTCTTCCTTGGTCTTTGGAGGCTCTTTCGAAACCTCCTCTGGCCACAGGTTGATTTGCGGTGCTCTTCTCTTCCTCGATTTGGGGAGCTCTTCCTCCAACTAGAGGGTTGATTGCCACCCTCGTTCTGCTCAATAAATGCTTTATTAGTCAAAGCATTAGATTGATGAGCCTGGCCGGAAGGATGGCACATAACTGAGCTGCTGAAGGGATGCACATAACTGAGGATGCACATAACTGAGCTGCTGAAAGGATGCACCCGGCTGAGGGCGCATGGTAGGATGCGCCTGACTGAGAGCGCATGGTGGCTGCTGCGCCTGGCTGTAAACTTAGGGTCTTTTCTTTTGTAGAAGTTCTCCTTCGTACAGCCTTTTCTAGACATGTAATAGACTTTTATATATAAATAAAAATCCTTTTTCAATGTCTATAATTTTGTTTTGCTGTGTCAAGTACTTTGTCTGAGCTCCCTGGCACATGTAGTATTTGGCGCATAGGATTTCTGATCGTAAAATTCCATGCTTCTACAAGACCCCCTTCAAAGTTTTCAAAACTTTTTTGTCAAGTTTTGGAATACTTTGAATAAGAAGCATGGTGGTTGGGGCGCATGACTGTTCGGGCGCATGAATACTCCGCGCATCAGTGATGGGGCGTATGCTCCTCTCAGTTAATGCAAATGATAACGCCTCGATAACCAAGAAGATCAATGATAATCTTTTTGGATTTATTTGCAGTTATCTCCTCGCAGAACCCGAGGCGGCGGTTGAGGTCACACTTCATCGGTTCACGCGTGCGACTGAGCCTATAAATAGGCGTGAAAGTGAAGAGAGAGAGAGAGTTCTAGCCAAGATTTGATTTCTCTCTTTACTTTTGTCTTTTAGAGTTCTTTTTTGAAAAACCCTAACTTTCTACTTTCAAAGAATGGCTCCCAAGACTCCTCGCGGCGGTGCTGGCAAGGGACAGGCAAAGGGAAAGAGCCTGTAGAGGCTGCCGCGGCTGATGTTCCCCGTCCGTCTGCCGACGTTCGGCCATCGGTAGTTGGTGAGTTTCATCATCCTCTTCCTGTACCATACATACACCGACGCGCATGGACCTTGAGTCCTGATGGTGCGCCGAAGCTCCACTGCTGATCTGCGTGGGATGCACCGAAGCTCCATTGCTGACGCGCATGGGTTTAAGCCCTGAAGATGCGCCGAAGCTCCACTGCTGACGCGCATGGGTTTAAGCCCTGAAAATGCGCCGAAGCTCTACTGCTGACGCGCATGGGTTTAAGCCCTGAAGATGCGTCGAAGCTCCACTACTGACGCAAATGGGTTTAAGCCCTGAAGATGTGCCGAAGCTCATTTTTAGACATGTCTGAGCCTGATGCACTTTTGATGAGAACGAGGCTCAGATTCTTTTGTTTCTAACATCCCTGAATCTTTGCTTTCTTTGTTGAATCATCAGTGTCGATGACTGTCCCACTCTTGAATGAAGTGCTTCTGGATGCTGCCCTCTGCCAGATGGGAGTAGATTACGATAAGAAGGTGATAAATCCTGCTCAAGCTGCTATTATGCTGGATCAGCCTCCCGAAAGAATGACTCAAATTCGGAAACAACCGCAGGGGTTCCTCAAACGGATGATGGAGTGTGGCGTTTTGAAATCTGCCACTTCTTATAGAGTGACTTTCCTGAAGCCCGAGTTCCTGTTTAGGGACCGCCTTACTTCTATTGAAGCAAAGGTGTTGAAGGTCAAGGAAGATTGGTTCTTTACAGCAAGAGGAGTGCATATGACTGTTAAGCAACTTGAACGTCAATGGCCTTTGACAGCTTTCTGTCGTCTTACTTCCAAGAGGAGGATGTCTTGGGAGCTAACCCCATCCCAGGGGGGAGCGGTGACAGGTATCATCAAGATCGACTCTACCTCCGATCAAAGGGATACTTTGGCCGCCGTACGGTCTGGGCCATCTTTCACCTGGCGGACTCTACATCCTGGGAGCATTTACAGTGATGTTCCCATCAATACATTTGCCTTTGGCACCTCGAATTTTGCAAGTCGTATGCTGTTGATGGAGCGATCATACCCGAAAGGTGAATTTTGGGTAGAGGGTTGGTGTCATTATGTTTCCAAATGGGACAAACTGACACTCTGGATCCTGTCGTGGTTTCAAACTGAACTCCGAGAGATTGGGCTGATTGCCGCAATCCGTGCTACTCAGGCAGGCATTGATATTAACAGGCATATGTTCCTCGTGCTCCTGGAGATGTTTAACACCCAGGCCGGGACTTTCTTCACTCCGGTGGGGGAGCTGGGACTCGCACTTCATGAAATGTACGAGGTATCAAAGCTCCCTTGGGGATCAGAACCTTATAAGGAATACTTCCCGACCAACGAGGAGTTCCAAGTCCCGGGAGACAAAGCTGAAGAGATGATGGCCGTCTTCAAGGAAGTGGCGAGTCATCATTACTATATATAGAAGAGGGATAAGAGCGGGTCACAGCCTCATGTCACCGCCTGGAGGGATTACGTCTTCAAGTACGACAAGGAGGATCCCTCTTAATTTACCACTCCACCAGCGCTTTCCCGTAGCGAAGTGCTCTCCGAAATGAGCAGGTTAGGTAAGAAGAATCCCCGAGAAAACGAGGATCGGGAGTCGGATGAACGCTCCTATAGCTGTTTCTAGCACCTTACTCATCTGATGTCGTCGAAAGTAGTGTTAGCTGCGTATCTGATGGTTTGGCTTCGGGATTACGTCTTCTCGGGCGGGTCAGGCTCTGTAGAGAGGGTGACCCGGAACCTAATCCTGCCAGCAGTGAAGTTGGTTTTTGGCCGGCACCTGGCTCTACTCCCCGCGATGGTGTGTAACCTGCTGCGAGGTTTACGGGAATTTACGGAAAATGTGGTTCATGATCGCGGTAGAAATGACAACTTCCCACGTGCCGAACTGCCATTTCACTATTTGATGGGGTGGTTAATTTTGCACCATCCCAATGTAATGAGTCCGGGCTCGGAAGAAGATCATAGAGCCGGAGATGCATTCCTCCGCCGTTTCCACCAGAGGAGCTGGTTGCATTCTGGCGTTCCTGTTTGCAGGAAGGTTTTATCCCGCCTTCAGGGGTGGGAGATCACCAAAGTAGGTCCTGTCTTTTTGGGTTTTGAGGCCAATGAAGACTTAATGGATTCGGGTGAAGATGCCACCACTCTGCCTCCATGGGGATTCCGCTGGTTGTAAAGTATCCGGCCGTCCCATCTGGTGTACCGGAACAGGAACCAGTGTTACTTGGAACTGTATTTACCGAGCCATTTTGCACGGCAATTTGGTTATGCTCAGTTGATGTTGGATAATCCCAGTATCAACCTGGGGTATACTGGAAGCTTGCTGGATGGTGCACGAGCTTGGCATTACTACAATGCCGGATATACCGGAGTTCGCTTAACGCTGCCCGTCCAGAATCCACGATCGCCGATTCTTTTCTCGGCCGCCAAATTTTACTGTGTTATGGCTGCCATGCCTCCCGGATATGATAGGGAGACCAGTCTTGTTGTAGGTACCCCGTTAGCGGTGACCGGGAACATATTGGCGAGGGCTCGATCGTACCGTCCGCCAGAGGTGGGTTATCGAGGTGCCCCTGCCGTATCCACATGGGGTCAAGCAGAACCCTCGATTGATCAACCGAAAAGACGTGCGGATTCAGAGGCTGGCTCTTCTACATCAAAAAGGCAGAAGAAGGCATCGTCACCGACTTTGTCATCGGACTCAGCACCTACGGAGGTAAGGATGTCCCATATAGTCCAATTCAGGTTCCACATTTCGTGTGACTTATGCTTTCTTTTTTGTAGGAGTCGCTCAAAAGGAGACCCCGTACTCCAAAGTCTGGTGGCAGCAGGCCAAAGGCGATGGCGGGCTCATCTGAAGAGCGTATTCCGCCGATTATGATGTCTCCCATGGAGGAGAATACAGATGATGTCGTTGTTGTGGAGACTTTAGCATCTCCAGATTATGTTAGGAGGGAGGCTGAGGATGCAGCAGCTTCCGGGATGGTGCAAGCTGCCGTGGGGGACTTGGACGTTGAGGGTCCTGCGGGCACGGGGCTTCCTGATGAGGAAGTAGAGTGGAGTTCGTCGTTCAGATGATGTTCCTCCAGAGTTGCATGAGTCTGTTGCGGGGGCAACAGACGTGATAGGAACAGAGGAGAGGGTTGATTCTCCTTCCTGCCATGATGAGAGGAGGTCGGTCGTAGCGTTGCCGAGCCCTACTCCGAACTCAACGGCGGAGGCTGAGGTGGCTACCGATCGGGAGGTAGCGACAGATCCTGTCCCTGTAGAGGGATTTGATGATGAAAACGAGACTCGTCTGCCGGTCTTGACCCCAGGAGTGAGTCAGGAGACAAGTGTTGATCTTCCCGTTCTGCCAGAGGGGGAATGTCCCGTACCGCCTGCTGATAGTGCGTTGGGGACTGATGAGGTAGCCGCTGACGTCGGTGGTTCTTCCGAGCTTGAGAAGGGTAAGGGTTTAGCGAAACCCTCTGTTGCTCCTTCTACTTGGGGTACTATATCGATGCCTCTTTCGGCTCCTTCTGTTCTTTCGGCTCCTCGGGCTAGTAGTCAAGCACCTGTTGATGAAGAGCATGTTGATGCCGAGGTTCCAACCTCACAGGTTGAGGCAGGCGGGCCTTCTTCCGGTCCGCTGTCTAGAGTAGCTCCTCCGACTCCTGCTATGACGCCGCAGGTGTTGGCGGATGCAGATGAATATGTGAAGTTCATCATCGAGGCGGTATATAAGATGCTGCAGAGGGGCGTATCGGCAATAATGGATGCCAATGGGAGTGTCACCCCCATTTCCTGTATTTCGTATTTATACTCGTAATTTGATTTTGGCACGTATTTTATTTTCTCGACTTGCGGATTTTGGTTTCCCGTAAATGGGTTTGGACCATGGCTTGGTTTTATTTTGTAGAATTGGTTTGGTTTGATTAGGTTTGGTTTAATATGAATTGGTACACTTTAACCTACACTCTACCATCAACACAACACACCTACCCTCATTATATCTCTACCAACCTTTCTCTCTCTTCTTTATTCTCCATTAACTTCTTCTTCCTTCTTCCACACAACTCCCCAACCCATAGGCAAGTGCACCTTGCCATCAAATAAGCACCACTTTTTATTTGTTCATTAACTAGATTAGGCCATGAAGAACAACTTTAGAACTTGACATTTTGTGATTTGGAGCTTTCATTTTTCTAGATCTAGGTTTTTACCATTTTCGAAAATCCTTGGTTTTGATCTATTAAACTTCGATTTTTGCATGTTTTGATGCTTCCATGTGGAAGAGAATTCGATTTTACTCAAGTTAGAACTTTGAAAATCTAGATTTGGTTTTGATTTGACAAAGTTATGAAGAATTGAAGTTCTTGGTGTTCTTGGACCTGCTCTCGGCCAGGAAGAACATCCCTCTGCCTTGCACTCTTTAGCGCATGGTCGATTGCGCACCCCCGGCCTGTGCTCTTTAGCGCAGGACCGATTGCGCATGACCTCAGCCAGTGCTTTGCGCTGCGCTGGATTGCGCCGGCGTAAGCTAGCCATGCGCAAGCCAGCCATGCGCAAAGTAACTTCTGCGCAATCCACCCATGTGCAGTTCACTCCTGCGTAGTCTGTTCCTGCGCAATCCACCCATGCGCAGTTTACTTCTGCACAGTCTGTTCATGCGCAATCTGTCCCTGTGCCCTGTGCCCCTGCGCACTTGGCACCCTGCGCAACTGACACCTGCGCAATCCAACCCCCTGACCCCTTGCGCAATCCATTGGCTCTTGGAGTTTTGGTTATTTCTTTAAGCTTGGCTCTTCTATAGCCCTATATATATTGGTATTTTATTAGATATTTTACGTCCATTTTATATCCTTATGCATTTTGTCATGAACTTGATTTTACTTAATATGTTTGGAATGACTATTGTACATGGCATAGTATGACAAGGAACTAGCATAACACGACAGTGACCCATAGTGGTGCACTCCTGACATGACCAACCTGACATGATAGTGGCCCGTCGTGGCGCACTCCTAACAAGTACCCTGACATGATTTACCTTGATAACTTGATAGTGGT
The DNA here is from genome assembly GCA_029216955.1 of Iris pallida. Lineage (NCBI taxonomy): Eukaryota > Viridiplantae > Streptophyta > Magnoliopsida > Asparagales > Iridaceae > Iris > Iris pallida. The sequence goes on along the minus strand of JANAVB010042219.1, from coordinate 2,736,446 downwards.
CCGTGGCGGCGCACTCTTGACTTGACTTGACTTGCCTTGACACCGTGGGTGTTCCTGCTTGCTTGCTTGTACAATCCACTTGTCTTGTCTTGCATCATGTCTAGGACGTGACTTCCTGGGTACCACGGCCAGGGACTCGCGCTAAATTGGATTAGGCTAATTATTAGATCAAACTAGAACATGGAGAATTCCTAGTCACAGGCAATCTCGTTATCTGGGCGCTTTAATGGACTTGTAGCTTGCCGACGAGTAGAGCACATTTCCAGCAAACTGTCATGTGTTGCACCCTCTAAGTCACCTAAGGGTACATTTGTCTCCCGGGCAATGTACCCACCTATAACTCTCAACCCGCGGAAGGATAACTGGATAGTCTGCAGGGCTTGGGACTGGAAATTCTCACTTGCATCTTGTTAGTAATTAGGTTTGTGATAACCCTAGTTAGTTAAAGTAGTAAGCCGTAGTATTTGTTTGGCCGATTGTGAATGAATGGTGTCCAGCCGTGTCTAAGTATTGTCTAGCTCCAGTACCTGCTATCTCCTGAGCATGTTTGTTTTACTTATCTTACCGATAAATGAGTAGAGACAGTGAGCTATTCAGGCGAAGGGTTACAACCCCGGTCCTTGTCTGGTTTAAAGATTGTAACCTGGCTCCCGGAATGGTTCCACGTCCCTAGTCGTTTATCACCCTGTGTACTTTACTACTTGTACTTCTTTTATTCTTATGTTCTGATATGCTGGCTTTTGTTCTTATTTGTGGCCTCCTTTGTGGTACTTGCTCTTTCTGGGGTTTGACCCAGCTGGTTTTGTGTGGCCAGATTTTGGAGCAGCTTCCGAGGATCTACCAAGCTTCCAGTCCAATGGTGAACACTAGACGGAACCCGGGCTACGAGTGGGTTTTCCCTTTTTGATTCACCCACTTATATGTAAATTTATTCTTTTGAGGCGTTTGCCGACGAGCACCTGTTAGCTCGATGCATTTTTACTTACTGTCTGCCTACGGGCTGTAAACATGATTAACAAATCCTAGGGTTGATCATGTATGACTGAACTCTTGCTAGTCCTATCATTTTGTACGACTAGCTTCATGATCATCTAATATGTAATATTTGGGACGCCTTATATATATATTTGATGCTCTAATATCTTGTAACTCTGTTAATTGCTTGAGATTGAGACAATAGACTTGACCTTAAGAGACTGCTGGCTTGTAGTAAACCCTCATATCTAGACAGCCGTGACCGTATAGTTGAGATGTATTCTATTTCAATATACGTAGCTGGCTATGTCTGCCCCCGCTCTCCAGTATTCTGGTTCTGGGGCGTGACAGGGAGCTTTGCAACGGCAAAAACTCTGGCACTGCCTCACATCAACCTGATCCGTCTCCACCAGGGCCATGATCATATGGCCGACATTCTGGAGGCCTCGGTGGCCGAGCTGGACCAGCGGCTTTCCGAGTTTCAGTGTATCCAGCGAAACGATCTCTCCGTCCTGATAGACGCAGAAAAGGAGAAGTTGATCGTTGAGACTGAGTCCTCTTATCAGGCCACCGTGAGCGTCTGGGAACGCGAAGTGGCTGAGATTGAAGCTGCAGTGGAACGGTTGTCTCAGTCCACGCAGGAGAAGGTGGAGTTGCGAGCTGCGTTGGACGCTAGTATCGCGGAGGTTGATACCCAGATTCGCCGCCTTGAAGACCAGCGGGCTCGTCTCCTATTAGATGCTGAGCGTGTCTAGGCTGAACATGTAGCATTTAAGAAGGAGGAAGCAGCTTTCACCCACCGGGCTCTTACCCTGGCTCAGCAGCGGCAACAGTTGGATGAGAAGCATGAGGATGATACTTCTCCTGAGGCCATAGAAGCGATGCGTCAAGAAGCTGAACGCCGGATCCTGGCGACTGTGGAGACTCGGGCGACAGACTTGAGGCGTCGGATTGAAGAGCTTTCGGCCAACCCCGGAAATGTTTAGGGATTGTAGTCTCTTCTTTTTGTGTATTTTGCAACTCTTTACTGGAGGTGTAATCCTTTACTCTTTTTCAAAAAATAAAGAATACAAAGTTTTTGTGGTGTGTTCATTTTTGTTGTCATGAACTTGATGATTTGTGTGGACCTATTATCTTTTGCGCACCTTGGTTTTTAGGTACAGATAATAAGTTTGAGAGAACCAACATGTTTGCTCAGAGGTGATATGGACGTGGCAAATATGGGATTCAAATGACGGAATCTTCCTACTCAGAGGTGTTATGGACGTGGTAGGAATGACTCTAGGGAATACGCAGAACTACTCAGAGGTAATGTGGACGTGGAAGTTCTGCGATCAATGTACGGCAACGCAGGGGTTGTTTGTACGGGATGTTTACTCAGAGGTACTGTGGACGTGGTAAACATGATGGGTAGCGTAGTCTTACGGAGTGTAAGATTCTGCTTTGTAGGGCGTAGGAGGACAACTCAGAGGTGATGTGGACGTGGTTGTCCTTCTACTGGAGGATGCCACGGAACAGCTGGGTTCCGGAAGCATATGATTTTGTGGAAGGGAATTGTATGTGAGCCCTGATGATTGGGTCCACTGATCCTTTGTGGAAGTACATGTCTGAAAGATGTCAAGAGTAGTACTTCTTTAGGAACTTGCCGTTGATGGGCATCATGAACAAGTCCCCATTGGGTTTAGCGAGGCGGTAAGCACCGTTTGAGTATACCGTCTCTATGATGAAAGGTCCTTTCCACTTGGACTCGAACTTTCCTGGTGTCTTGTGAGTCAACACCATCGGCCTCCTGACTGCCAAAACCAGGTCGCCTACTTGGAAAGTCCTTTGCTTGACCTTCTTGTTGAAAGCCTGTGATATACGGGCTTGGTAGAGTTCAATGCGTTGTTGAGCTAGGAGACGCTTTTCGTCAAGTGCCTCCAGTTCTCGCAGACGACGACATTGATTGTCCTCCTCTGTGCGTTGGTTTGTGATTGCTACACGGAGTGAGGGTATCTGGATCTCGAGAGGTAGTACCGCTTCGCTCCCGTAAACAAGGAAGAATGGTGTGTTTCCTGTCGGGGTCCGTACCCTTGTGCGGTAGGCCCAAAGGCATTCGCCGAGCTTTTCGTCCCAGTCGCGTTTATTGGATGAGACGACTTTTTTGAGTAGCCTGACGATAGTCTTGTTGAACGCCTCGGCCAATCCGTTTGCTGCCGGATTGTAGGCGGTTGAGGCCACGTTTTTGAATGCGATTCTTGTCACAGAATCTGCTGAAAACATGGCTGATGAACTGAGGATCGTTATCGTGGATAATCCTCCGGGGTACCCCGAAACGGTAGATGACATGGTGCTTGATGAAGCTGATCACCCTAGAGCTCTTCACTTCCGCCAGTGGAACTGCTTCTGCCCATTTGAAGAAGTAGTCGGTGATGGCTAGGATGAAGCGGTGTCCTCTCAATGAAGGAGGGGTGATCGGTCCTACAATGTCCATACCCCAAGCTTCGAAGGGCCAAGAGGCGACTATAGGATGTAGTGGTTCTGATGGTGTATGGATGAAGTCTGCGTGAAGCTGGCACACATGGCACTTTTTAGCATAGTCGACAGCGTCAGCGGCCATGGTTGGCCAGTAGTAGCCCATGCGTCGCAATCGATCCTGCAACTTAGGGCCAGGTTGATGGGCTCTGCAGGTTCCATCGTGAGCTTCTCGAAGGGCTTCGGCTGCTTCTTTGTTGGACAGACATTGCAGGAGAAGTCCATCGTAGGAGCGTCGGTACAGCATTTTAGTAGCTGTATCGTAGTAGAATCGAAGGGAGCGCCTCCTGACTGAGACGGCTTCTTTCGGGTCTTCTGGGAGAATTCCGTAGACAGCGAAGTCGATGAACGGGAATCTCCAGTCTCAGACATTAACACTAGAACTTGTTGACATGGCATGGGCCACTCGTGAGCACAGGTTGTTTTTAGGACAGACCAAGTCTCGACCAACTACCATGACGTAGTATTGAGTCCCGAGGGGTGCTGCTAATGAGGCTGCGAGGCCAGCCAGAGCGTCAGCTTCCAGATTTTGTAAACGAGGTACATGTTCGATGAAGAACTTGGTGAAGGTTGAAATGATGTTCAACGCAACTTCATGGTAAGGGATCAGGTCTTCATGGCGAACTTCGTATTGCCCTCTGATCTGGTTTACGACGAGTTTTGAGTCGCCGTAGGCTTCCAGATGATTCACCCCCAGTTGTTGCGCCAGCTGGAGTCCCATGATGAGCGCATTGTACTCGGCATTGCGGAACGAACACCATGTGGTATGGCATTAGCAGGATCGCCCATGTAGCTAGCCGGGAGTTTAATGATCCTGGCTTCGTCATGAGAACTCTGAGTGGATTGACTCGGGAGATGACATGAATTGTCTGGCCCGAGACATAATGGCGAGTCTTCTGGATGGCAAATACCAATGCCAAGCACTCCTTTTCATCGGGGTTGTACCAGTGTTCGGCCCCGATCAGTGTTCTACTGAGGTAGTAGATAGCTTGCTCATAGCCTGTATCGCTGTTCTGAGCCAGCAGAGCGCCGAAGGAATGATCCATGGCACGGACGTAGAGGAAAAATGGTTTGTCGGCGACGGGTGCCACCAGGACTGGCGGGCTCGTCAAGTAAGCCTTGATGTCATCGAAAGCTTTTTGGCATTCCTCTGTCCAGATGTAAGAGACTCCTTTCTTCATGAGCTGAGTGAAGGGTTGACACTTTCCGGAGAGGTTTGCTATAAACCTCCGGATGTATACCAGACCCCCCTGCAGGCCTCGAAGTTCTCGGAGGTTCGTCTTGGCTACCCCCAGCTATGTTCCGGAGGACTTCTTCGTCTTCGAGATTCGGATCCGCCGGGGCTAGACTACCCTAAGCTAAGTTTTGGAGGACGCCTTCGTCTTTGGGAGAAGTATCCGTAAGGGCCTGATTACCTCCAGTCCTGTCTTGAAGGACTTCTTCATCTTCGAGATGCAGATCCACAGGGGCTAGACGACCCCAGCTATGTCGGGGAGGCTGACTTCGCCTCGAGGATAAAGATCCACCCCAGCTGTGCTTTGGAGGACACCCTCGTTTTCGGAAGGAGGATCAACAAGGGCTTGACTACCCCCAGCTTCCTCCAAGATCTTCTTCCTCCCCCGGGTGCCTTTGAACACTCCGGAGGACGAGATGGTTGTCTTAGTTTTCCTCGGCTGGCACTTGGACGAGGAATTGCCAGTCGCCTTTCGGACTGACGAGGAGTTAGAAATTATATTGCATGAAGCAACCTTTAGTTCTGGCTCCTCTTTTGTTGACACCTTCTTCCCGAGGCAACGTCGGAGGGGTATCGATGATTGCAGCCGCTGGAACACCGACTGTCTTGGTGGGACTGCTGACTTGCAACAACAGTTGATGGTGACTACAAAACAAGTGTGCCCTGTGAGGGGCGCATCGTGCTTGTCAGTCGACTCTCCTGACCGGCGTTTGTGAGTGATCACGTTACGCAGATCGTTGGAGGAGAGTGCCACCTTCGCAACCCCTTCAGGCGCGTGGCAAGGCCAAGCACCGGGGTGGTCAAGTGAATGCTGCGCCCCCTGATCCAACACCAAACAGGCGCTCAGATCAGTAGTGGGAGAACAACATTTAGAGTGACTTGAACGAACCTCAGACGTACAACCAGAGGAGGCACGGGAGTTCTAGACCACTGGGTTTGCCCTGCTCGACTTGGTTGCAAACGCAACAGGTACGCCCAAGTGAGACAAGGACTTTGAAGGTCGGCTCGTTTCTGGCACAGAAGCACCTGAGTCTACCTTATACAGCTTACCATCAGCAGCGTACATGATTGTGAGCGCATGCTTCTGGTTTGCTGCTGGCATAGCACGTTTGGGGCGCATGGCCCGTGCTGCCTTGGACTTCTTCGTACTAGGCCGCTGGGCGCGTAGTACTCAGAATCCAAATTCTCCTCGCCACTACAGCGAGTGAATCTGTCAAAGACAGAGACCTTCTGTGGCGCATCGGAGGTGATGCGCGGGGCATTAGCTGCGTTCCTGCTCCATCGACGTATCTTCCTTGCCTAAGAGGGAGATGGCTGGAGAATGTGGTCAGCTGCACGTTTCTCCGAGAGATGCGCTGTACCGGTGGGCACATCTTGGTTGCTGAGGACGTCAGCAGGAAGGGAAGGCTGGATCGGCGCATCTCCTTCGGTGGTGGTGCCAGAGGCGTCGACCTTGTGCACCCAGATTTAGCGAGTCTTCTTCGGCTTCGGCAGCCGCTTCGAAGGACTCGTACTGCCTTCAGAGATGAACTCCTCATACGCTTATTGATTGAGGCGTACGACCAGCATCTTGTGGAAGGAGCCCACCTTCACGTCGTCGGATTGCGACACAGCTTTCTCGGTGGAGAAGAAAGAGGTCCCCAGCAGTATCGCCAGCTTGTTTGCCATTAAAATCTTTTGATGGAAATTTTAATACAAACAGAACAGTGTTACAATGTAGGACTTAGACGTAGTCCTAGGAGTACACTTTTGTTTATCTGGGTCCCTTGTGCCGATGGAGTGAGTGGTAATACGTTGACTCCATTGACGATCTGACGACGGTTATCGATTCTCTGAAGGTCTGAGTTGCTCTGGGTGCTAGAGTTTGCGGAGAGGAAGAAGACGTTGAGTGTCTGTATCTGCCTCGATGGTTGTGCGATATCTCTGTCTGTCTATGTATGTTCATCTGGAAGAAGGAGATGATCCCTCTATTTATAGTCTGCAGGCTGGCTGCTCAAGCGTGCATATGTAGGATGCGCCTGGACGCGAGGACGCCACGTAGTGATTGCTGTTGGAGGCACATGGACGATGCGCCCTGATTGAGGAGTTGAATTCTTCATACTACTGTTGTGAGCTGGTACGTAGCAGGAGGAAGAATCTTTCTGTTGCTGAGATCTTGGGTGAATCGAGTCAAAGGACACGTGTCATAGGCCCATGGCTCGGAGATCTCGGATTTGACGGGGAATGATCTGGTAGGATGGGCCTGGGATTGGGCACATGAGGAGACTTTGGCTCGTAACCTTTGGGAGTCACGAACCATTCGGGGCGCATGACTTTTGAGGCGCATGCGAGGCTTCAGTAGTGACTTTACTTCTGTCTTTAGGGATCAGAAAAAAGTCTGAGGCACATGTCTTTTGAGGCGCATGCAGAGCTTTGGGCGTATGGCTGCGGAGGTGCATGCGAGATGGTTGGACGGCCACGTGGTTATAACCGTCGGAGGGAAGTAATGATGATGCTGACGTTGGCGACGCTTCGTTTTCTGAAAAAGCTGTCGACTGTTCAGTCCTCGAGGGACGTGCTGCCAACTCTGTCAGGTTTCAGCATTTAATGTTTTTGACAGGTGATAGACTGTTGAGTGGGCGCATTGATCGGCGTTCCACTAGGCGCATGGGGCCGTATGGGGGTGCATGCTTGTGAAGCGCTTGGTGTTGAGGCGCGTCTATGTGATGCGCGGTCTGACCGGCGCATCCACTCCGCATGACACGTCTTTTGGTGCGACTGTTACGTTTTTCGAGTGCTTTAAATAGCCGTTTTTTTGACTTGGCTGAATTCGAAGCGTCAGGTTCATCCATTTAATGCAAATTTATTGCACAGGATTCGGAGAGCCAGCCACTTGGCGCATGGGTTTGATTTGCCCGACCTATAAATAGTGGCATGGAGAGAGTTTGCTTCTCGTTCTCTCACGTCCTTCCGAAATGAACTTGTTTACTCGAGTGCATTCTGTCGATGAGATGCTTCCGAAGGTGAAGATGCGACGCCACTACACCAAAACACTTAATTTGTAACACAACTTTTTTTAAATTAGTCACGGTATTATTGTTACAGGCTTGCAACGGTTATAACCGTGATAATAAATACACAACCGTTACAAAATAAATCTAATTTTAGAATATAATCATTTTTATATTGTTTGTGACACTAAAAACCGTGACAAAACACAGCAGAAAATTGAGATCTCAAATTTCCCGTACACTTTTTTCACGGTTACCTCCCTTCTTTCCCGCACACTTTTTTTTACTGCTCTTTCCCCTCTCCATTTCCTGTGAAAACCCTCTCGAGTTTCTCTCTCAAGAGAAAACCCTCTCTAGAGTTCCTATAGAAAAAACCCCTCTCCATCACCCTCCCTCGAGTTCATGTGAACACCCTCGAAAAGTTCCTCTCCAACACCCTCCTGCCAAACACGACGCGCTGCCCCCCTTCATCACCTGCAAAGAGTTGAAGGTAGTCTTCTCTCTCTCTCTCTCTCTCTCTCTCTCTCTAGATGCTGCTGCTTCCCGCTATCTCTTTGAGGAAGAGAAATTTTTTTAGGGTTTCACTCTTCTCAATTAGGGTTTCCCATGGCATGGTTAGCTTCAAAATTTGGGTTCCTGGCGGTCCTTCTCGCCCTGATCGCAGCTGGGAGCGGCGAAAGATCCGGTCTGGAAGCGTACATGACCCTTCTCTACGGGGACGAGTTCCTCCTCGGAGTCAGGATTCTCGGAAGGTCGATCCGGGACACGGGTTCGGAGAAGGACACCGTCGCTCTTGTCTCCGATGGCGTTTTAGAATTTGCCAAGAAACGCCTCCAGGTTTTAATTAATTTTTTTCTGCTGATCATGCTTTGGTCATAATCATGTTCTTCGATGGCGATTCACTGAGAAATTTATATTTTCTGATACGAGTTAACTAATTGGCATAGGAATTTTTAAGTGATCCTGTTTAATCTGGCATAAATTTCTTACCATTTTGTTCCAGCCGGGAATAAGACACGTTGCGATAAGGATACGATGACAATTTCGGCTTACCTCTAGTGTATTTTGGAGTTACTATGTCGGATCCGACACGACCTGATGTAGACATGTAGCCTGAATGAAAAAAAAAGAATACACAATCACTATATATGTGCATCCTAGTGTGTTTGGGAGTGTTCATGCCTGTGTCCGAACTCTACCAATTTCATAGTGTCCTTGATTCGAGAATGCATTGTTGATTATATTAGTTACCCCTGTGATTTATAGAGGAAATTGAAATGTTGAACTCAATCAAGTATATAAGTTAAGTGTAAGAAAATAAATTTATTCCTTCCTACCAGCTTATTGTTTCAAGATGTATTCATAGCTTAGAAGGATTTTATCATACTGCCCGGTCCAAATATATGATGTCTAGTTGACATGTGCGACCATCTACATAATATATAACATGCACGAGTCTACATGACACGTGCAATCGTGTGATTGATCCAAAACTATGCAATAGTGCTTATAATTTCATAATATATATTATTAGTTGTCTTTTATTGATATAGTCCACATTCACCATTCATTTGAATTGAAGGATACTAAAATTTAAGCAGTATCAGGATCAGGTAGCACCCTTGTGTACCTGTTGTAGTACTGAGAATATATAATCCGTGTCTTCTTTAATACACATGTTCATAATTTCTCAGAACTATGCGAAAGTTTTACATTTGATCATTTATTTTTGCTGTTTTTGTCTTTGGAATTTGGATTGTTCTGATAAATGAGAACTAGAATTGAGAAAGTTGGGTTCGATTAATGAGAACTGGAAATGCTTATAACTTTTCTTGGGAGAAGGCAATTATACATCTTCTCGAAAAATTTTGTTGTCTTGTGTTTCATTCAACAACTTACGATAGATCTTTGTGTTATAGAACTTTGTTCCAAACATATTTTTCATTAGATAGTTTAAAAAAATTTATAACAATTTCCGTTTTTCTTGATCAAGTGATGTACCTTTGCAAGATGAGGTTACAATTCCTCCAAAGCTCTTCTATTGGATTCTCGAGAACCAAGCAGCTCTTGGGGAGAAGGTTCTGGAGAAATGGGGGAGCGACCTCCCGTTCTTGTTTAAGGTTCTTGGTCCTGGGAAACCCTTTGTTTAATGCTTTGGTCTTGTTCTTACTATTTGTTTTTTAATGATTCTATGTTTCTTATATTTTAATCTTTTGGTAGGACTTATAAAGTAACGTGGAGGAATTTTGTACATGAGAAATAGCTTCTTTCTGATTCTCTTGTTCTTTTTGCTTAGAAAGGCTGCATCTTTAGCTCGTTTTCATGGTAACTGAGAATAGTCACTATCGATTTTTGTTGTTGTTCTTCTGTTGAGAAAGAAGCAGCATCGTTGGTTTTATTACTGTGAAGGTTTATGTCAATGTGCTAAAGATTGTCGTATGAAAGTGATGTACATTGAACTGCAGTAAGATATTGCTAAAGTTTCAATGTGGATACTCTTTCAAGAATCTTTTTCACTTTATTCATCAAAGAATTAGATTTTACTCGGTTCATTTAGATAGTTTATGGGTGTGATTGGGTTCATGGATACTGGTGTTATACTGAAAAGAGAAGGAATCTGACTCGTTCCTTTCATTTTCTTAGATTACTAAAGTTTTAAAGTTTTTTATCTTGTTTTTTGAGTAGGTTCTATTGGTGGCCAAGGCTTTATCAATACAAGCACATCGAGATAAGGAGTTGGAAAAGATGCTTAACAGGACACGCCCAGACCTTTACAAGGACTCAAACCATAAGCCTAAGATGGCAGTAGCCATCACAGAGTTCAAGGCTCTCTGCGGCTTTATCAGCATCGAGGTATGTCTTGCTTTTTTCTTTCTCTTGCTGAAGCAGGAAGTTGTTACATATATTAAGTAGAATTATGAAGAACATATGTAGTTAATGACAGGATATTTTGATCCTGAATTTGGATTTCTGTTTGTGGGTGGGGAAGAAGTTGATGCTCATCTGCCACATTCTTTTGAATGAACAGGACAATCAGTAACATGGCATATCTGGGAATAAGGACAACCGAACAACCTTCAAGTTGGTCCCTTGAAGTTTTCGTCCTTGGACCTTGCCAATGTCGGGGAGGTTCTCTACTCGCCTGCTTCCACATCTGGACTTGTAATGCCTACAACTAGAATGGGCTCGTCCGGTGCCCAATTGTTGTTCAAATAGTTTTCTTCTTCGGTAGCGACATTTTGTTGTTGTTGAATCTCTCGGTAATTTCTATCCCTTTTTGTGATTAAATGTTTGTGAACTATGTTATTTTCCAATATCTATTTTACTTATCAGTTTCAGTAGTACTATAGTTGGTGTGGGTGATTCAATATTATTTGAATGGGCAGATTCTGAAAGGATATCTTTAAATGTTAGACAATCTTATTACTTGTGAAGCTTTGAGAGCATCAACGGTAAGACCTGGTTGTCCTTATGGAAGAAGGACCATGCTATCAACTCTACACCATGAAACCTCAGCATCTTTGTTACCCAAGTAATTAACTTCAACCTGCATGTTACTTATTTCTTATCATGCTTGTACTTCAAATTGTTTGTTAGCCTATAGCATATGATCGCTTCTGAAAACACTTGTGCAGGTCATATGGTTGAGTTCAGATAACTTCCAGGTGACCGTTTCTTGAAACTTAATAGACAATTATGATTACTAATAAATTCAATTTGTTGACTATCTTCTCTGTGCATGTTCTTCTTGCAGCCTCTGTCATTAGTAAGCCTGTACTACCCATAAACTGCATTATTTTCTATTTCTCATACTTGTTAGTTCTCAGCTTCATTTACTTTACTACTATATATTAACTGAGATCACTTTGGTAATTCTACTTGGATTTTTAAGCAAATGTTAAGTCTTAAAACCTGAAACTTTTTGATTACTTCCAGGTGAAGATCTTGATGTCTACACCAATGTGAACCTGACAACTGGAAATGCAACTAGGGACACATTATTTTGCAAATGATGATAGTTGATGTATGAAATTGTATCTGAGAGGTTCCCCAACATGTTGTTTTAGTGTGTAAGATTCTAAAGTCTAAACATCTCAAAAGGTTGGCAACGAGACCTTTGGTATAGGAAGGGAAGGAGGGATCAAATCCCAAGGGGGCAACAATGACTGTCTTAATCATAATAATAATAATAATAATAATAATAATAATAATAATAGTTTGATCTTGAAATTATTCGCTCGAGCTTGAGCTTAAAATTATTCACCTGACCTCTCAAAATTATTCACCCGAGCTCAAGCTTGAAAAGTGTGTTCAATCTTGATTCTACTAGGCTTGTGACCAACACGACTGAACTAGAAAGCAGCTCATGAGCTGCTTGACTTGGGTTTGAGTCAAGATGAGTATAATATTGTACATGTGTAGAGGGGAAAGCCCACTATGCCGTAGCTTGGGTTTGTTTTGTATCAACACTAGAAAAAGCAATCAGTTTTTGGCATTAGGTTTACGAGTATATAAACTTGAGTGGGGTACTCAGCCCTTACTCCATTAGTTGTGCTTTTCAGTGAACTCACAAGCTGGGATTCCTATGTTGAAGCTCTGTTCATTAAGGAAATTGAGCTAATACTCACTTATGGTAGTGTCTCCTGGAATAAACAAAAGGTACAAATTTATAAACTCATAATGTTCAATGGTTTTTATAAAAGAATGAAATGTATGATTACTATAAGGGACTGTAAGCCCTTAGATGGCAGCACTCAGTTAGAAAACAAATCAAAACAGTAAAATAACCTTTGCTTATGATCATTTCATTACTTACTCAGGGGATGCTATTTCCAATAAGGGGAGATGTGAAAACGGAAATGAGCATTGAAAGTGTTTTTCAAAGGCCAACTGAGACATTGTTTGATTGGATCAATAAAGAAGTTGACATGAAGCATGACTGCTCCTATTGTCCAAAAGACCTGTTTGTTTACCGCTTCAGATCCATGAAGCATGACTGCTCCTATTGTCCAAAAGTCTTTCTTTGGGTTAATGAAAATTAAGTTCTTTGATACAAATAGAGCTTACCTACAGAAAATCATTGGAGGTTGCAATTTCTTCCTTGAGAACAGACTAGGTTGCCAACTCACTTCCTGGACATTGGAATAATTGTCGAATCTGTGTACCTCCTGGTTATCAGCATAATTGCTGAAGATGACCACAGTTTGGTCAGCATAATGCAAAAAAATAAATATCCACACAGTTGAGATTGGTGACATGCACTCATAAGTATTGTTTGGCCTTTACCGACAATAAGGTGGAATATCAGTATGTAACAATCTGTTGACTATATCACTATGTTCATGTCTACCCGGACTGGTGTTATTGAAAGCTAACGTAGCCTAATTGACTTTCAGGAATGCTACCACCTTTTGCAGTACAGTCTGATGAAACTAGAATAATGGCAAAGCACTGCACTACTGGTATTAAGTTGAGGATTTCTTCTGAACGTCTTATACTCCTTGACACCCAGGTTAAATGAAGTTAATTTTCTTTTTCCATATATGTGACTTCATTGACTTATATAGTTAATATTTTGAATATACCAGTGTATAAAGACTACTTATTCGAATTTGACATGCTTCTTTATCTTGAGAGTATATTTTTGTATGCATAGTTTTGACTGGATGCTTATTATGCTCTTTTGTGATTTTTTTTGTCTCTGTATCTTGTGCTTGCCGGGGAGACCACTTAGCTTCTGGTTTTACTTGCTTGGAGAATCAGATGATTTTAGAAACTGCTGTGATAGGATAGATATTGACACACACACACACATGTAGTTGAAACATTTGAATTTAGGAACTTCAGTTGGCATCTGGTTTGGGCTTTTTCTTCTTTGTCAACTTATTCGGAATCTACTTCCTGATTATTTCTTGTGTAAGCAATGTGTCTCAAGTTTAATTTGAGATAGTGCCAGGGGCAAACACTAAATTGGCTCCAGTATTTTGGTATAGAAATTTTACAGTCTTCTACTATAAGGTTCTATCCTCAAATATGCTCTCCATGTTAAATGTTAGAGAAGTTTTTTTTTTTAGTACTTGTCATGTGACATCTTGAATATTGCTGGAAATGCCCAATTACCATTAGTGAAAATGCCCAATTACCATATGCCTTCTAAGAACTAAATTTTATTGTGTTTCTTTGATAACAGATCTTCCCATGGCAAGGAAAGCATCTCTCAAATAGTTCCTTGAAAAGAGAGGATCGGTAAGGATACTCACCCTAGTTGGGTAAAATAAAACTATGTTGTCATTAATGTCACATCACTAGCATTCCATTCTTTTTATTGCTAGCATCAATGCCAAGGCACCATAGCAAGTGAAAGACTCTTCGAAGGATTCTCCTGCAAACTTGGCCAAGGTAGTGGAGAGCCAGCCATGGCTCGGGCTGAAATCGAGTATGAGCTCAGAATGAAGCTGAACAAGTCCTCACATTTTTTTCCTATCACTTTGCTCTGTATAATTGTTATTGGACCCCCCATTTATACTAAATTGTGATCGAGACAAATATTAGCATAGAACTATTGTATTTCAATGAACCTCCATCATCGGAGATGATTTTAGAACATTGTTCATCCAATGGACTTTGACGTCTTCTTTGTTCATCATTTATCTCTACTAAAAAATCTATTGTATGCTGGTATTAAACATGAAATGTACTATCTAAATAAAAAAGCTTACAGTTTTAGTGGTTCACATTCTGGTAATATAAAGGAAAAACTATTTTTTTTCAAAAATAAAAGATTTTTATCACGGTTATTACCGTGACCAAGTTAAATTTAGTCACGGTTTTTACCTATCCCTCACGGTTATTACCGTCACATAAATGAACTTCTCTCACGGTTATAACCATTACCAAAACAAATATTTGTCACGGTTATAACCGTGACCAAAACAAATATTTGTCACGGTTATAACCGTGACCAAAACAAATATTTGTCACGGTTATAACCGTTACCAAAAAAAATATTTGTCACGGTTATTACTGTGACTAAATATTAACCACGCCTCACTAGTAACGGTTATTACCGTGACAAAAAATAATTGTCACGGTAATAACCGTGGGTAATCGCCTATTATGGTGTAGTGCGCGTTGTCCTCATTGATGCACTTGAAGGTGACTGTTACATCCAAAAGTCAGAGTCGAGGGCTTCTGTGGCAGGCGGAAGGTGCCTGTTGCATCCAAAGATTGGGATGCTCGAGCCTCGTCTTCGTTATGCGGGAAGAGCCGCAGATCGAAATTGCGGTGCTACGGCTTTGGAGGCTCTTTCTTCTGTCAGAGTGGGTGTTGCCCATTCTGGTTGTGTGGAAAGCTGCTCCTTTAGCTGCGGTTTCGATTGCGGTCTTCCTTGGTCTTTGGAGGCTCTTTCGAAGCCTCCCCTGGCCACAGGTTGATTTGCGGTGCTATTCTCTTCCTCGGTTTGGGGAGCTCTTCCTCCAGCTAGAGGGTTGATTGCCACCCTCGTTCTGCTCAATAAATGCTTCATTAGTCGAAGCATTAGATTGATGAGCCTGGCTGGAAGGATGGCACATAACTGAGCTGCTGAAGGGATGCACATAACTGAGGATGCACATAACTGAGCTGCTGAAAGGATGCGCCCGGCTGAGGGCGCATGGTGGGATGCGCCTGACTGAGAGCGCATGGTGGGATGCGCCTGACTGAGAGCGCATGGTGGCTGCTGCGCCTGGCTGTAAACTTAGGGTCTTTTCTTTTGTAGAAGTTCTCCTTCGTACAGCCTTTTCTAGACATGTAATAGACTTTTATATATAAATAAAAATCCTCTTTCAATGTCTATACTTTTGTTTTGCTGTATCAAGTACTTTGTCTGAGCTCCCTGGCGCATGTAGTGTTTGGCGCATAGGATTTCTGATCGTGAAATTCTATGCTTCTACACTAGGATTAAGTGAAAATAATCTAGAATTCCTTAATTAGTTGAGGTTTAATGCTTGGAATCTAGAATCTTCCTTCCTAAGCCATGTGCTTAACATTCTAGGATATTTCTAATCACGCCTATAAATACCCCTAGTCCTCATTAGTTTAACCATTATAATTTTCTTATGTGTCCATCATGACCGTGTCCTAGTCGTGTCCATCCATATTTCATTAGTTCCTATTATTACAAATACAATTCCTCGTTTCCGACAATTCGTACACAACTCCACACCTAAAACCCAAATCTACACAACCAAAATCTAAATCATGTCTGATATATGACACATCAGTACAACAATACCCCAAAACTCTAACCCTTTTTCTGCTCGACGCTGTGTCTGGTACCCAGGTATCCGTGCCTAGACAATGTGTCTAGCATAGTGTCATGCTCCACCAGTCGCCACCCTTGTCGACCACCAGATCCAACGAACTGAGTTCCTTCCTAGCCACCTAGTCCTCGGCCACTGGAACCGTCGTATGCCGTTGTGATCTTGTCACCAGCCAACGACCTTGATTTTACATGTCTTCCGCCAGAGCTCCTTCGCTGGCCAAGTCAACCACCACCAAGAACCACCGCCATCACCAAGCTACCACAATCGTTACCACCACCGTAGCTCTTCCCGGATCTCCATCGGCAATAGCCACCTCGACCCTCCTAAGAACCCAGTCACCGTCTCTCCTTTCCGATCAATGATCATCTCTGCCTTGTAGTACCACTGCACCGGACGACCGCCTCCTTATCCACTGATTTGCCTTCCTTGTCGTGCCTAGATCAGTGCACCATATTTAATCACACCTCCGCCTTCAATCCAGCTCCGGCGGCTGTGCTCCTCGATCGCTAGAACTGCTGCTACCGTGCCCGCTCTAGCTAATCTGTACCGCTCAAAGCCGTCGGAGTACAGCATCCTTGTTCCGGAGGATTAGCCGTGCCTAGCCGTCGGGTCCCCGTGGCCACAGCACCCTCACGGTGCCTTCATCGACTATGAGTTACACCGTCATTGATGAGAACATAAAATATTATATTTTTATCACTTAATGTTCCCCATTTATGCTCATTTTATGACTAAAGGTACTCATTATATTTCTATTTTGATTTAGGTTGCAGTTGGAGACACTATGTACAAAATGGAGCTAAATTGCAATTCTGGACAATTTTGATACCTTTTACGAAAATGACCATAACTTTCTCATCCGAAAAGCAATAGAGGTGATTCAAAAAGATGTGGAAAGCTAAGACACATGGCTAAAACTTTTATATTTTGTGTTTTTCGCAAATCAAGCTGAATCATGGATGAAATCAGACTTGAGGGTGGGTCAAAGATGTTGTGAACAAAAATAGGAACCGAAATAACCATTTCCCTACTTGTTCTATGACTTAGTCTATTTGGTTTGAGAAGTTGTAACTTTTAGATGATATATGGAGAGATATTGTGGGCTTGAAACAACTAATTTATGGTGTATAAAAGGGGGTAGAAATCATGAGAAGAGAACACACAACACAACTCTTCTTATTCTTCTCCAACTTTTCTTTTGAAGTTTTGATGAACATGTGCGGCTAAAAGTCTTGTTGGTCGAAGTGTACGGAAGCCTTGGAATCAATAAAAACTTGTGAGATCTAATTTGTGTTTATATGTTTGATTTGTACTTTGAGTATCAAATGTTTTCTTATGCATATTTCATGATTATCTTGTTTAATTACTAGGATGCATACTAGTTTATTATTCTTGATAATCTACTGCTAAATTAGATATCGAATCCGGAATTGTTCGATCCATCTAATTTGTGAAGCAACCAAAATGTAATAAATTACTGCTTTGTATTATTAAATCTTTGGAAGAACACATTCGACTAAACTAAATGCAACCTCTTGTGCTTGTGTTATTTTGTTTCATCGATCTCATTAAGTTTAATATGCTACTTGATTAAACCTTTAGCGCTTGTTTGGGGTTGTTTAGTAGTTAAGGTTAATTAGGCCGCTTGCTTCTAATTAACTGTGGCTAAAGGAGATAGGAAAATAATTCCAACGATGAATATTCATAATACATATCAATATTTGTTTGCATCTATGATCAGTTTCAAGATTCCAATGGTAGACGTAGACTTAGACCAACGTGTGCTATTTTGATTTATTTTTATATTCTACTTGCTCTTTTTTATTGACTATCATTTCATTCATCCCTCCATCCTTGTTCACATAGCATAAAATTATACTAATTACTCTCCGTGGGATCGATCCTTACTCTTACTTCTACATATAATCTTAAGAGTAAAGGTTTTATTTTTGGATGCCTGCGACAGCACATCAAATTTTTGCGAGATATTGTGGGCTTGAAACAACTAATTTATGGTGTATAAAAGGGGGTAGAAATCATGAGAAGAGAACACACAACACAACTCTTCTTCTTCTTTTCCAACTTTTCTTTTGAAGTTTTAATGAACATGTGCGACTAAAAGTCTTGTTGGTCGAAGTGTACGGAAGCCTTGGAATCAATAAGAACTTGTGAGATCTAATTTGTGTTTATATGTTTGATTTGTACTTTGAGTATCAAATGTTTTCTTATGCATATTTCATGATTATCTTGTTTAATTACTAGGATGCATACTAGTTTATTATTCTTGATAATCTACTGCTAAATTAGATATCGAATCCGAAATTGTTCGATCCATCTAATTTGTGAAGCAACCAAAATTTAATAAATTACTGCTTTGTATTATTAAATCTTTGGAAGAACACATTCGACTAAACTAAATGCAACCTCTTGTGCTTGTGTTATTTTGTTTCATTGATCTCATTAAGTTTAATATGCTACTTGATTAAACCTTTAGCGCTTGTCTGGGGTTGTTTAGTAGTTAAGGTTAATTAGGTCGCTTGTTTCTAATTAACTGTAGCTAAAGAAGATAGGAAAATAATTCCAACGATGAATATTCATAATACATATCAATATTTGTTTGCATCTATGATCAGTTTCAAGATTCCAATGGTAGACGTAGACTTAGACCAACGGGTGTTATTTTGATTTATTTTCATATTCTACTTGCTCTTTTTATTGACTTTCATTTCATTCATCCCCTCATCCTTGTTCTCATAGCATAAAATTATACTAATTACTCTCCATGGGATCGATCCTTACTCTCACTTCTACATATAATCTTAAGAGTAAAGGTTTTATTTTTGGGTGCCTGCTACAGCACACCAAATTTTGGCGCCGTTGCTGGGGAGTAATTTTAGTTAATTTTTTTTGCTTTTGTGATCTTTATTTTGTTCTTGTAATAAAATAATTTTTTCTATTAGCCAAAAAAATAACAGGACATGATGACCAATTCTCAACAATTTGGCACTTGGCTGGATCTTCCATCTAGGCACGCTAACGAGGTAAATGTTTCTTCTCTTCAACAACAAATTGCTAGTTTAACTTCTCTTGTTCATCAAATGGTTGTAGGTGGTAACATGCAAACAACAATGGCTTGTGAGATTTGTTCAATAGTAGGGCATCCAACTGATGTGTGTCCAATACTTGAAGACGAGCCCAATGTAACTCAAAGCTTTCCAAGTTACCAGCAGTACAAGCAACCATATCTCCATGAACAACAATCGAACCAAACTTCTAATTCTGGTATGCCTCTAGAAGATATTGTTAAGTCTATTGCCACTAATACATTATAATTTCAACATGAGACAAGGGCCAGCATCCAAAGTCTGAACAATCAAATAAGCCAAACGGCTACAACAATTAAAAAGCTGGAGGCACAAAGTTCAAAAAAATTATCATCTCAAATAATAAATCCAAAAGACAATACAAGTACAATCATTTTGAGAAATGATAAAGAGGTGGATATTCTAGCAGAAGAAGCACCAACGTCGTCAAAACAGGAAGAAGAGAAAAATAGCGCTGCAGACACGAATATTCCTAATGACGACGTAGTACCAAACGCAAAAAAAGTTTTTGAACTTAATGGCAAAGATGGATTAGATATTGCCATTAGTGAGCATCTCACGAAAGAGAATGAAGAGTTAGTCTTGAGTAATAATATGCACAAAACTGTTGCAGGATTGAATGCTTTTATAAAAAGACAACAATCAGGTAACATTCCTTATATTTCATTATCAAATTTTAATAAGATGTTTTTACCCTCTATTTTGCAGGCCTCTATTCAAGATGTAAAATCTTTGCGTAGTTGTCTCAAGTGTGCATAGAGTCGAGCCAACGACGTATTAAACAAAGGCGCTGCTTGGGAGGCAACCCAAGGGGAATTTTTCATATTCTTGCATTTTTTTATTTTTGTTCATTTTTGTCTTTTCTTTGCATTTAGACTTTCATTGGTGACAATGTCAGTTTTAATTGTAGGTGAGGATATTTATGTTTGGTTATTTTTTTTAAAATAAATGAATTTAAAAATAAAATTTAAAATATATTTTTTTGTTGTTCTTAATTTATTTTCTAAAAAAAGGGACATTTGCTCTTATGGTTTTCAGTAATTTTTATTGTGTATGTCATGATCAAGAGTTAACTAATTTTAATAAAATTCATAACATGATTGAATGAGTAATCTTTTCAACTTATAATTAATTAGTCTAGTATTTTTCCTTGAGGATGGTTGTGATTAAATTTGGTAGACAAAAGCCTGTGAGATTTTGAGCCTTTAGACTGATACATCCGTCTCACTATTTTCTTTGATGAGAGACATTCTTCCATGGACTTGTTTCTCTAGAACTTGCTTAGATTCTCTTCGAGGTCACATTGGCACATGCATACATGAATATGATTAAGGCCATCTTTGTTATACGCTACATAAGCCAAATAGCCTTTCCTGAAATTATTTTTTCCTTTGGTTGAACCCCTTTGAGCCTTATTGCTTTTATTTTTGTGAACCCACATTACAAGATTTAACCTGAAAAAAAAATTCTTACCCAAGTCGGAAAGCTAGTGGAGCATTATGATATGTATAGGTGTATATGAAATAAGTGTGGGGGTATTTAACTTCTAGTTTGGCTACATATTTTCATTCCTAAATTCTTGTGTCCCATCATGATTGAAAAAAAAAGAGAAAAAGAAAAAAAAATGAGAAATGAGAAAAAAATAAAAAAAAATGGAAGAAGAAGAAGTAAAAAAGAAAAGAAGTGATGGAGGAAATAACTTTTGATATCCATCTTCATGATTCCTTCCAAAATTTCAAATAAAGGGATATGTTGAATGCTTTGAATGGAGTGATTGGTTTTACATATTTTATATATTCGAGCTTGAGTTAAATCATTTTTGCTCTACTAGTTTTGATGGCTTTTGAGCTACACTCCCAAAATATATCCTACCTTAATCCTAAGCCCCGCTACAATCCATAAAAAGTCTTTATGATTTGTGTTATGCATGTGATCCAAGTGGTGGAGAATGAGAAGATATGCAAGCTTATGGTAGATCATTTCTATTGGAATAAATTTGAGAGAAACACTTACCCTTCAAACCATGAGAGCTGAGTGTTTATTCCCGTGAGAGTCTACCAATTTAGTTTACTCTATCTTCAAGTGAAAATACTTACTAAGAAATTAGAAGTTGTCTAAGAATATATTTTCAAGACATGTTATGGGTTTTAAAGAGCATGGTTATTCTTTATTTATGACATTATAACCTTGATTTTTGTTTTGAAAAAAATAAATTTTGAGTTTTGTTCGAGGACGAACAAAAGTTAAGTGTGGAGATATTTGATGAGAACATAAAATGTTATATTTTTATCCCTTAATGATCATCATTTTATGACTAAAGGTACTCATTATATTAATATTTTGCTGTAGGATGAATTTGGAGACACTATGTGCAAAATGGAGCTAAAATACAATTCTGGACAGTTTTGACATCTTTCACCAAAATGGGCATAACTTTCTCATCTGAAAGGAAATTTAGGTCCTTCAAAATGATTCGGAAAGCTAGACAGAGGGATACAACTTTTATATTTTGTGATTTTCGAGATTCTGGCTACATCATGGACGAAATTAGGCTTGAAGTTCGGTCAAAGATGTTGTGAACAGAATTAGGAACCAAAATAAATATTCTCCTATTTTTTTATGACTTAGTTTTTTTGGTTTGAGAAGTTGTAACTTATAGAGGATATGTGGGGATATATTGTGGGCTTGAAACAACTAAATTATGGTGTATAAAAAGGGGTAGAAATCAAGAGAACACACCACACAACACAACTCTTCTCTTCTTCTCCAACTTTTCTTTTAAAGTTTTGATGAACATGTTCGGCTAAAGTCTTGTTGGTCGAAGTGTACGGAAGCCTTGGAATCAATAAAAACTTGTGAGATCTAATTTATGTTTATATGTTTGATTTGTACTTTGAGTATCAAATGTTTTCTTATGCACATTTCATGATTATCTTGTTTAATTACTAGGATGCATACTAGTTTATTGTTCTTGATAATCTACTGCTAAATTAGATATCGAATCCGGAATTGTTTGATCCCTCTAATTTATGAAGCAACCAAGATTTAATAAATTACTGCTTTGTATTATTAAATCTTAGGAAGAAACCATTCGACTAAATTAAATGCAACCGCTTGTGCTTGTGTTGTTTTGTTTCATCGATCTCATTGAGTTTAATACGCTACTAGATTAAACCTTTAGCGCTTGTCTGGGATTGTTTAGTAGTTAAGGTTAATTAGGTCGCTTGTTTCTAATTAACTGTGGCTAAAGGAGATAGGAAAAGAATTCCAACGATAAATATTCATAATATATATCAATATATGTTTGCATCTATGATCAGTTTCAAGATTCCAATGGTAGACGTAGACTTAGACTAATGTGTGTTATTTTGATTCATTTTCATATTCTACTTGCTCTTTTTTATTGACATTTATTTTATTCATCTCCCCTTTCATTATTCACATAGCACAAATCTAAACTAATTACTCTTCGTGGGAACGATCCTTACTCACACTACTACATTTCTAAGAGTATAGATTTTATTTTTGGGTGCCTACGATAGCACATCCGTCATTCCAGCAATGGCCAAGGTGAGGCTCTTTTATTTTCTTCCTTCTATGCTTTTCTTTTATTTAATCTAGGTCTGGTGAGATCGAACGAGAGAGAGAGAGAAATAAGGTGGAGGGGGTAGGTAAGGAATATGTAGGCCGGATCAATTTATTAGCTAGTGGGCCTTTTTAGCTTAAGTAAAGTATTGGGCTACCAGTGAGTTTGGCTGAGCCGAGTGGAGTAATATGAAGTGAAGAGAAGGGGTCTGGACCATTGGGCCATAATCCATATTTCCTTTGGACCGTGGGCCAAGAATTAAGAGAAGTAGTAACAGCAGTATTAGTGATGGGCCGAGCCCAACAAGGAAGAGAAAAAAGGAAGAGAGAATATATAAACAACAACAACAACAGTATATTGGGCCAGGATTGGAAAGTGTTGTATTTGGTTTATTTATTTAATTGATTTGGTAGGTTTTTATGGGTTTGGGCTGGTTGGATGGGCCAATAGAGCTTGACTTGTATAGTGGATTTTTCCATTTGATCCATATTTGGACCTATTTTTCAAATGGGATAAATGGGAATATTGGGCCAAGGTATTTTAGAGGCTAAATAATATTTTATGGGTAGAACCCTTACACCTAATCTTGTGTTACTTCTAGGTTGACTAAGGAGCAATTACAACAAATTGGACCAAGGCAAGTATATTCATATAAGATGTTTCTCAATACATTTCAAATATTATATTATAATGTTTAAATAGTCACCATATTGTGACACGATTCCGACACGACATAGTTCAAGTTATTGTTTATGTACTCTGTTATCGGATCTGACTATTGCCGAATATCGTTTCTGAATCTTGGGGATGAGAAAATGCCAAGTAGATATGTGGGTAACCCATTGTTTCTGAATATAGTTCAGCATACACTACACATATATCGAGTCATACCAATCTGAGTAAAAGTCTAGCTGCCTATATATCAAAATTGGTATTTTGACACACAGATTTTTAGACGTACTCTTCTTGTCCATTTCATGTTCTTGTGATTAGTCATGTTTATTATTCATTGTCTATTCCTGTGATTAGTCCTATATCATGTTATTGTGGTTTCCATAGTTTCTTGTGTTGCAGGTTTCATGATCATGTTAGCATTTAGTGCCTCATTTTAAAGTTTTTCTGTATTATTTATATGCTTTATTTTGTATAGTACAAATGTTGTTTGGACGTACTTTGCTTCCGTCTTGACAGGACAGTTGACATATTAGGACATGGAGATAGCACGTAGATCGAAAAGATTCTGGAAGACCCTAGCAGATTATAATAGATTTTAATGTATCAAATCTTATGGATATTATGTATACCAATGATGATGAGGATTACCAGATTTGTCTTACGAAATTGGATATGTATGATGTACTAAATATCAGATAGTGGACTGGTGATCGTATGAGTGTATGCTGGGTTGTTTTTCGTTTTCTACTTCTGTGATTGAGACAAGGATTGGTATCATGATCATTTGATGATTTATGAGGTATAGACAGCTTACTAACGCTGTTTCCAATAGCGTAGGCTGAGTGTGTCTGACTCCTATCCAAAAAACTGGGAGCGGGTAGTGACATATTTTTAGTGGTGGCTCATGCAGGTCTCCATCCAATGGTGCTTGGGACTATGGTGCCATTGGGAGCCTGCAAGATAGGAATGCTCAATCACAATTTAGGCAGTTATGTTATTATATGATTTTTATGATCATTTATTAATCATTTGACTTTGACCAATATTGTTTTACAAATAACTCTATCAACCTTCTTTCATTCCATAGATGGTTCAAACAAGGAATACCGTAGGAGGCCCACCCGGAGAGGTTGAGGATACTGCACCTGTAGTACCTGAGTGTCCTCCTCCACTGCTACCTCGGCTATCACCCTAGATGGAGCCCAATTATTTGGACTTTTCTAAGGACTCATCAACTCCCAGAAAGATCAAGCCATGACCTTCCAAAATATTGTTCCAGATGTACTTCGAGCTAAGGAGGTGCCACTAACGAGGCAAAGGATGTCAACGCCCCGGTCCCGTAGGACCGATCGTCCTTGCTAAGGCGTGATTCCGCGTGAGCCTAGGTTGCGCTTGGGCAAGGCGGGTTCCGTAACGGCCGATTACAGGCTAAGCGATGGGGTCGTCACACAGAAGTCCCAAACAGAAATATTGATTAATACCAGCAAAAACTTGAAGCAAAACACAAGTCAAGCAAATAGCTCTTTATTGATATTGAAACAAAGATTACATAGGTGGGAACGATGCCAAGATTACAATCACTCAAGCTCACTCTTCTCATAATACAAGTCACTCTGCTCTCTCTCATCTCTCAATACAATTTGATAAGCCAACGAATGCTTCAGATAGGCGATGTCCATACATTATGTCCCGTATAAGTCCAGACTTCATGCGGCCGCGTGCTTCGAAACGTCAAGGAACTCCATGCCTCGACGCATCCAAGCGAGCTCCGTGCCAACGAGCTTCTACCTGAGCCTGCACAAAAATACTATGTAGGTGTCAGTACTCAACTGTACTGGTGGTGTGAGATCCTCGCCCACCCATACAAAACCAACACGTTCATTTACTTTGTGCAACATAATCCCTTATGATTTTCTTTCTATTCTTGCCTTAGGTTCGATTTTTGGACGTAGACTCTCGGCCTATTTTGTGTCTCTAGACCATCACCATGCTATCGTACCAATAACTTCCTTATCCTTGCCTAGACCATTCTCGAGTCAACAACGTCAAATTAACAAGTCGTGCTTGCCTTTTGGCCCGTACTCAGAGACACAACTACACGATCGTACCCAATTTTTATGTGACCGTGCTACAAGTCTATTGTGCTAACATCATGATCGTATCATAAACTCTATTAGTGTGTCCATATTAAGTCTGTGCCTCGCAACTCAGTGTGACATAACCACATTGCCACCTCGCAGCCTTTGCTGCTTTGTACATCAACTGACTCAATCAAGATTTGTGAACTAAGTGTCACTTAACCAACTTTTTCCTACGGCACTTCCTGACTTAAACTCGAAACGACTCGAATCCAACTTATGCAACTCTATGCCAACAACTTAATACTCGACGCCACATCTCGTGTCGAAGCACGCGTCTTTGCTATAGCTAAATCTTAGGCTCAAACATTATGTTCTGATCGTGTGTACATTCAACTCGACTCATTGATACCGTGCACTCAATACTCGACTCAATCCAAAGGTGCATGCGAATCGTCGCTATATGCTGACTCATCTATAAGTAAGGTCACTAGCACCAGAAGCTATACTGGACTTATAGCTTTGCTAGTCGAGGCCCTTTCAATGCAAGTAGCGAGCCCGTTGAAAGTCTCCGTCTAACCCGTACTATCATCTAGAACAGCTATACCATGTTTCCTCCTAGGCCGAAACGGTCCCGTGGCCCGGAGATGCCACTCGAGAAAATTTTTACCTTGTCGACAAGTTGCCCAATGACCATGCAAGACTCGACTCGAACTAATGTCTTATATAGTCATTCTTCTTATAGTGTTACCATCTTTTCAGGACCAAATTCAAGACTTTTAGTATTTGACCGCTACGATGACCCATTTCTGTGAGTATTCTTCCATGTTGCCTTATCATTTTACTCAACTCAAGAACGACTATTTGATAGCCCCTTTTTTCAACTCAATTTGAATCAACCGTGGCTCGTGTCTTAAAACACTAAGTTCGCGACATCGTGCCTTAAACCAACTTATGTTATGTGCAACACTACCGCCCAAGACATACTTTTTATGACGGGCCTTGAGATCGTAGGACTATGTGGTTATGACAACCGCACAAAACATGGGGGCAGTGCTTGCTATGAGTTCGATAGCCTAACATAACTTTACCTAACTTAATCGTGCAATAACTTAACGAACAAAGGCTTCTTCAAGCGTTGCATCATGGGAACGTGTCGTGCACGCGTTCGACTTTGAACAACCAAGTTCTTTGGGTGCCTAAACTTATGCTACAAGCCGTACGATAAAACTTAACCCGTGGGGCGAGCAAAGGCTATGCCAAGCCTTAGACATGGAACCTTGTATGCTTTATCAAACATTTATGCGGGCGACGCCTATGACTTTGGCAAATTCATAGCTTTGTGGCGAAGACCAACTTTCCTTCTCCCAAGCCACGGGATGAAGGATCGAATGTCATTTTGAAAGCCACCGTGCAACATTTCTAAGTCGACCATAGGACCTTTTCGTATTCTAACTCAGTTTCACCTGACTTGGGATTATTTCCTTAGCTATGTGGATTTGCCTCTTTTATTATCAAGCCTACTTGTGCACTTGAAAACTTTTGTTTTATTAGTGCGAAGGCTAAGCTGAGGCAAGTTCACCGAAGCCACCCACCTGAATGAGGAGTCACCTCAACCGTGCGGGTCTTCGAGCAAGCCGTTGCATGGCTAAGTTTGAACGCCGTTGGCATTTTGATTCCTCCGATTGACTGAGCGGGACGGTGCACTATATCATACACCACTCAGAAAAAGTTTCGTCCTCGAAACTTACTGAGCACACTTACGACACACTCCGCCTATGCGTTTCTTTAATCCGAGCCACGCTCGTGCCTTAATTATTTTTCACCTCAAACAACTATATCTCAACTTTGGTAACTTATACTCGTCGCGCACACGGACAACTCAGTTCTAAGAAAACCACCTGATCAACCAACATTTAAGTTCATCTCATATCCAATGATCGTACTGCCATCAATATTTTTCTTTGTAACACACAATTCCAAAATCCTATATAACTTTCCGTTCCTTTATTCTTATTTGAATTCAACATATCACTTAGTTGGATCGTGCACATATTTAAGGCGTCCCCAAAATATATGCATTTTACCCAAGCCTTATGATAGTGAATCTAATCCCACATATCTGATTCATCCTATCAATCCTGAAAACCAATCGTACCGATGCTATCTCTCGAAACAGGGACGTCTCGCCTAACCGTTAGGCCATCTCTTTGGGCTGAAATTAATCGTCAGTATTGGAATCACAGTTTCCAACAATAATGTTAACACTGATCCGGATCCAAAGGTCAAACCAAAGTTGATAGTAAGGGATTTTCTACCCATGCTCGCATCACTCCGATTTCTAAACTTCGAGCATAGATTCCTCCTATTCGTATTTGCAACATTCAGTCCAGGGGTCCGAGTCATTCAGCAAAGCCACCCTACTATAAGTTCTACTCAACTAAGTCTTTTGCATATCACTATCGCACGTCCAAACTAGCAATTTGTATTGTCTATCTCTTCGAACCTGTTTAATATAATCTATCTATCCATTCTTCCCAAGTCAAGCACGCTATGACACAATTTGTCGCTACACCATAATTCTTATTCCATATTTCCTAAATCGTTAACTACAATTTACATATTCGATCATAAGGTCGTCTAACTTAACAATTATCACACCCCAATCTCACGCAAGTCTGATTATCTACGGTGGACATAAAATCACCATGCAACGCTCCTGTAGGATAATAATTCTCATCGGGGCGTAACTCTTGTTTTAAGTCTAGACTAATTTATTTTTGATACGCAGATTTGATCTACTCAATCCTCAAGTTTACTAAATCCTAAATCATAATTCTGAACAATCCTCGAATTTACCTTCGCATCAAACCACAAGTCGGAGCATACAAATTGCCATGCCCTGATTTTTCGAGTTCGATCATTTCTGCGACATGAATCATCATGTCAGCGCTCATACAAAATGATCGCCCTAAATCCGACGTGACACATGTGCGAGGCTGGTGTTGCACTCGTGCAAGACAAGAACGTCGACATTGTGGCTACATCGAAGAAATCAAGATACTTTTCTTTCCTCCAAACATTTCTTTCGATCAAAATCCCCAAGCATAGCATCCATCGAAACAATAATATTTTATACGATCGTCGTTTCCCGACCCAGAGTACACCCGAGTTATCTCATATCGATCTTAGATACGCCTCAATACCATCGATGATATGCGTAATCTGACGAACTTCATTTGCAATGAATTTCGAGTCGTGCGACTAATGCTATTGTCTGAACTGGTTAATCTTCTCAATATTCAAGATCAAATTTGATCATTATCCCCGAACTATTCCCATGATCAATTCATTCAAACCCATAATCACATATGTTCATCCGTATATATCTTAAGTCATCAAGCAACATCTTTCCTCAACTCTGATCGTTCTATGCTAACTCAAATCATCGAACAACATCTATCCCAAAATCTTAGAGTCATCTTCGTAACTTCAAAATCAAACTTTTTTATGCACGATAACTTCCAATTGTGCTAACTTTTTATACCCAGTTCATATCAATTTCCTTTATCAAGTCATCCATTCATTACACCTTAACTTTTTTTCAATTCAATTTACCTACCCAATCATTTTCGCATTTCACACTTACGCAATCCAAATCTCGTGCGCGTCATCCCTAGTTTTGTTCGAATCAACTTATCAAACTTCAAGACTACACTTTTACTCAATGATACTTAATCTAAGGCTTTGCACACTCGTTGCTTGTTGATAGACTCATTGTACTATCCTCAATCGATCAACATCCCCGAAACTATCCTATACAGCACTCAAGGATGAAGTTATTTGACAAATCCTCAAAACTATCATTTGATTCACAATCATTTACTTCGAATCTCCGTTCGAATCATTCCTCAAATTCCAAGCACGTTCATCTATATCGCATCGACGATAACATCGTACTCTATCGCAACTATCCAACACTTTTATGAATCGAGTCTAACTCATTCTTGCTCGATACAATTTTGGTGTACATGCCCAGCCCGACTTAGCCAACCATGCCTTACATGAACCATCTTTTAGTTTTGTCAAAAACTATTCTCATACATTTTTATAAATTACATAGACTTATTGTATGGATATCCCGTGGGACATTTGAGAGAGAGCGCACCAACGATATCAAATTGTGGAGACAACATCAAAGTTTGCAGAACATAATCGAAAGTTAAAGAATTCAATCAAAAGTCCAAGGACATAAAGCCGTACTTTGATACCATTATGTCAACGCCCCAGTCTCGTAGGACCGATCATCCTCGCTAAGACGTGATACTGCGTGAGCCTAGGTTGCGCTAACGCAAGGCAGATTCCATAACGGCCGATTACAGGCTAAGCGATGGGATTGTCGCATAGAAGTCCCAAGCAGAAACATTGATTAATACCAGCAAAAACTTGAAGCAAATCAAGCAAATAGCTCTTTATTGATATTGAAATAAATATTACATAGGTGGGCATGAGGCCAAGACTACAATCACTCAAGCTCACTCTTCTCATAATACAAGTCATTTTGCTTTCTCTCATCTCTCAATACTATTTGATAAGCCAGCGGATGCTTCAGATAGGCGACGTCCATACATTATGTCCCGTATAAGTCTAGACTCCATGCGGTCGTGCACATCAAAATGCCAAGAAACTCCATGCCTCGACGCATCCAAGAGAGCTCCGTGCCAACGAGCTTCTACCTGAGCCCGCACAAAAATACTATATGGGTGTCAGTACTTAACTATACTGGTGGAGTGAGCTTCTCGTCCACCCATACAAAACTAACACGTTCATTTACTTTGTACAACATAATCCCTTATGATTGTCTTTCTATTCTTGCCTTAGGTTCGATTTTTGGACGTTGACTCTCGGCCTATTTTGTGTATCTAGACCATCACCATGTTATCACACCAATCACTTCCTTATCCTTGCCTAGACCATTCTCGTGTCAATAACGTCAACTTAACAAGTTGTGCTTGCCTTTCGGCCCGTACTTAGAGACGCAACTACACGATCGTACCCAATTTCCATGTGACCGTGCTACAAGTCCAATGTGCTAACATCGTGATCGTATCATAAACTCTATTAGTGTGTCCATATTAAGTCCGTGCCTCGCAACCCAGCGTGACATAACCATATTGCCACCTCGCGACCTTTGCTGCTTTGTACATCAACTGACTCAATCAAGATTTGTGAACTAAGTGTCACTTAACCAACTTTGTCCTATGGCACTTCCTGACTTAAACTCGAAATGACTCAAATCTAACTTAAGCAACTCTATGCCAACAACTTAATACTCGACGCCACATCTCTTGCCGAAGCATGTGTCTTTGCTATAGTCAAATCTTAGGCTCAAATATTGTGTTTTGATCATGCACATATTCAACTCAACTCATTGATACCGTGTACTCAATACTCGACTCAACCCAAAGACATGCATGTGGATCGCCGCTATATGCCGACTCATCTATATGAAACGTCACTAGCACCACAAGCTATCCTGGACTTATAGCTTTGCTAGTCGAGGCCCTTTCAACGCAAGTAGCGAGCCCCATTGAAAGTCCCCGCCTAACCCGTACAATCATCCAGCACAGCTATACCGTATTTCCTCCTAGGCCAAAACGGTTCCGTGGCCCGAAGATGCCACTTGAGGAAACTTTTACCTTGTCGACAAGTTGCCCAATGACCATGCAAGACTCGACTCGAACTAATGTCTTACACAGTCATTCTTCTTCTAGTGTTACCATCTTTTCAGGACCAAATTCAAGACTTTTAGTATTTGAGACAGCTACAGTGACCTATATTCGTGAGTATTCTTCCATGTTGCCTTATCATTTTACTCAACTTATGAATGACTATTTGATACCCCCTTTTTCCAACTCAATTTGAATCAACCGTGGCTCGTGCCTTAAAATACTAAGTATACGACATCATGCCTTAAACTAACTTATGTTATATGAGACACTACCGCCCAAGACATAATTTATATGACGGGCCTTGAGATCATAGGACCATGTGGTTATGACAATTGCAGAAAATATGGGACAGTGCTTGCTATAACTTTGATAGCGTAACATAACTTTGCCTAACTTAATCGTGCAACAACTTGATGAGCAAAGACTGCGTCAAGCTGTGCATTATGGGAACGTATCGTGCATGCATTTGACTTTGAACAACCAAGTTCTTTGGGTGCCTAGACTTATGCTACAAGCCGTGCGATGCAACTTAACCCGTGGGGCGAGCAAAGGCTATGTCAAGCCTTAGACCTGGAACCGTGCATGCTTTATTCTTCTAAGCCATAGGACAAAGGACCGAGTGTCATTTTGAAAGGCACCGTGCAATATTTCTAAGCCAACCGTGGGACCTTTCCATATTCTAACTCAGTTTGACCTGACTTGGGATTATTCCCTTAGCTATATAGATTCGTCTCTTTTATTATCAAGCCAACTTGTGCATTTGAAAACTTTTATTTTATTAGTACGAATGCCAAGCTGAGGCAAGTTTACCGAAGCCACCCACCTGAACGAGGAGTCGCCTCGACCGTGCGGGTCTTCGAGCAAGCCGTTGCGTGACTAAGTTCGAACGCCATTGGCATTTTGATTCCTCCAATTGACTAAGCGGGACGGGGCACTACAAGGGACCGCTAAAGATTTTAAAAACTTTGGACTCTTAGAATTTTATGGCACTGAGGGCATTCTTTATGCTGATGAGTGCGTAGAGAATGTGGAGCGTCTCCTGAAGATCGATTGAGTTTTCGATGACCTTAAGATTGAGGTCGCTAGCATAGTTATTTGACATAGATTACACTTGGTACCGGTATGAGCCTCGACTCTCAGCTCCAGGACTTCATTGGGACGACTTCAAAGAGTTGTTCAAGGAGAAGTTTTATCCCGAGGTTGCTCGAGATACCCTTGAGAGTCAGTTCGAGAAGCCAGAGCAAGGCATTCTCACAGTCAACGAGTATATTGCAGAGTTTAGCTACCTGAGCATTTTGTAGAACACCTGGTCCATACCCCTGAAGAGCAAGCTCATAGGTTCAAGAAAGGTTTATACAGAGAGATTCTCCTAGTTGTCACCACTAGCAGAGCTCACACATATAAGGAGATATTGAGTGTAGCACAGGGTGTTTAGGTAGAAATGGTGCCTAGACCCAAGAAGGATTATGATGGAGGCAAGGATCCAAATCTTAGACCATCGAAGCACCATCATGGTCAGCAGAAGACTTTTTTTGGATCAGACCCCGATCCATCAGCAGAAGATCTCTCTAGAGCAAGCCCAGTCCAGCAGCAAATGTAGCATCATGTTAGTTGCAACTACTGCAATAGACTAGGACACAAGTGGGATTATTGTAGAAAGATAGCCAAGCAATATTTTCGTTGTGGATCTTTGGAGCATCAAGTTAGGAATTGTCCTTAGGAGAAGGTCCCGGAGCAGCACTAGAATAGATGTGATGAATTCGGTTCTAGAATGGATTTGTAAATAGAAGTTTGACTGAGGAGTATGCTTTCTAGAATAATGGTCGGTTGGACCTTGTTATAGCAATCTCTTATAGTTCATTCCATTTTACATTGTACTTTTTATTTGACTTTCAATAAAATATATATTTTTGTTCAACTAGAATTTGATGATCGAGCTTAGATGACTTAGATTATAATCATGATAACAACTAAGTGATTTTTCCTAGATAATAATTTTAAATATTCCTATATATTGCCTAAATTCTAGTTTATAATATCCTTCATCTTTTTCCCTATTTTGTAATCATTACTTTATTTTCTAAACCTATAGATCTTACACCATACCTATATTTTGCCGTACCTAGATTTTATTTACACATGTATCGTGCCAAAATGACCTTACATGTTTAGGTGGTTATATCTATGATCGTGCTTTTAAATATGTTATATGACTTGGTCAGGTATTTGATCATACCTATATTTTGATTATACCTAGATTGTGCATAGGATCGTGACTGACTAGCTTTCGAAGCCTTGAACAATTTTGATCACGACTATACCATTTCTCTGATCATGCCAATCGTGTCTAAACTAGATTGATCAATATTCTTAATCATGATATTTCGTATTTGATTATTCTTAGTCGTGCTATTTGAAATTTCAAAGACGAAAATTTTCTAAGTTGGGTAGATATGTAACCCCTGATTTTTAAAATTCTAATTTTTATTATTTTTTCAAAATCCTAATTTTTATCTTCCCAAATTTCTATTATATATATATTATTTTATTTGTAATTTTTATTTTGGGAGACATGAATAGGGAACGGCTAAGTCGTAGTTGTTAGAGTGGGATGGCAACCATGGGTAATTTCCTAGAATTTCCTAATTAGGGAATGACACAGTTGTAAATATTAGGAAAGGAAATTGTTTTATTCGTAATTGTCTAGGAGTCTGTGGTGGAATGCTTAACCACTAAGATTAAGTGAGAATATTCTAGAATCCCTTAATTAATTGGGGATTAGTGCTTGGAATCTAGAATCTTCCGTCCTAAGCCATGTGCTTAACATTCTATGATATTTCTAATCACACCTATAAATACCTACCCTAGTCCTTATTAGTTTAATCATTCTAATTTTTCCATGTGTCCATCATGACCGTATCCTAGTCGTGTCCATCCACATTTCATTACTTTCTAGTTATTACAAATACAATTCCTCGTGTCCGACACTTCGGACATGACTCCACACGGCCAAAACCCAAATCTACACAGCCAAAATCCAAATCGTGTCCGACATAGGACACATAAGTACAGCAATTTCTCGAAACCCTGACCCTATTTTTGCTCGACGTCGTGTCTGCCCTGGTGTCCGTACCTAGCCACTATGTCCAGCATAGTATCCTACTCCACTAGTCGCTACCCTCATCGACCGCCAGATCTGACGACTGGAGTTCCTCCCTGGCTATATACTCCTCAGTCGTTGGAACCATCGTGTGCCATCATGATCTTGTCACCAGCCGACGATCTCGACTTCCCGTGTCTTCGGCCAAAGCGCCTTCGCTGGCTGAGTCAACCACTACCGTCACCACCAAGAACAACCGCCATCACCAGGCCACCTCCACCGTCACTACCACCGTAGCTCTTCCCGGATCTCCACCGACAACAGCCGCCTCGACCCTCCTAAGAACGCACACACCGCCTCTCCTCACCGATCACCAATATCCTCCGCCTCGTAGCACCACCGCACCGGACGATTGCCTCATCGTCCACTGATCCGCAGCCCTTGTCAAGCATAGATCGGTGCACCCCCATTGACCATACCTCTACCTTCAGTCTAGCTCCGGTGGTCGTGCTCCTCGGCTATTGGTACCACTGCCACTGTGCCCACTCTAGCAGATATGTACCGCTCGAAGATGCCGAAGTACAACATTCACGCTCCGGAGGTTGAGTCGTGCCTAGCCGTCGTGTCCCCATGGTTATAGCACACTTATGGTGCCTCCCTCGACTCCGAGTCATACTGCCATTCTAGCAAACGCCAAGGTGAGGCTCTTTTCTTTTCTTTCTCCTATGCTTTTCCTTCATTCATTATGGGTATGGTAAGGTCGAGCAAGAGAGAGAAATGTAGTGGAGGGGGTAGGTAAGGAATATGTGGGCCGAATCAATTGATTAACTAGTGGGCCTAGTTAGCTTAAGTAAAGTATTGGGCTGCCTGTGATTTTAGCTAAGTTGAGTGGAGTAATGTGAAGTGAAGAAAAGGGATTTGGACCATTGGGCCAAAGGCCAGATTTCCTTTGGAACGTAGGCCAAGAATTAAGAGAAGAAGCAACAACAGTATTAGTGATTGGGCCTACACTAAAAAGTGTTGTATTTGGTTTATTAGGTTTTATTTAATTGATTTGGTGGGTTTTTATGGGTATGGGCTAGTTGGATGGACCCATAGAGCTCGAGTCGTATAGTGGATTTTTTTTATGTGATTCATATTTGAACCTATGTTTAAAATGGGATAAATAGGAATATTGGGCCAAGGTATTTTAGAGGCTAAACAATATTTTTGTGGGTAGAACTCTTACACCTAATCTTGTTATTTCTAGGTTGACCAAGAAGAAATTACAATAATTTGGACCAAGACAAGTACAGTCTTACAAGATGTTCTCAATACATTTTAAATGTTGTATAATGTTTGATAGTCATGTCTCATATTATGATACGATTTTGACACGACATGGTTCAGGTTATTGTTTATGTACTTTGTTATCAGATCTGACTATTGTCTAATATCGTTTCTAAATCTTGGGGATGGGAAAATGCCAAGTAGATATGTAGGTAACCCTCTGTTTCTGAATAATAGTTCAGTATTGCACGTATGTTAAGTCGTACCAATCTGAGTAAAAGCCCAGCAGCCCGTATATTAAAAATGGTATTTTGAAACACGTATATTGTTAGTCAGGTTCTTCTTGTTCCTTTCATGTTCTCGTGATTAGTCGTATTTACTGTTCATTGTTCATTCCTGTGACTAGTCGTGTTATCATTTTATTATGGTTCTCATAGTTTTTCGTATTACAAGTCTCATGATCATGTCAGCAGTCAGTGTCCCATTTTCTAATATTATTTTTTTGTATTATTTACATGCTTTATTTTGTATAGTACGACATATTGCTTGGATGTACTTTGCTTCTGTCATGACATGACAGGTGACATATATTAGAATATGGAGATAGTACGTAGATCAAGAAGATTCTGGAAGACCCTAGTAGATTAGAATAGATTTTAGTGTATGAGATGTTATGGACATTACAGATGTATAATGAAGATGATGAGGATTACCGCATTGGTCTTTGGAAATTAGATAAGTATGATGTACTAAAAATTTGATAGTGTACTGGTGATCGTGTGAGTGTGTGCTGGATTGTTTTCCATTTTATAGCTCTGTGAATGAGCCAAGGATTGATATCCTGATCATTTGACGATTTATGAGGTATAGACATCTTACTATCGCAGTTTCCAACAACGTAGGCTTGGTGTGTTCGACTTGTATCCAGAAAACTGGAAGTGGGTCGTGACAAAACCATAATTATGAGACATAATAATTGCTAAGTCTATGTAGTGACTGCTCCTAGTCGAGGTTACTTTGTTTGTGGATAATCACATCTGTATTGATTGATCGGGACAAATTGAATTTAGACCCTTTCAATCGATAGATTAGCTTCTTTAGAATTTAGACCTTAATGTAGCGAATCATATCTTATATAAAAGAACTTTATATAAAAGTCTTTTCCTCGACCATTTTTACTGTTCG
This sequence comes from Iris pallida, assembly GCA_029216955.1. NCBI lineage: Eukaryota > Viridiplantae > Streptophyta > Magnoliopsida > Asparagales > Iridaceae > Iris > Iris pallida. The sequence goes on along the minus strand of JANAVB010042219.1, from coordinate 2,699,701 downwards.
TTTTGCTGATGCTTTCGTTGTTGATTTTATGAATGCATTTTTTTGGATATTTTTGATGTATTTTATTGTTTTCATTCCTTGATTTTTTCATTCATATCGAATTTTGGAAGAAAGAGAGAAGAAGTATATTGATCCTCTCATGGTGCAAATGTAGGTGATCGAGTATGCAAAGTTTGATCTTAGCATTGGAGTTCTATTTTTCTCCGTAATTCTCCAACAGTGAGTGGTTCTGATCCTTCTTTCCTTATCTTCATACTATAATACAAGAATCTTTGCATGTTCTTTGTTGTGTACTTCTATCAATGATACCTCAATATGCTTGGTGGTTTCAGCAATATGAATATTTGATTGGTTATCAATATAAAGATTTGTTGGGGTTTACTGAAATTATTTTCTAGAAATGGTCTCACATTCATGTGGCAACCCCAAATGTATATTTTAATATAAGATTATTTTATTTACTTGTACACATAGGAAGTGGTAGCCCATTTGTGGTTGGCATGGTAGGATATTTTCCTAGAGGGTAAGGTTTAAGACCTCCAAGAAACAATTGTGCTTTTGACATTCGTTTCTTGAGAATTTCCTTCTGGAGCTACGACTTGGACTCGGATGAGGGTGAATGGCGCAAAGTGGTACTGGATAGTGCACTTTGCACTTTACTTGTATGCATCTAGTGTTTTTATGATTCGTTGTGTCATTTTCGTGGGTCGTCCGGGCGTCGCGAGAGCAGCGGGTTCCTACAAAGTTGTTGCCTCCTACAAGCTGTTGTCTTCCTGCAGTGCTACTGCCTTCCTACAAAACTGTTGCCTTCCCACGGAACTACTGCTTCATGCGGGGATGCTGGCATCCTACGGAGCTGCTGCTTCCTGCGAGACGATTGTTTTAGTGGATTTGCTGTTATAACCACCCACTTAATAAGGGATAATGGATTGAAACCGTCCCTTATCTCTGGGAATTATCTATGGATTATGTGGGTATTGATTTTTATAAGGTTGGCTATGCCTTCCCTATATATATATATATATATATATATATATATATATATATATAAGGAGGGATCCGCATCCCCTCACTTTTGCATCTCCCATGCATCCCCTCTTTCACATCCATTGGATTTTGTTTAAGTCATCTAACCTTAACCGTAGATTTTTCAACGGTTGTTATCATGGGGATGCATGGGGATGCAAAAGTGAGGGGATGTAGATCCCTCATATATATATATAAGGCACTAGCCTAGTAGTAGTGCGGAAGGCTGCCCGAGCATAGGTCTCGGGTTTGAATCCTCCCCGGACGGCTGGGTGGTTTTGGGCCACGGCTCGGCTTGGAGAAAGAACACCTAAAAAAGGAATTATATATATATATATATATATATATATATATATATATATATATATATATATATATATATATATCTTCGCCAAGTTCTTTTGGGGTCATAGCGACAGTAGGGACAAATATCACTGGGCCGGTTGGGAGACTATGGCCAAACCCACAGATGAAGGAGGTCTGGGTTTTTGCAGACTTGCCCACATCGTGGACGCCTGCTCCATGAAGTTGTGGTGGAAGTTGCGCACCGAGACCTCGTTATGGACGAAGTTTATGAGAGCTAGGTACTCCAAATTCTCCCATCTGTCGGAGGCGGTCACTAACAACAGATCCTCGGCATCGTGGCACCGTATAATTCGGGGCCGCATCACCGCGGAACCCCTGATCCGTCTCCAGTTGGACGACGGTCGCTCATCGGCTTGTCTGGAGCGGTGGCTTGGAGAAGACAACATACTCCCCAACATTCTTACTCCGCAGGGGTGCACTATTAGAGATCTTTGGGAGGGTAGCTCCGGATGGAATTGGAGGAGGGTCAGAGATTGGCTTGGCCAACCATCGGCTACCAGTCCGCTTGCTGCTAATTTGCAGGTCACTGACACGATCGATACTTGGAGATGGTCCCCCAACCCAAGTGGGACATTCACTTTGGCTTCCGCCAGAATCGTGGCCAGAGCCAGCGGGGTGCCAGATACAGTACATGCCAAGTTTTGGCAGACCTGCATTCCCATCAATTGGTCTATCCTTATCTGGCGTGCACTCCGTCGCAAGCTTCCGACGGACGACCTCATCAGATCCATGGGATTCAGCCTCGCCTCCCGTTGCCACTGCTGCGAGGAGCACACTACAGAATCAGCAGAGCACATCCTTCTTTCGGGGGAGCTGGCTGCAGGCATTTGGTCCAAGCTTCATCATAGAATTAGTCTGGTTCAACCGACCGGGGGCCTCTACGATCTCCTTGCCAACTGGAGCCACTCCCACGGACATCAGATCGTAGCAGCCGCCGGTATTTGGGTCCTTTGGAAGAACATGAACAAATTCAGATACAAAGGGCGCCAAATCCTCCCCTACAGCTATTCAGAGAGGTCATCAGACAAAACATCAAAGCCAGGAGGCGCTGTTCCCACGTCTCCAACTCGTTCTGGGAGGCCCTTTATTAGGTCGTCCTCAGGATTTCTCGCTTCTTCTGGGAGGCCCTTGTTTTGGTCGCCCCCAGGATCTCTCGCGTCCTCCCTGTCGGCGTTGCTCCGTCCCGCCCCCTTTTTGTGCGCATCCCGCGCTTTTCGTTTTTTCTTTTTTTTCTTTTGCCGCGCGAGCGCGCTTACTTGTATAGGCTTCGGCATTTTGCGCCTACTACTTCAATAAACTTTCGGGTTTCCTAAATATATATATATATATATATATATATATATATATATATATAACTTTGTAACACCCAGTTTCTGAAATGAGAGTATTTTTGAAATTTTGTATTTATAATTATTATTTATTGCATTTAAATCACATTATGAATTTTGGTGATTTTTAATCAATTTAAAATTTGTTTAAGTCATGACTTGTGATTTTGATGTGCTGCTAGTAAAATCCTAGAGACTGTCTGACCTAGAGCCTAACTATGTCATTAGGATGATTTATTTTTACTCTTGAGCATGAGGGTATTTTGGTTATTTGGCCTCTTTGAATTATTTTATGATTTATTGCATTGGTGATTGTTAGTTTTGACTTTTGCTAGCTGTGACTTAAGAGACTGTCCTAGACTTTGACCTTGACTTGGTGACCTAGTTAACATGGTATGGACCCTAGTCTAACTTAAGTCAACTCAAGTTAGGTCACTTAGGATCAAGTTTGAAATAGGAGGATTGGTGATTTGGTCCATAGGCTTGAGACTTAGAAATTGGTTCCATGACTAGTACAATTAGGCCCATAGCCCATTAGACTAAACCCTAACCCTAATTTTCACTTTATGACCAGCCACTAGGGCTCCCCCTTCCCTATAAATAATCTCTTCCTTGTTTTTGCCTCTTTTATAAGTTTTCCAAGTTTTGAAGAAAGAGGTAAAGAGCCATCTTCTCCAATCCATAACTTTCTCCTTTCAAGTCCTTTTTAGCTTAAATCTTTTGCATTAGGTTCTAATCAATCTCTACTTGGTGTTCATGGAGAGAAATCTCAGGTTTAAATCAATTTGGAGATTTTGGCTAGCAAGGAGATTCTCCCCTTTTTGAAGCTTTTCATTAAAAGCTTAACCAATAGGTAAACCCTCACAATCATCGTTAGATTTCGATTTCTTTACATGAGTGCATAGCCCTAGGAGTCCTCTAGCTGCTAGCATAGGTTTGGTGTCGAGTCGTGTCCATTGCGTGTTTGTATCGGACATGTATCAGTCTATGCAGTAAACTGTTTGATGAAATGCCACACTCATATTTATTTCTTTGTTTTTGAAGGGTTTTGTAGATCTATATGAGTACTTTAATTTTCATGAAGAGGTGATAGTGTTTTTGTGTCTGTGTCGGGTGCACGAGGGGTTGGACACGCTGCGTACTGACTCGGTTCAGTGCCCTGCTGCTCGGGCTTGCTGTGGGACACGACACGATGACTCAAGTCGTGATTTTTGGTGGACACGTATGGACAATCACTGACACAACACACACAAAATTTGGGGGGATTTCGTCGAGCGGATTGGAAGAAATCCCACCCGTACTGGATTTGTACACACGCACACACGCGCACAACTGTTCACTGATACAGGGTTATAAGTTGGACACGACACAGATTTGATGCGGTACAGGGCAACACGAGTGTAGCCCTATGTGGGGAGAATACGTGGGCACGAACACGAGTCGTGTCGTGCCCTGTGTCGCGTGCACGAGGTCGTGTCCTCGCTGTACGAGCACTGGGATGAATGTTCTGATTCAGTGTGCAGTTCGGTTTTGGACACATTCGTGTCCAGTTTTCTGGACACGAATGCATGCCTATGACACGTACACTTGTGTACTAGGTGTTGGCACACTCAATCCTGCATTTGGTTAGGTTGTAATGAAGGTTTAGGGTTTGAACATTGTTCTGATACTGAGTTCACACAGTTAATTTCTGAGGTTTGTTGATAATGGGATTTGATTCCCATACTATTTTCCTGAGATTGAAAGTGTTAATGTGATGTTGTATTATCCCCAGGTTATGTTGTATTGATCTGGGTTCTTCGAATGAAGAAGTTTTACTGAAAATTGTTTCAGTTGACAGATTGGGATATGTTGTGTTGGGTTTTCAATAGATTACACTATTTTTACATTTTTTTTTTCCAGTTTTGAGTTAAATTGAGATTTGAATATGTTCCTAAGATATGATTGAATGTAATTTCATATTGTGTTAATGTGTATTGATGCCTAATAATAATGTTTACACATTGGAAATCAATGGGATTCATGTTTTCGTTGTCCTGCCATGTTGATCTGTCCACTCCTCACCTGGTTACTAACCCACTCTTGAATATACCAGGGCATAGTCGACTGATACTTGGGGAAGTATCAGTCATCCTCATGTTCGAATTAACCCCACACCCTTGAGTTCGACATTGACCTTGTTTAGTGAAATACCTCATTGCATCCTATTGTCATGCATTCCCATTTGTTGGCTGCAGTAGTTAGATGTTCAGGTTGAACATCATGGCATGTCCAGTCCCCATATCCTTGGGTCTTCCCTAGCATAAATCTGCATCTAGTATGTGCTGCTCTAATACCCTTGCTAAAATCCCCATTGATTACTCCCTGTTTCAGACAGAGGATTGAGGAATGGACTTTGGTTCAGTCATTCTTCATGTTCAGATGTTGTATAAATTCATATGTGATGTGATACTTAGGGTTATTCTTCCTAATTAGCTTGTATCTCATATTCAATCCATGTAGATATTGCTTGTTGTCCTTAGAACAACAAGCAGAGCAACAATAGCTGGACAACATCTTGATTCACTGTACATACCAGTTTGTCCTTGTTATGAGCCACTGCAAATTGCATTGCCTATAATTTGCCTACTGCAAGATGCACTGCCCTGTCATGGTTTGGTCCAGTCTGCATATAGGCACTTGTACACATTTATGATAGGCTAATGTTCACATTATATATTGTTTGGGTATATAAAGTTGAGGGCTAAGGATAGTGGTAAGTATCCTACATGTTGTGTAGTGTATATGAGATTAGAATGTTATACATGTATGTACATATTGTGTTGTCTAGCCTTGATGTAGGTTATTATAGGGTATAAGTGTTATGAATATATAAGATGTCCTGTCTCTCCTTGATTAGAGATTGCAGACCTTAGCTATAGGATTTGTCCAGTCCAGATGAGGGTATTACCTCATTGTGTTGAGTTCAAGCCCACTCCCTTGAGTCAGTTATAGGAAGAGGGTTTGAGCATTTCACTACAATGCAAGTTGTGGCAGGTAGGAATGGGGATAAGAGGGCTACAATATTGGTTATGAACATGGGCATATGTATAAGTGTAGGTACTTAATGGAACATGGCGTGTATAGGCAATTATATAGTGTAACTCATATGTTAGATATGAGAGTGTGAGGTATGAGTAGGGATAGGAATTAGACTTTGTATATATTTGTATATGTAAAACTTAGGATATGGGTATATATGTTGGGTCCCAGATCCTTGTGAGTTAGTTTAGGAATTCATTTGTAGATGTGTAGGTTAAAGGTTTTACCTATCAGACTAAGGTATAAGGGTATGGCTTTAGCCTAGGTATTAGGAGTTCCTTAGCAATGCTAAGGTAAGTGGGGTAACACATGTATTATAGGGATATGCATGTATGTAATGTATTAATATATAAAATATATATATATATATATATATATATATATATATATATATATATATATATATATATATATATATATATATATGCAATGTATGTATAAATAAATACAAATAAAATGTACACATGGATGTATGTAATTATACTTGTATCTATAGGTTGTATATAGGCCTAGTGTATAGAGTGACCCTATAGGTTGTTGTTTAGACTTGAGTTGACTGGCCCTAGACCTAGTTTGACTAAATGTTGACTTGTTTGACCTAGTTGACCTAGACAGTTGACCATGTTTGACTTAGAGTTGACTTTGACCTAGATTTGACATAAAATTATGTAGATTGCATCATAAACTTCATTTATCTTATTTTAAACACATTATAACCTGTACTGCTCTATTTAGGACATTGTGACTCCGGTGCAGGCATATGATATTACACTACTCTTTTTAGAGTAGCAGGCGAGTACATTCTCTGATAGTTCTCTCATTTATTTGTCAATTACTGTACTTCAGTTCTAGTTAGTTGTATGCGATTCTCTGTTACAATACGTATGGAAATTTCTAGATTTATGTATGTGACACACATTTATTGTCTGGCCTCTATTACTGGAATTATTTACTGGTATCATCATGTTCTGGCTGGACTCATCTTGAATCTTGTGTCGGATTTCTGGATTCACTTGCTGGGAGAGGAAATACTAGAGTAAGACATGTAGACATATCCCAATTCTGGAATCACCCTCATGCTGGAATCAAACTGGAATGATAGCCATCTCACACCCGACCAGGTGTGTGATGTGCCAGATTACCTATAGCCGTTTACATGTCGATCTCGGTATTTTAAAACACACTGTTAGAGTATAGGCTGGACTCACCCTGGAATCATTGATCACCATGACTGGAATCGTCTCGTACTGGATTCATCTTGTATTAGATTCGTCTTGTACTGGACTTACATTGGAGTTAACTTGTCTACTTTTACTGTCTGGACTTATACCATGTTACTATAGTTCAGCTAGTTTCTATTTTACCATCTTTATTGCCATAATTCTTCTCTTGTTTAGTTACCTTACTTTCCTTGTACTTTATCTGTCTCTCTATATCATCACCTGAATATAAACTGCCATGTTCATCAATACAACTGTCTATAACTGCTTTATAGTTCTCTGTCATTTACTTGGGTATTCTAGATGAGATGTGCTCGTTCCTGTCCTGACTGGACCTGTTGAAATATTACAGATACTTGTGCTGAGGATACATGTCCTACATATTATGGACCCGGAGACGGGATGGCTACCTTTGGCCCTGACACTCAGGAGTGATCGGGATTTAGTTTAGTAGACTTGTATCTGTTTTTCATGTAGAACTTGTTGTATTTGATTTGAGACTTGTGTTGTATTGAGATTGTTAAGATTTTGTTATTATTATAGTAGTTATCTTTCTATTTCTTAGTTATTTCTTCTGTGTTATCTTATCGTGCTTAGACTGTGATTGAGTTACAATATCTTATACTTGTCCTCCGTCCAGAGTTGATCATGATGAGTACATTATATACTGCATGAGTTGATGGTTAGATAATGACCTAGAACAGCGTTCTACCGCCGACACTGCGGCATAGGCTGGGCACTGTTACGTACTCGTACCCTCACAGTGGGTGCGGGTCGTGACAAACTTCCAAAAGGAATTACAATATATATATTTTGCTACAAGTGGAGAGTTAGGAGTAGCCAAAGAGATCCATGAAGTACCGTTCGTTTGTTTGTCCAAGTTCAAGATCTGAAGCAAATGTGACAAGGGGCGTTCATGAAGTTCTTCTTCGAACTTACTTGTTCCTGGGAGCAGATTAACGTAAATGATCGAATCTTGGTTTGAGCAACGATGATCTTCAACATCCCGGTGACAATTTCTATCTTGTTTTCTGATTCTTTCTTCTTGTTGTAGCAATTCGATGGTAAAATTTTAATAATATTTAATTCCAGTAACTTGTTGTTCCAGCATTTCTATTTCCAAGAGTTGTTTTAATTTCACATATGTTGTACAATCTTTGTATTCCAACATTGACAAGATTCTGAGAAGAGAAAAGATCTTATACTCTCTATGCATCAAAATGAAGAGGAAAATCATGGTGTGTTGCATCTAAAAACACTTCTAAAAGGGAGTCCAGGTGAAGATAAAGGAATAGACATTAATCAAAGTCCACAAGAGACTGTTTGGTTGCCTGGAACTGGGAGTCTCTTGTACTATTTCTTGTAATTGGTGTACCAGTCACGTCAAGTTGGCTGCAATAAGCAAGGGTAGAACCACTTAAGGGCTAAGGTGGGCAGCATTCTACCCCAATTTTTATAATAATTTTTTTCTTGTTCTATTCTTTTGATATATGAGTCAGTTCATACCCCAGCGTACTCCAACTAACCAAGTCCATCCCAATTTGAATTTATAGTTCCAGCTTTGGCAACAAGTGTTGCAGGAATCAGATACCTATTAATGTGAACTAAACAATGGAATTATGTAAAACTATAACAAATATTTCAATAAAAAAATTGCTATTTGTCCCTCCAAAATATTTGATCCAAAGTATTCCTCCTTATGTCTTAGCTTACGTGTTGTCTGACATGACAGCTGACAAGGCAAAATTTAAAATTGAAATTAAAATTAAAATTAAAACTAAAATTAAAATTAAAATTAACATTAATGTAAACATTAAAATTAAAATTAAAATTAAAATTAAAATTAAAAAAATTGGGATAACTAATTTTTTGGATTAGACTTTGCCATGTCAGCTAACATGTCAGATGTCATGTCAATTGTCACGTAAAGATAGTTTGGAGAAAATTTTTGGAGGTAGGAATAATATTACTCTTTCAATAACAACATTTACAGGCTGCCAAACAAGCCCTAACTCTAAGCAGGAACTTGTATCTGTAAGGGTCTAAACGCAATAGGAAAGAAAGCCCTAGAGTGTCATCTCATGTCCGCAGAACTGAAACACATTATATAAAATTTGCAACACAAGATCTACATGAAACTTTGTTACAGTGAAGTCCCACGTCACTGAATGTGTAGAAGTCGTCGCTTCTTTGGACTATTCTATTATGGAGCTAATTTTGGTTGTCCCTTGATCTTTATTGTTAGCTAATTTTGGTAGTCATTCGTGATTCTAATTTTTGGTGAGATCATGCTAAGCCTGCAAAAGTTGTCCCAGCAGAAGGAGGTTACCCAAGATCCACGACTTGTCCGACTTATTTCAGTACCGGCCTTGAATACAAGCTATGCTTCCCATAAAAGCACTCACGTGGTTGCCAGCACCAATCTGCATTGACTTGACATTGAGATAGGTGGATCTTCACGTTAATAATGTACATTATTCCCGCCATACTCCTTGCTCTCGTTACTAGAGATAGAGGCTGCACTCTCTAGCGAATCCCCACATGCAAATTGGGCTATAAATATGCCACATTGAACCTTGAGCAAAACTACCCAAAACGAAACATAGTCATCGGACCATTGGCACCACACGTTCCCAATGGCCCGACGTCAATCAGCTTCTTCTCTTCTTCTTCTCCTGCTCTGCGTTGCTATCACAGTTCTCTCCATAGTCGCAGAGGTGAAGGCCAAGAAAGTGAAGTGCGTTGACAATCAGGGATACCCTCTGTGCGGCGGCTACGAGTTTCCTTGCCCTGCCAATTGCCCCAATTGCGTCGCCGACTGCGACCTCTGCCGTCCAGTGTGCTGTAAGTATCCGGGTTCCAGGATCGTATAGATTTTGATGCTGCTATATGGACCGCGGTTGTGGCCCGCACGGAACATGTCACGTCCCCATTGGCAGGTCAACCGGTTGTGTGCCTATGCAAATAGGGGAGAGGCCAATGGGATTCGGACATGTGTCCTTGCGGTTGCGGGCACGTCTGCGGTCACATGTTGTGGACAAAATATACTTTTAGTATAGATTGCATAAAGAATGCATGTAACAACAGTGGAATCCAAAAAATTAAAATGTATAGTAAAAGTTATTAGTGTTATTGATCCAACTGCGACCCCTGCTGCCCTCCATTGGCCCCTTGATCTGGGTTTTAAGGGATGAAACCCGGTGATAACGGGGGTGCCAATAGTTGGCTGCCACGTGGATCTGCATCACGCATGAGTTCACAAACCATGAATAAAATATCATTTTCCATCAATTTAACAATACAATCATGACTATGCAGCTTGTGACAAGCCTGGTGGTGTGTGCCAAGATCCTCGTTTTGTCGGCGGGGACGGCATCACCTTCTACTTCCACGGCAAGAAGGATCATGACTTCTGCCTCCTCTCCGACTCCGACCTCCACATCAACGCCCACTTCATCGGCAAGCGTGATCCCTCAATGACCCGGGACTTCACCTGGGTGCAATCTGTCGCCGTTCTATTCGGCGAACACCAACTCTACATTGGTGCCCAGAAGACCGCAACATGGGACGATGTCGTTGACCGCCTCGAAATCAGCTACGATGGCGAGCCAATCGACCTCCCGGCCAACGAAGGAACCAACTGGCGGTCCCTGAGCACGCCTTCCCTATCCATCTCCCGATCCACCGAGACCAACTCGATCACGGTCGAGGTCGAGGACAAGTTCAGGATCGAGGCTAGTGTCGTACCGATTACCGAGGAAGAGTCCCGGGTGCACAACTACGGAATTGCTGCCGCCGACTGCTTCGCTCACCTCGAGCTAGGGTTCAAGTTCTACTCCTTGACCAACGACGTCCATGGAGTGTTGGGACAAACTTATCGTGAGGGGTACGTTAGCAGGGTGAAGATGTCCTCCAGCATGCCAATCATGGGTGGGTTCTACCAGTACAAGACTACCGATTTGTACACACCAGATTGCCCCGTGACAAGGTTCGGCCGCACGGTCGTCTCCGGCATGGCAATGGTCTCCGAGCCGGCCAGTATTGTCTGTGCCAGTGGGAAGAAAGGTCGAGGCATTGTGTGCAAGAAGTGAGGGCATGCGCACACATTCTTCTAATGTGTGTTCTGATACTGCAATAAGAGCAAATCAATGAGATTTGTGAAGTGAAGAATTACTTCTCTAGCTCTCTTTTATATATATATATATATATATATATATATATATATATATATATATATATATATATATATATATATATATATAAAAAGGAGATCATGTATTGGTGAACATTTCTAATAATAATTAAGTTGACAAGTCACATTATAATTCTATTTGTTGAACTTCACATGGGATACTTGGCACAAGGATAAATTGATCATAAATGATAGATAGCGCCTCCAACATAGTATCAAACCTCCGAAGCACCATTCGTACCAGTGTTCATTACAGTCTCGCCATGCTCATCTGGTCAGAGAATGGCTTTCTCGTGGCTATTATTAAAAAATCTAGCTGCAATTTATTCTACCAATTATGTTTCAGTCCAAACTAGTGTGACATGATAGGTCATGATAGTACTAGGTGATGTCTAATAAACATAACATCTTCTTGACTGCACTTTTGAAATTGATGAAATTATAAGACTTCTTCGGAGTCAGGCTAGGTTGTAATTGTCAGTTCCGGGACATAATTTTCGATGGAAAACTGAGAAAATAAAACGATTGTAAAAACAACATTTCTAGCAACACTTCAAAAAATGTGCATGACAGAGATCCTTGGAGGATTCTGGATAACGAAAATCTAAAAAGATTTTGTTATAGCAGCAAATGAGAGTTGTACTTCTAAAATGAAGTATCCAATCGAATTGCTAGCAGCAGCAATGACAGGCGATGGATGGAAGCACAACCTGCTGGGGTGAATGATCACCGTTGCTTAAAGCTTAATTCGCCCCACACGAACTACTTCCAGGAACCAGTAAGTTCGACGGAGAACTTTGGAACACTCCGCTCTTCTGACTCCTCGGATGGCGCACGGACTCCTGTGCAAAGTAACGTTGGAGCAATGCTTCTCTTCTCTCTCAAAGGCTATGAAAATTCGTATGGAATTCTGAACACTTATCTTTTTCTTATCTATCTGCACTGTGAGAGAGAAGAGACCTTATATAGGTCCGCGCTACAACTGCCCAGTTAGTACAATGTTTGGGACGTTGAAAAAATTGCTCCGAACGTGTTGTAACCGCTCAGATCATGCACAGACATGATCTGAGTCAACTGGCGCACAGCACGCGCCACTTGTGCCACCCGCGCAACTTGCGCACCCCGCGCACCTTGCACATCGTGCGCACCGCACACACAGTGCTACTTGCGCAACCTGCGTCAATCGCGCGCCAACAGGCAGCGCCTACTATTGTGCCACTGGGCCGCAACTGGGCACCCCCTTGGGTCGCGCAACTGGATGCACCACTTGGCCGCGCCAATTGGTCAGCGCCAATTGGCCGCGTCATCTGGCAGTGCGATCGGCTGCACAAGTGGCTCGCGCAACGAGCGCAACTTAGGCGCACTATGCGCCTAGCGACGATGCTGACGTGCTAAGTTCAAAGTGCGCCAACAAAATGTCACATTATGCCTCATGAGCCCATGAGCCCGAGTCCGAGTCCGAGTCGCTAAGCCCCTATGGGGCTTAGCTCCATTGGAAATTAATTTCCAAGAGCAAAAAGCATGAATGCTTCATTGTTGATTTGACCTTTTTTTCTACTAGAAAAATACTCTCACATGGTACACCCATGTGCACCTCCACACCACTTGTGCTTCTCTAAACAAGCATAGCTTATATATAGAGATACATTTTTTTTGGCCTAGCCGATGTGGGACTAAAGTTTCCAATAAAAAGGCCAATATCCTAACAATCTCCCATATATCTCTATATATGGGTTTGAGTGTTCCCCACAGTAACTGTCCATCATGCATTAGAAGAGATGTCACTGACGACTTGAATCTTTCCGCATGGGTTAAACAACGGAATATAATACAAGAATGGACTAAGTCTTGAATTCTGCACCATAGCTGAAATTTTTTCTACTCACATAATGTAGTTACATGTGCTTCTGGCTGCACATTAAAGGCCCTGTACTAGCCTAGTTTTAGTGTATAATTTTGGGCATCTACAAGTTTACCCTCAAGAGACGACCTGATATCTCTTTCCATACACTATAGGTGAGTTCTTTGTTAAAGAGACATGGCATGAAGCGCTTTGTGCTTCCTTTGCGGTGCTACGTCGCTATAACATGGCCTAAAGTCAAGGCCTTATCCTGTATCGGAAACCTCATCGTAGTGTCATAATGCTGTAGCATGAGGTCACCGCCTCTTTGTAGTGCCATACTACCCAACATGAAGCCTTAGGCTCCCTTGCGGTGTTACGCCACAACGACATGGCTTGCAAGGCCGAGGCTTTACCCCTATCCGGGTACCTTATCGTGGTGTCATGCCACTGTAACATGAGGAACTCCTCCCCTTTGTAGTGCTGACTACATCCCTCTTTAATTTTAACATACAACATTAGGCTACCTGCCTATTTGCGGTGCTACGCCACTGTGACTTGGCTCGCAAAGCCAAGGTATTACCCCTTTCGGGAACCTCATGGTGAAGTCACCCCACTGTAGCATTAAGTTTTACTCCTTATAGTGCTGTGCTACCGTACTTCCTGTAAAGCACACCAGGCATTCACTCTGCCTGAGAACTCAATAAGGCATTTAAGCCAACCTTCCCACAGGAACCGTTTTCTGTAGGAAACAATAGTAAACAACAGTGGTTGTAGGTCCGTAACCTATCCATGCCCTATAAGACATGTACCCATCATTCCAGATTGTCACTTTCGTTTTTCGTTATACATATTTTTAGGATACATGCACAGAATTCTGACTTTTGTCAGATGACCCATATTTTGACTGGTCTTGTTTAGCCTAGTCTTGGTTTAATCTGGTCTTGGTTTAATTCGGTTTCGTTCAACTTAGCATGGCTTGACTTGACTTGGTTTGTTGTGGTTTGAGATGAGAAGGGTTTGTATAAAAACCAACTTCTCTCTCTCTCTCCTCCATTATTTCTCATTACTTTTTCATTTCCTTCATTTACTCCTCCCACCTACCAAGTCCTAGGCAAGTGCAACTTGCTTCATGATGGACCACAAATTTTATTGTTCTATTGTCTTCCTTGCTTGATTCTAAGCCTCTTTAGAACTTGGAGATTTTGGTTTTGATGGTTACATTTTTGTAGATCCAAGTTTATAGTTTTTTCGATTTTTCTTGGTTTTGATCTCTTAAACATTGTTATTTTCGAAAACTACTTGTTCCATATTATAGAGAAGTCAATTTCACTCAGTTTAGACCTTTATTTTGCCCAATTTTGAGTCATTTAGCCCAAGTTATGGACATTGAAAGTTTCTAAAACTCCATGGCCTAAAGCTTGCTGGTAGGGGCGACACCTCGCACACCTCGCGTACCTCGCGTACATCGTGCGTACCTCGTGCACCTTTTGGTCCGCGCACCTTCTACCTCATGCACCTTTTGGTTTGCGCACCTTGTACCTCGTGTACCTTTTGGTTCGTACATCTTGCACCTCGTGCACCTTTTGGTCCGCACACTTTATACCTCGCGCATCTTTTGGTTCGCGCACCTTGCACCTCGCGCACCTTGTGCGTACCTCGTACATCTTTTAGTTCGTATACTTTGCACCTCGTGCACCTCGTGCGTACCTCGTGCACCTTTTGGTCCGTACACCTTGCATCTCATGCACCTTTTGGTTTGTGCACCTTGTACCTCGTGCACCTTTTGGTTCGTGCACCTTGCAACTCGTACACCTTTTGGTCTGCGCACCTTGCACCTCGCGCATCTTTTGGTTCGCGCACCTTGCATCTCGCGTATCTTTTGGTTCGCGCACCTTGCATCTCTTGTACATTTTGGTCTACGCACCTTGCACATCGTGTATCTTTTGGTCACACCTCGCGCACCTCGTGCACCTTGCATCTCGCGCTCTTCGTGTACTTTACACCTCATGCACCTTGCACCTCGTGCACCTTACATCTTACACGCCTTGCACCTTGCGCCATGTGCCTTTTGCCCGTGCGCGAATCACTCTAAATGACTGTTTTTGCCCGTTTAAGATATTTTGTAGATAGAATCTTGAAAACTCAAAATATTAAAGTTGTAGATCTTTGTCTTGGCTTCAAGAATCTTCCTGTCTCACTTTAATCAGAGTTCATATGTGGCTTATAGTTTCAATCATATGGGTATTGTCGATCTTCTTTGCATGTTTTTTCTATACTTGGCCTAAATTGCGACGACCCGACTTGACACTTGATATAGTCTTGATATAGTAACTTAAACTTGACTTGAACATGATAATATGAACCCGTCTTGATAACTCTTGATAAGTGGCCCGTCGAGGCACACTCCAGACAAGTACTATTGACATGACAAGTAACCTGACATGACATGTATAATCTTGAAGTGCTATTGCGACAGCTACCCTGACTTGCTAAGTAACTCTTGTCTTGACACCGTGGTTGACTTTCTTGATTGTGCCTGTACAAGCTACCTGTCTCGTCTTGTATCATGTCTAGGATATCGATTCCTAGTTACCACGGTCAGGAATTCACAATGAATCTGACTAGGTTAATGACTAGATTGATCAAGTAGTTTATATAGAGAGATTTTTTCTAGTTACAGGCGATCCCGTTATCCCGGGCATACTTGAGGGACTTGTAGCCTGCCGACGAGTAGGGCACATTTTTAGCCCACTGTCATGTGGGACACTTCTTGAAAACATAAGTACTAAAAGTACACCAATAATCTTGATAACTCTTGTAACTCTAATAAATCACATCGCCTGGATAATCTGGATAGCTGCAGGACTTGTGACTATAGGAACATCTCAACTGCATCTTGGTAGTAACTAGGCCTGTGATAACCCTAGTTAGCTAATGATAGCAAGCCGTAGGACTTGATTGGCCGTGCCTGAATGCTTGCTTGTGATTAGCATAAGAATTATATTCCGTCTCTTTTTTTCTAATGCAAGCTATTATTTTATTCTAACCCTATCTTCTTGTCATTTAAGCCCGTTCATTTATTTATTCTTCTATTTTATTATATGCTGGTTTTAGTTCCTTAATGAAGCCTCCCTTGTAGCACATGCACTTTCTGGGGTCTGACCCAGCTAGTTTTATATGGCCAGATTTCGGAGTAATACCCGAGGATCTTTCTGCTTATCAGCCAGATGGTGAACACCAGAAGTAATCCTGGCAACGAGTGGATTTCTTATTTTGCTCTCCCACTCTATTATAAATTCTTCTTTTGAGGCGTTTAGTCGTCGAGCAAGTGTTATCTCGTGTTAAAAACTAAATTTCTGTTTGCCTAAGGGTTGTAACACGATTGACAAATCCTAGGGTTGATCATGTATGACTTAACTCTTGCTAGTATCGTACTTTGTATAACTAGCTTCATGATCATCTGAATATGTAATGTCTGTGATGCCTTACTTTGTATGTCTAATAATCTAACATCTTGTACATTTATTTGCTTGCCTGAGATTGAGACACTAGGCTTGTTCCTGACCATAGAGATTGATGGATTGTAGTTTAACCCTCATGTATCTAGACAGCCGTGACCGTATTGCGAGGTGGGTTGCACTTCAATATACGTAGCTGGCTGTGTCTGTCCCCCGCTGTCCAGTATTCTGGTTCTGGAGCATGACACGGTTTAAGTGGTGGCCCATACAGGTCTTGAAAATCAAGATATGTGAGGATTTTACTGAATAGATGTCTCAATCAGCATTCGCCCTTGATCTCTACTCATGCCTTCTAATCTTCCTATTCTTGACTTGATAAGGCGCTTCTATCCTTGATGAATCTTGGTCCTTCCTTATTGTTCCTCATGCCATTTTCTTAAGTGGCATTGTTTCTGATCCTACCGATCAGCCGGGTGGAGCACCTCCAGTGAACCAGCAGCAACCTGGGGACCAAGCCCAGCACTTTGGAGCAGCATCCCGAATCATGCATTCTGGGGATCCAGAGCCGCTAGTTCAGCCAGCCCAGCCTGCAAAGCCTGACAATAGAACCCTGATGGCACTCATCCACGACTTGCTTGCATCATAAGATCGTCAGAGCGAAGCCCTGTACCAGATAGTACAAGATGCCATGGGCAGAGTTGGTTATCAAGGGAATAATGCGGCTAACAGCTTCAAGCGCCTGAACCTTTCTTTCTTTGACGGTAGTGAAGATGCTATTGCTACCGATGCTTAGCTACAGGATACAGAGATTATTCTAGAGGCATCCAGGATTCCAGAGGAAGAGAAGGTGGTCGTTGTGCGCCTACAGTTATTTGACTTAGTCCGCAGCTGGTAGGCGATGCTAGCAGTTGGATTGGCGATGCCTGTCATGTGGGCAACATTCAGTGACAAGTTCCAAACGAAGTATTTTGATGCAGTTGCTCGGTATGATCTGCAGACCAGATTCAGCAATCTTAAGCAGATGGAAAGGACGGTCGATGGATATGCGATCAAGTTTTCTAGGCTTAGTCGATTTGCTCACACCTTGGTGGCGACCAAATTGGACCAAGCACAGCGATTCCAGCAGGGACTCCACCTAGAGATTATTTTAGCAGTAGAGCAGTTTGAGCACCAGAAATTTGATGTTGTCTTGCGAGCAGCTAGGAGGCATGAATATACCTCTCAGAGGATAGTAGATCGAACTGGAGGACGAAAGAGGCCTCATGGACAGTTATCCCAGTCATCAGCACCAGCCCCGGTGGCTAGAACTTTGACTATTGGAGCTCCTAGGAGGGGGACCACAGTTTTGTCAGTTCAGCAGTCGATACCGACGTACCCATAGAAACAGAGGCAGAAGCAACCTACTGCAATGGGCTGCTCTCATTGTGAGAAGCCTGGGCACGTGGTTTCAGAGTGTCGCAGGACACAGGGATTGTGCTTGGCTTCTGGGGCATCGGATCACAAAATTGGGTCCTGTCCGCGTAGAGCCAGTTCATCTTCATCAAACCTAACCAGTCCATCGGTTAGGGCACCAGGGCAGCAACAGTATCAGCAGTACCAGCCTCCGAGGCCGTTACCGCCTTAGGCTCAATAATATGCTCAGGCCCGAGCTCAGATTCAGAACAACAAGAGAGGTCATCTGCAGAGGGGACCAGCACCAAGGGGACAGGGTCAAGCTATAGCTCTGACCGTGGCAGAAGAATTTGTATCAGGTGAGGAAGTGGCAGGTACCATTCTCGTCAACTCTTTTCCAGCGTCAGTATTATTTGATTCCGATGCATCGCATTCATTTATGTCTGTACGATTCGCGACACGGATAGGACTGGAGCCCGAGTCATTATCAGTAAGGCTCAATATACTTACTGGTAACGGTCTTATGGGAGTAGATAGAGTCTTTTTCTCATGTCAAATCATAATGAGCGGTAGAGAGTTTTTCCCTAGATTGATAGAATTTTCGATGGCCGACTATGATGTGTTCCTAGGAATGGATTGGTTGAAGGATCAATACGCAAGAATAGACTGCCATGTTCGCAGGATTATTTTTGGTATTCTCGGCGAAGAAGAGTTTTCATTTTCCTGAGGCGAACTAGAACCTTCTCCACCAGTCTTGCGGATGGCGGTAGCAGCAGCAGTTCAGTTTCCCAGAGTAGTAGAAGAATTTCCTGATGTATTTCCTGAAAAGCTCCCAGGCATGCCGTCAGAGAGAGAGATAGAGTTCACCATTAATTTGATTCCAGGGATGGCACCAGTATCAGAGAGAGTCTATAGAATGGCACCATAAGAGTTGGAGATCCTGTACAAGATGATTAAAGAACTCAGAACCAAGGGATTCATTCGTGCTAGTAGATCACCTTGGGGAGTCCCGATGCTTCTTGTGAAGAAGAAGGATGGTATGTCAAGATTATGTGTTGATTATCGTATCTTGAATTCCGTAACAATCAAGAACAGATATCCCGTACCAAGGATAGATGATTTATTTGATCAACTCAGTAGAGTGGCAGTATTTCGAAGATTGACTTGCAGTTGGGGTACCATCAGATCAGAATCAGAGAGCAAGACATCCCGAAGACAACATTCAAATGTAGTTATGGACATTAGGAGTTTCTTGTTATGCCATTCGGAGCGACCAATACGCCAGCAGTATTCATGGATCTCATGAATAGTATCTTCATGCCCTATTTGGATCCGTTCGTGATAGTGTTTATAAATGACATCTTAGTCTATAGCAAGAATAAAGCAGAGCATGAGTAACATCTCCGAATAGTCCTTTAGAGTCTCAGAGAGCACCAATTATACGCGAAGTTCGGTAAGTGCAAATTTTGGCTTGATCGTATTTCGTACTTAGGTCACATCATCACCAGAGGTGGAGTGGAAGACGACTCCCAGAAGATAGTGGCTATAGAGACATGGCCAGTACCTAGCACCGTTGCAGAAGTTCGTAGTTTCCTAGGATTGGCCGGCTATTACCGACGATTTGTGTCAAACTTTGCTCGGATTTTAGCACCATTGACTCAGTTGACCTATAAGGATGTGCAGTTTGCTTGGACAGCGGAGTGGCATAGTTCATTCGAGAAGTTGAAGCAAAGATTGATGACGGCACCCATTCTCACGCTTCCAGATGAAACTGGAGGATTTTCAGTTTATTATGATGCTTCCGGCAGAGGATTGGGATGCGTCTTGATGCAGCATGGCAAGGTAGTAGCTTATGCATCACGTCAGCTTCATGATCATGAGAGAAATTATCCAACCCATGACTTGGAGTTAGCAGCGATGGTTTTTGCCCTTAAGCTGTGATGGCATTACTTGTACGGAGATCGAATAGAGATTTTCACCAACCACAAGAGTCTTAAGTATGTTTTTATCCAGAAGGATCTTAATATGCGTCAGAGAAGGTGGCTAGAGCTATTAGTAGATTATGACATCAACCTACAGTATCATCCTGGGAAGGCCAACGTAGTTGCAGATGCGTTGAGTAGAAGAGCAGTAGCTTATTTTCTAATATCACAACCCGAGTTATTAGCAGATCTTCAGAAGATGGGAATAGAGATAGTTCTCCCTACCAATGTGGCATTGATGGCCAGTATGCAAGTTCAGTCCAGTATAGTTGAGAGGATCAAGATACCACATTCATCGGATTCTAAGCTTCAGTGGCTTAGGGCAGAATATGAAGCAGGATGAAGAGCATAGTTATGCATTGACGAAGATGACACGCTCCGATATAGAAGGCATCTTTGTGTACCCAGTGGTGACATCAGGCAGGAGATCATGGCAGAGGCTCACAGTTCACAGTATTTAATTTATCCATGTGGTACGAAGATGTATCGTGATATCCGTCAACATTTCTGGTGGAATGACATGAAGAGGGAGATAGTTCAGTTTGTCTCTCGTTGTTTAGTTTGCCTATAAGTTAAAGCTGAACATCAGAGACCAGCTGGACTTCTTCAACCTTTACTAATTCCAGAATGGAAGTGGGAGCATATTACCATAGATTTTGTAACTGGGTTACCTAAATCCCCAGCTAGAAGAGATGCTATATGGGTTATAGCTGACCGACTCACCAAGGTAGCACATTTTCTCCCTTTCAGGATTGGTAGTCGACGGATCAGCTAGCAGAGATATAACCTAGACAGATAGTCATATTGTATGGAGTGCCAGTCAGTATCGTATCAGATAAAGATTCAATATTTACATCGTACTTTTGGCGGAGTCTTCAGGAGAGTTTAGGAACTCATCTCAAGTTTAGTTCAGCTTATCATCCGCAATCAGATGGTCAGTCAGAGCGCACGATTCAAACTCTTGAAGATATGTTACGATCCTGTACACTTGACTTCGGTGGTTAGTGGGAAAATTATTTACACTTGGTGGAGTTCTCCTACAATAATAGTTTTCAGGCCAGTATCCAGATGGCACCGTTTGAGGCACTGTATGGCAGAAAGTACAGATCACCTTTAGCCTGGGATGATGTAGACGAGAGACAGATGCTTAGTCCAGAAATGGTTACACAGACTATCGAGGCGGTCAAACAAGTTAGAGATCATCTTCGAGTTGCACAAGATTGTCAGCGCCATTGGGCCGATTCTCATCGGTGTCCTCTTGAGTTTTCTATCGGCGACCACATATTCCTTAGGGTCTCGCCTACCCGTGGCGTCATTCGATTCGGCGTACGGGGAAAGATTAGTCCTAGGTATATAGGGCCATTTGATATTCTCGAGTGGGTAGGTGATGTGTCCTATCGCCTCGCTCTTCTGCTGTCGTTACGTAAGGTACATGACATATTCTACGTATCCCAATTACGATGATACATTTCGGATCCGAGCCATATCCTTGATCATTCGGAATTGGTTGTTGGTACCAACCTTTCGTATAAGGAAATGCTCGTATACATATTGGACCGAAGGGAGAAGATACTCAAGAACAAGACTATTAGTTTAGTCCGTATTGCTTGGGGTCATCACTCTTTGGGTGAGTCAACTTGGGAACGTGAGGATGATATTCGATCGCGATATCCATACCTTTTGACTCATGTGGTATAATATCTTCCTTATGCCGTATGCTTTTAACTCCTTGCTTGCATGATGATTGCTTGATTAATTGCTAGTCTTAGATTGCCTATGGTTAGTATAGCTTGTCCTGACATCTCTAGCCTTTTGATTAAATTCCGAGGACAGAATTATTTTAAGATGGGTAGAGTTGTCACTCCTATTTTCTGTTATACGTATTTTTAGTATACGTGTACGAAATTCTGACTTTTGTCAGATGACCCGTATTTTGACTTGTCTTGCTTAGCCTAGTCTTGGTTTAGTCTTGTCTTGGTTTAATTCAGTTTGGTTCAACTTATCTTGGCTTGGCTTGACTTGGTTTGTTGTGGTTTGAGATGAGAAGGGTTTGCATAAAAACCAACTTCTCTCTCTCCTCCATTATTTTTTATTACTTCTTCATCTTCTTCATTTACTCCTCCTACCTACCAAGCCCTAAGCAAGTGCAACTTGCTTCATGATGGACCTCAAATTTTATTATTCCATTGTCTTCCTTGCTTGATTCTAAGCCTCTTTAGAACTTAAAGATTTTGGTTTTGATGTTTACATTTTTGTAGATCTAAGTTTATAGTTTTTTTGTTTTTTTGTTTTGATCTCTTAAACTTTGTTATTTTCGAAAACTACTTGTTCCTTGTTGAGAATTCAATTTCATTCAGTTTAGACCTTTATTTTGTCCAATTTCGAGTCCTTTAGCCCAAGTTATGGACATTGGAAGTTTTTAAAACTCAATGGCCAAAAACTTACTGGTAGGGATGACACCTCGCGCACCTCGCGCACCTCCTGCGCAACTCGTGCACCTTTTGTTCTGCGCACCTTGTACCTCGTGCACCTTTTGGTTTGCGCACCTTGCACCTCGTGCAACTTTTGGTTTGCGTACCTTGTACCTCGTGCACCTTTTGGTTCGCATCCCTTGCACCTCGTGCGCATATCACGCACCTTTCACCTCGCGAACCATTTGGTTTGCGCACCTTGCACCTCGTGCACCTTTTGGTACGTGCACATTTTGGGAGCGGGTAGTGACATATTTTTAGTGGTGGCTCATGTAGGTCTCCATCCTATGGTGCTTGGGACTATAATGCCATTTGGAGCTTGCAAGATAGGAATGCTCAATCACAGTTTAGGCAGTTATGTTATTATATGATTTTTATGATCATTATTAATCATTTGACTTTGACTAATATTGTTTTCCAAGTAACTCTATCAACCTTCTTTCATTCCATAGATGGTTCAAACAAGGAATACCGTAGGAGGCCCACCCGAAGAGGTTGAGGATACTGCACCTGTAGTACCTGAGTGTCCTCGTCCACCTTCTACCTCGGCTATCACCCTAGATGGAGCCCAATTATTTGGACTTTTCTAAGGACTCATCAACTCCCAGAAAGATCAAGCCATGACCTTCCAAAATACTGTTCCAGATGTACTTCGAGCTAAGGAGGTGCCACTAACGAGGCAAAGGACGTCAACGCCCCGGTCCCGTAGGACCGATCGTCCTTGCTAAGGCGTGATTCCGCGTGAGCCTAGGTTGCGCTTGGGCAAGGCGGGTTCCGTAACGGCCGATTACAGGCTAAGCGATGGGGTCGTCACACAGAAGTCCCAAGCAGAAATATTGATTAATACCAGCAAAAACTTGAAGCAAAACACAAGTCAAGCAAATAGCTCTTTATTGATATTGAAACAAAGATTACATAGGTGGGCACGATGCCAAGATTACAATCACTCAAGCTTACTCTTCTCATAATACAAGTCACTCTGCTCTTTCTCATCTCTCAATACAATTTGATAAGCCAACAGATGCTTCAGATAGGCGATGTCCATACATTATGTCCCGTATAAGTCCAAACTCCATGTGGCCGCGTGTCTCGAAATGACAAGAAACTCCATGCCTCGACGCATCCAAGCGAGCTCCGTGCCAATGAGCTTCTACCTGAGCCTGCACAAAAATACTATGTCGGTGTCAGTACTCAACTGTACTGGTGGTGTGAGATCCTCGCCCACCCATACAAAACCAAAACGTTCATTTACTTTGTGCAACATAATCCTTTATGATTTTCTTTCGATTCTTGCCTTAGGTTCAATTTTTGGACGTAGACTCTCGGCCTATTTTATGTCTCTAGACCATCACCATGCTATCGCACCAATAACTTCCTTGTCCTTTCCTAGACCATTCTCGTGTCAACAATGTCAACTTAACAAGTCGTGCTTGCCTTTCGTCCCATACTCAGAGACACAACTACACGATCGTACCCAATTTCCATGTGACCGTGCTACAAGTCCAATGTGCTAACATCGTGATCGTATCATAAACTCTATTCATGTGTCCATATTGAGGTCGTGCCTCGCAACTCAGTGTGACTTAACCGTATTGCCGCCTTGCGACCTTTGCTATTTTGAACATCAACTGACTCAATCAAGTTTGTGAACTAAGTATCACTTAACCAACTTTGCCCTACGGGACTTCCTGACTTAAACTCAAAATAACTCGAATCCAACTTATGCAACTCTATGCCAACAACTTAATACTCGATGCCACATCTCGTATCGAAGCACGTGTCTTTGCTATAGCTAAATCTTAGGCTCAAACATTATATTCGGATCGTGCACACATTCAACTCGACTCATTGATACCGTACACTCAATACTCGATCCAATCCAAAGGCATGCACGCGGATCGTCGCTATATGCTGACTCATCTATATCTAAGGTCACTAGCACCAGAAGCTATCCTGGACTTATAGTTTTGCTAGTCGAGGCCCTTTCAACGCAAGTAGCGAGCCCCGTTAAAAGTCTCCGTCTAACCCGTACTATCATCCAGAACAACTATACCGTGTTTCCTCCTAGGCCGAAACGGTCTCGTGGCCCGGAGATGTCGCTCAAGAAAACTTTTACCTTGTCAACAAGTTGCCCAATGACCATGCAAGACTCGACTCGAACTAATGTCTTATATAGTCATTCTTATTCTAGTGTTACCATCTTTTCAGGACCAAATTCAAGACTTTTAGTATTTGACCGCTACGATGACCCATATTCGTGAGTATTCTTCCATGTTGCCTTATCATTTTACTCAACTCAGGAACGACTATTTGATAGCCCCTTTTTTTAACTCAATTTGAAACAACCGTGGCTCGTGCCTTAAAACACTAAGTTCGCGACATCGTGCCTTAAACCAACTTGTGTTATGTGCGACACTATTGTCCAAGACATACTTCATATGATGGGCCTTGAGATCGTAGGACCATGTGGTTATGACAATCGCAGAAAACATGGGACAGTGCTTGCTATGACTTTGATAGCCCAACATAACTTTGCCTAACTTAATCGTGCAACAACTTGACGAGCAAAGACTGCGTCAAGCCGTGCATTGTGGGAACGTATCGTGCACGCGTTTGACTTTGAACAACCAAGTTCTTTGGGTGCCTAGACTTATGCTACAAGCCGTGCGATACAACTTAACCCGTAGGGCGAGCAAAGACTATATCAAGCCTTAGACCTGGAACCGTGCATGTTTTATCAAGCATTTATGCGGGCGACGCCTATGACTTTGGCTAATTCATAGCTTTGTGGTGAAGCGCAACTTTTCTTCTCCCAAGCCACAGGACAAAGGACCAAGTGTCATTTTGAAAGGCACCGTGCAATATTTCTAAGCCAACCGTGGGACCTTTCCATATTCTAACTCAGTTTCACCTGACTTGGGATTATTCCCTTAGCTATATGGATTCGTCTCTTTTATTATCAAGTCTACTTGTGCATTTAAAAACTTTTATTTTATTAGTGCGAATGCCAAGCTGAGGCAAGTTCACCGAAGTCACCCACCTGAACGAGGAGTCGCCTCGACCATGCGGGTCTTCGAGCAAGCCGTTGCATGACTATGTTCGAATGCCGTTGGCATTTTGATTCCTCCAATTGACTGAACGGGACGGGTCACTACAAGGGACCGCTAGAGATTTTAAGAACTTTGGACTCTTAGAATTTTATGGCACTGAGGGCATTCTTTATGCTGATGAGTGCGTAGAGAATGTGGAGCGTCTCTTGAAGATCGATTGAGTTTCCAATGACCTTAAGATTGAGGTCGCTAGCATAGTTATTTGACATAGATTGCACTTGGTACCAGTACGAGCCTCGACTCTCAGCTCCATGACTTCATTGGGACGACTTCAAAGAGTTGTTCAAGGCAAAGTTTTATCCCGAGGTTGCTCGAGATACCCTTGAGAGTCAGTTCGAGAAGACGGAGCAAGGCATTCTCACAGTCAACGAGTATATTGCAAAGTTTAGCCACCTGAGCATTTTGTAGAACACCTGGTCCGTACCCCTGAAGAACAAGCTCGTAGGTTCAAGAAAGGTTTATACAGAGAGATTCTCCTAGTTGTCACCACTAGCAGAGCTCACACATATAAGGAGATATTGAGTGTAGCACAGGGTGTTCAGGTAGATATGGTGCCTAGACCCAAGAAGGAACATGATGGAGGCAAGGATCCAAATCTTAGACCATCGAAGCACTATCATGGTCAGCAGAAGAATTTTTCGGATCAGACCCCGATCCATCAGCAGAAGATCTCTCCAGAGCAAGCCCAGTCCAGAAGCAAAAGTAGCATCATGTTAGTTGCAACTACTGCAATAGACTAGGCCATAAGTGGGATGATTGTAGAAAGATAGCCAAGCAATGTTTTCGTTGTGGATCTTTGGAGCATCGAGTTAGGAATTGTCCTTAGGAGAAGGTCCCGGAGCAGCACTAGAATAGATGTGATGAATTCTATTCTAGAATTGATTTGTAAATAGAAGTTTGACTGAGGAGTATGCTTTCTAGAATAAAGGTCGGTTGGACCTTGTTATAACAATCTCTTATAGTTAATTCCTTTTTACATTGTACTTTTTATTTGACTTTCAATAAAATATATATTTTTGTTCAACTAGAATTTGTTGATCGCGCTTAGATGACTTAGATTTTAATCATGATCACAACTAAGTGATTTTTCCTAGATAATCATTTTAAATATTCCTATATATTGCCTAAATTCTGGTTTATATATCCTTCATCGTTTTCCCTATTTTGTAATCATTACTTTATTTTCTAAACCTATAGATCTTACACCGTACCTATATTTTGCCATACCTAGATTTTATTTACACATGTATCATGCCAAAATGACCTTACATGTTTAGGTGGTTAATCTATGATCATGCTTTTAATCGTGTTATATGACTTGGTCAGGTATTTAATCATACCGATATTTTGATTATACCTAGATTGTGCATAGGATCGTGATTAGCTTTCGAAGCCTTGAATAATTTTGATCGCGACTATACCATTTCTCTGATCATGCCAATAGTGTCTAAACTAGATTGATCAATATTCTTAATCATGATATTTCGTATTTGATTATTCTTAGTCGTGCTATTTGACGTTTCAAATACGAAAATTTTCTAAGTTGTGTAGATATGTAACCCCAGATTTTTAAAATTCTAATTTTTATTATTTTTTCAAAATCCTGATTATTATCTTCTAAAATTTCTATTTTATATTTATTATTTTATTGGTAATTGTTATTTTGGGAGACATGAATAGGGAACGGATAAGTCGTAGTTGTTAGAGTGGGATGGCAACCATGGGTAATTTCCTAGAATTTTCTAATTAGGGAATGACACAGTTGTAAATATTAGAAAAGGGAATTATTTTATTCGTAATTGTCTAGGAGTCTGTGGTGGAATGCTTAACCACTAGGATTAAGTAAGAATATTCTAGAATCCCTTAATTAATTGGGGATTAGTGCTTGGAATCTAGAATCTTCCGTCCTAAGCCATGTGCTTAACATTCTATGATCTTTCTAATCACACCTATAAATACCTACCCTAGTCCTCATTAGTTTAATCATTCTAATTTTTTTATGTGTCCATCATGACCGTATCCTAGTCGTGTCCATCCACATTTCATTACTTTCTAGTTATTACAAATACAATTCCTCGTGTCCGACACTTCGGACATGACTCCACACCCAAAACCCAAATTTATACAGCCAAAATCCAAACCGTGTCCGACACAGGACACATCAGTACAACAATTTCTCGAAACCCTGACCCTATTTCTGCTCGACGTCGTATCTGCCCTGGTGTCCGCACCGAGCCACTATGTCCATCACAGTATCCTACTCCACTAGTCGCTACCCTCGCCGACCGCCAGATCTGACGACTGGAGTTCCTCCCTGTCTGTCTACTCCTCGACCGCTGGAATCGTCGTGTGCTATCGTGATCTTGTCACCTGCCGGCGATTCCGACTTCCTGTGTCTTCGGCCAGAGCGCTTCCGCTGGCCGAGTCAACCACCACCGTCACCACCAAGAACAACCGCCATTACCAGGCCACCTCCACCGTCACCACCACCGTAGCTCTTCCCGGATCTCCACCGACAACAGCTGCCTCGACCCTCCCAAGAATGCACCCACCGCCTCTCCTCACCGATCACCAATATCCTCCGCCTCGTAGCACCACCGCACCGGACGATTGCCTCATCGTCCACTAATCCGCGGCCCTTGTCATGCATAGATCGGTGCACCCCCATTGACCATACCTCTACATTCAGTCTATCCCCGGTGGTCGTGCTCCTCGGCTATTGGAACCACTGCCACCGCGCCCACTCTAGCAGATATGCACCGCTCGAAGCTGCCGAAGTACAACATTCACGCTCCAGAGGATAAGTCATGCCTAGCTGTCGGGTCCCCGTAGTTATAGCACACTTATGGTGCCTCCCTCGACTCCGAGTCATACTGCCATTCCAGCAAACGCCAAGGTGAGGCTCCTTTTTTTCTTCCTCCTATGCTTTTCCTTCATTCATTATGGGTATGGTAAGGTCGAGCAAGAAAGAGAACTGTAGTGGAGGGGGTAGGTAAGGAATATGTGGGCCGGGTCAATTGATTAGCTAGTGGGCCTAGTTAGCTTAAGTAAAGTATTGGGCTGCCTGTGAGTTTATCTAAGTTGAGTGGAGTAATGTGAAGTGAAGAGAAGGGATTTGGACCATTGGGCCAAAGGCCAGATTTCCTTTGGACCGTAAGCCAAGAATTAAGAGAAGAAGCAACAGCAGTATTAGTGATTGGTCGAGCCCAACAAAGAAGAGAAAAAAATAGAGAGAGAATATATAAACAACTACAACAATATATTGGGCCTGCATTGAAAAGTGTTGTATTTGGTTTATTAGGTTTTATTTAATTGATTTGGTGGGTTTTATGGGTATGGGCTAGTTGGATGGACCCATAGAGCTCGAGTCGTATAGTAGATTTTTTTTTCATTTGATTCATATTTGAACCTATGTTTAAAATGGGAAAAATGGGAATATTGGGCCAAGGTATTTTAGAGGCTAAACAATATTTTTGTGGGTAGAACTCTTACACCTAATCTTGTTATTTCTAGGTTGACCAAGGAGCAATTACAACAATTTGGACCAAGACAAGTACATTCTTACAAGATGTTTCTCAATACATTTTAAATGTTGTATAATGTTTGATAGTCATGTCTCATATTATGATACGATTTCAACACGACATGGTTCAGGTTATTGTTCATGTACTTTGTTATCAGATCTGACTATTATCTGATATCGTTTCTGAATATTGGGGATGGAAAAATGCCAAGTAGATATGTGGGTAACCCTCTGTTTCTGAATAATAGTTCAGCATTGTACGTATGTTAAGTCGTACCAATCTGAGTAAAAGCCCAGCAGCCCATATATAAAAAATGGTATTTTGAAACACATATATTGTTAGTCAGGTTCTTCTTGTTCCTTTCATGTTCTCGTGATTAGTCGTGTTTACTGTTCATTGTTCGTTCCTGTGACTAGTCGTATTATTATTTTATTATGGTTCTCATAGTTTTTCGTATTACAGGTCTCATGATCAAGTCAGCAGTCAGTGTCTCATTTTTTAATTTTGTTTTTTGTATTATTTACATGCTTTATTTTGTATAGTACGACATATTGCTTGGATGTACTTTGCTCCTGTCCTGACAGGACAGTTGACATATATTAGAATATGGAGATAGTACGTAGATCGAGAAGATTCTAGAAGACCCTAGTAGATTAGAATAGATTTTAGTGTATGAGATGTTATGGACATTACAGATGTATAATGATGATGATGAGGATTACCGGATTGGTCTTTGGAAATTAGATAAGTATAATGTACTAAAAATTTGATAGTGTATTGGTGATCGTGTGAGTATGTGCTGGGTTGTTTTCCATTTTATAGCTCTGTGATTGAGCCAAGGATTGATATCCTGATCATTTGACGATTTATGAGGTATAGACAGCTTACTATCGCAGTTTCCAACAACGTAGGCTAGGCGTGTTCGACTTGTATCTAGAAAACTGGGAGCGGGCCATGACAAAACCATAATTATGAGACATAATAATTGCTAAGTCTATGTAGTGACTGCTCCTAGTCGAGGTTACTTTGTGTGTGGATAATCACATTTGTATTGATTGATCGGGACAAATTGAATTGAGACCCTTCCAATCGATAGATTAGCTTCTGTAGAATTTAGACCCACTACCAAAATTTATCGTTTTAGCGACGGCCTTATCCGTCGCCCGGCCGTCGATAAATGGTAATACCGACGGATGGCCGACGTATTTTGGGCAAAAATATCCGTCAGGAAAAGACTCGTCGCTAAAAACAATCCGTCGCCAAGTCGTCGCCCAACGATGATTTCGCGACGGATTTCCGTCAACCATACTCGTACATCTCGCGATGAATTACCGACGAATTTTCATCAAAGCGCGTATCAGAAGTTAATGACACATCGCCTTAGCGACGGCCGTATCCGTCGCTAAAATGGTCGGTAATTACGTATCAGAGAGTATCTGATATACAATATCCGTCGTGAATCCATCGCTAAATGGTCGGTAAACGCGTATCAGAGAGTGTCTGATGCGTAATATCCGTCGCTAACTCGTCGTTGGTAGTCGCTACTTGTCGACGGGCTCCCGACGGAATAGCGGCGGTACATCCGTCGACCCGGTTCTGTGAATCTTTCATACTACCAAAACCGTGGTGACGGATATTCTGCCGCTATTCCGTCGGGATATATCGCTAGTCCATCGCCGACCAGTCGCAAATTTGTTGACGGATTATCCATCGCCAAACTTTTACCGACTACTGGCGACGGTTTACCGACAGAATATCCGTCGATCCCATTCTATTTTTTTCATATTTCCAGAACCTTGCTGACGGACGATCCGTCGGTGAGTTGTCGCCATCTGTCGCTAGCTTGGAATAGTCCAAG
Source organism: Iris pallida (assembly GCA_029216955.1). Taxonomy (NCBI): domain Eukaryota; kingdom Viridiplantae; phylum Streptophyta; class Magnoliopsida; order Asparagales; family Iridaceae; genus Iris; species Iris pallida. Next base: position 2,668,850 of record JANAVB010042219.1, on the reverse strand, counting down.
TTAGCGACGGATATTCCATCGGTTGGTAGTCACGGGTCCGTCGCTAACTAAAATTTTTGAAAAAAATTGCATAAAACAGAGCATTCCCTGTTCACACAACATCCACCAACATAAACAACACAAATTATCCACACAAATATTTTAAATTATTCAATATTTTAAATTATCTACACAAATATTTCAAATTATCCAATATTTCAAATTATCCATTATTTAAAATATTCAATATTTCAGTCAACATTATCCAATATTTTAAATTATTCACACAAATATTTAATATTTAAACAGTTTTCAAAATCTTCGAATACAAACATCAACGAGGATGAGGAGTTGGATCATCTGATGGTGCTGGTACTCCCTGCTGCGCCCGACACATGTACACTTCCACCAGGTGTGGCGGCAATCCCTCTAAGACATGGTCTGGAAGTTGGCGTAACTGCTCTGGCGTCATCAGGTCGAGAAGGGCCGTCACAGCAGGAGTCGGTACAATAGGGGCAGTAGGGTCAAAGAGAGACGCCCGGCGGAAGAAGGACCGGCAGCACCAGTAGACGGACCGGGAGAAGATGGACCGGAAGCAGTAGAAGGACGCGAAAAGTATGTGGACAACTGCGCCCGCAAGTCCGACACCGCCTCGTTCAGATGCGTAAGCTGGGACCTCACATCATCGTCTGCCGGGGCCGCGGAAAGAGATGGTGGAGGTAGAAATCTCGGAATCGCCGCATGCAACGGTGCCAGGGAGCCGACTCCGTACAGGCGCCCTTTCTTAAAGCCGTCGACGGTATCTACGAACATGTTGTCGTAGCGAGCGGCCGTAGAAGAGGGCATCCCGACGGGCGTCGTTTCGCCGACATCCTCAGGAGCAGATGGCTGAACCCGACTAAGGGCCTCACGATGCGCAGCCTATCAAATGAATGTGTTTATACTGTAAGTTTACCTAAGTTATAATCTAAATCCTATGTTTTCCTAAGTTATAGTCTCAATCCTAAGTTTACCTAAGTTATAGTCTAAATCCTAAGTTTACCTAAGTTATAGTTTGAATACTTATAATTCTAACATAAGTCTCATAAACGTAAGTACTTACATCCATCTCCTTGGCCCTCTCGTCAACGAAGCTCCCGTCTTTCCACCTCTTGTGGGTATGCTGGAATACATCGTGCATGGTGACCGAGTCAGCATCTTTTTTCTCCTTCAACGCCCGTTGGGTCTGCATAAGAAATATTCATAGAATTTAATTAATTATGTATATTAATAGTACAGAATTAGATAGTGGAATGAATTTGTGGTATCTCACCAATTCTACAAGCGTCACTGCGTGGAGCTTTGATCCCCCCGTATGTAGCCCCGCTGTAACGCCCCAGAACCAGAATACTGGAGAGCGGGGGCATACATAGCCAGCTACGTATATTGAAGTACAACCCACCTCGCTATACGTTCACGGTTGTCTAGATACATGAGGGTTTAACTACAAGCCAACAGTCTCCTATGGTCATGAACAAGCCTATTGTCTCAATCTCAAGCAAGCAATAATAGTTACAAGATGTCAGAGCACCAAATATATAATAGTAAGGCGTCCCATACATTACATATTGGATGATCATGAAGCTAGTCGTTACAAAATATCAGGACTAGCAAGAGTTTAGTCATACATGATCAACCCTAGGATCTGTCAATCATGTTACAGCCCGTAGGCAGACAGTAAAAAAAGGTGCAATACGAGCTAACACGTGCTCGCCGGCTAAACACCTCAAAAGAATAATTTTATAATAAAGTGGGAGGACAAAAAGAAACCCACTCGTTGCCAGGGTGTCACCCCCAGTTTTCAGAAACAGGAGTATTTTTGTCTTTTTTTCATTTTAGAATATTTTGAAATTTATTTTATTATTTATAATATTATTTTGGGGTTATTTGAGTTGGGTTCGAATTTCAGCTCAATCCGACTTAAAACGGGGACCCGGGGTAGTGTTGACCCTAGTGGGACCCACACACTAGTTAGCCATGGCCCACATGTTATTTATTTTAGTTAGTGGTTAGACTAATTATTTCATGATAGGTTTAGTTTAATTAGAGTATTAAAACTAGACTAACTTAGCCTCAACCTAAGCCTTTCCCTAAATTATTTCATTTGAGTTAGTGGGGGGTGTTTTAGTAAATGACAAATAGGGACACCTAGCCACATAGGGGCCGGCCACTAGAGGAGGGATAGACTCACCCATTCATTTCATTATTTCCCAAAACTTCTCTCTCTTATTT